>JAWHQI010000691.1:205000-321793 GCA_033032865.1 Dactylorhiza incarnata
AGTATATATATACAGATATATATATACAGATATATATACATATATATATATACAAATATATACATATTTATATATATATATTTATATATATACATATATATATACGTATATATATGTATATATATAAGTATATATATACATATATATATGTATATATATTAAGTATATATATATACATATATTTATATTTATATATACATATATTTATATATATATACATATATATATAATTAATATATATATAAATATATATAATTAATATATATACATATATATATAATAATATACATATATATACTTATATATATATATATGTATATATATATATAAATATATATATATATATAAATATATATATGTATATATATACTTAATATATATACTTATATATACTTATATATATATGTAGATATATATATAAATATATATATATTTGTATATATATATACTTATATATATATGTATATATATACTTAATATATATATACATATATATACGTATATATATGTATATATATATAAATATATATATGTATATATATATGTATATATGTGTTGGTACCAAAAATGGTACCTCCAAAATTCACACTAAAGGGGAAGGGAGAAAACTGCGAAGTGCAGGTTACTAAGACAGAAGATGCTGGAAAAAAGAGAAACAATCACGAAAATGGCGATCACGAAGAAATGAGACCGCTTACACAGGTTGTAAGCTGGAGCCTCGGAGCTAAAAGTCCTTTTCCTGGTACCCCTACCCCTCTATTTATAGACGAGGGGGCTGCCCAAACGGGCAGAACTGAAAACTACGGGCTGCCCGGGATACAGGAGAGCCAGGGCAGGGAGAAGGGATACAAATAGCAAAAATAAGGAAATCGATCAGACCGCTAAAGCTGGCGGTCTCGCACTGTCCTGACTGCTTGGCACTTAGAAAATTCCGGTTGAGGAGGCAGCTGGCGATCTGGGCGATCACCGAACCTGAGACCGCTGAGACTGAAAAATTTGACCAGCAAGAGGAGGTTGCGGGCTTTCCGGGCAAACATAATCCCCGCACATTTTTAAGTTGCACTTGGAACTTCGAAAATGTAAGCTTTGACCGCTGAGACTGCGACCGTCATAAATGCGGCTTGGTCTATAAATACAAGCTGAAATCTTCATATACCAAGACATTGAGAAATTCCAACCCTCGAGCGGTCTCTGAAAATTAGGTAGGCGCGATCTCTTGCAAAGATGACTATGCTCGATCTTTTAAAAGCTCTCCCATCGAAGGCGGACTCTCCTGGGAAAAAGGAAAGCGTCAGTTCGAAAAAAGGAAAGAAGGTGTTGAAGGTTTTAACAAAAGCGAGCATTTCCAAGGGGACCGCCCGATCTCCGTCAAAATCTGAACTTCCTGAGGGTTCAGTTGCGCCGGTCTCTGTTGTTTCTGAACCATCTAATGCTTCTTCAGACCCTGTATGGAAATTATCTGACTTTTCCATTTCCTTTGATTGTCAGAAGTCCCTGGAAGTGCTAGATCAAATAATTTCCAAGCCACCTGAGATCGCTTCTACCGAAACAATTTTGGCCGGTCTGCGCCAGAAACAGGCCGAGGCAGAATCCTTAAGGCAAAAGATTGCGGATCAAGTGGGAGCTGCCAAGAGCAAGAAGAGAAAAGATTCAAGCCCATCTAGTTTGACTTATAAGAGAAGCAAAAGAAATGAGGAAGAAAAAGACGTGATCGCCTTGGGGGCGACCACACTTCCTGAATCTACCGATCTGGAGAACGCCGCGGAAACTTCAAAGGTGAGTGCTAAGGGTGATCCCTTCTTCCCCCCTGCGATCTCAACTTTATCAAGAGAGGATGATTCTGGATTAATCGCCTATCTTGATGAGGTTTCTTCTAATAATTCATCTTTTTCATCGTTGCAGGTGTTGGATCCCCTTGAGGCTTCAGCTCTCAGAAATGTCGTTGTTGAGAAGGAGATCGCGGACAGGGAGAAGGAGATCGCTGACGCAGCGATCAAGGCAAAGGAGGAGGAAGGGAAAAAGAAGGAAATGGAAGAGGTGATGAAGAAGAAGAAAGAGAAAGAGGCAGAGTAACAGAGGAAAAAAGAAGAGAAAGAGAAGAAGGAGAAAGAAGAAAAAGATAAGAAAGAAAAGAGGGAGAAGAAGGAGAAGAAAAAGAGGGAGGACGAGGAGAAGAAGGACAAGGAGAAAAAAGAGAAAAAAGAAAGAGAGGAAGAGGAAAAGAAGAGAGAGGCGGCTAAGACCATTGAGGAGGAGAAGAAGGAGGCGGTCAGGGTCGCTAAGGAAAAGGCATCTCTGACCGCTGAGGACGAAAAGAAGAAAGAGACAGTCTTGCAGACCGCTGAGAAGAGAAAAACTGAAGAGGAGATCGCGAAGAAACTGCATATTGCAAAGGAGAAAGCTGCGCTTTCTAGCGATCTCCCTGGAGATTCTTCTCAGGAGGACCGTCTGAACAAGGCTGCAGCAGATCGTGCGGCGGCGGTCTCGATTTTGCGAGCTGGTAAGGGTAAAATGATTCCCCGGTCAGTTGAGTTCCTTCCATTACCTATGGTTCGACCTGTCTCTTCTGAAAGAAAACGTGAGATCATTCTTATTGAGACCGACGATATCCTCTTGAGTAATGAAGAATTAAAAAGAAGAAGAAAAGAGGGAGAAAGATCGCAGAAAAGTGATTTGGAAAGAATGGATTCGGAGCGTTTAAGGGGATCAGATCGCCTTTCACTGACCGCAGATCCCGCGGTCACTAAAGATGTCAGAAGAGCTTTACGTGACTGCGGTCTCAACTTCTTTCCAAGTACTCTTTCTGTTTATTTAAAGAAGAACTTATTTGATCGTATGTTAATGATTGAAATAACCCATCTCTTGTGACCGCAGATGATGATAATGCTGAGATCGAGGAGGGAGAACTTCCTCAGCACACTGTGACTTCTCCCCAGCTCGCCAGCATTCTCAATCCAATGTTCAAGGATGTTCGCTCTATGCTGATGAGGGAGCGAACTCAGAACGATCAGATCCGCGATCTCGAAGAGAAATTGCGCACTAATGAGAAGAGGATTCGAGAAGAGTGCGATCTGAGGGTTGCAGAGATCGCGCGAGCTCTTAAGAAGGCCGAAAAGGATGCTGAGTATTACAAGGGGAAGGCTGCGGCGCTGTCTACGGAGAATGAGAGGCTGAGGGGCGGTCATGCAAAGATGCTGATGAGACTGGGTACCTCCAGCGATCATCCAGCGGAGAGACCGCAGCCTGAAATTGTGTTGATCCCTATGGAGCAGGTGGACAAGGAAATGTCAAAGATTCACCGATCTGCAATGCTGGCCAATCATAGTTTGGTGTCGGTTATGGCCGCAGTGAACGACATGCAGGATGTTGCAGCTCATGTAGGGAGAAACATGCCTTCTAGGAAATGAACATTTAATTTGAGACCGAGCGGTCTCTGGAGTTAAAACAATATATCTTATAAAATTTTTACTATTAATGTTCCATATATTTGTGTGGTTCTGTTTAATTTAATGTTTTGTGCGGTCTTGATTTATATAATTTCGATCTCTTTAGGCCTGGGTTGCCTGTGTTGCTGCTTTATGTGTGTGTTTTATTGACTGAGATCGCCAACCACAGTACGCTTTTACATAAACTTGCACAGGTCGAGCGGTCTGAACATTTTTTTACTGGGCGATCTGCAAGCGGTAATGATTACGAAATGACCCTTCGTCTTCTATAAATAGCTACCTTCATAACCTTTGTTTTATGCTTTCTTGAATGCGCTCTAAGCACCGATCTCATCGATCTCTCAAAATGGTGTCCGCTCGTGCTTCTTCTGCCAAGACCTTCCTGAATGCCGATCACAAGCAAGGTCGCTTATCAAAGGATGAGTACATTGAGTTTATAAAGAAATATATGATCCAGACTCAGGTAGTTGTGAGACCGCCAGCTGAACAAGAAAGGTTGAACTTTGGAGAAGAGAAGAAATTTGTCATCCCCATCGATCACTTCGATCATGGGCTAAGGATTCCTCTTCCTTGGGAATGGTTGGAGATTTTGGAGTATTATGGTCTGGTGCTCGCCCAGCTGCCCCCGAACTCGATCGGTCTAGTCAACGTCTTCATCAATTACTTGAGATCGGCGAGGATAAAATTTATGATGAATCTCTTCCGTGCGACCTTCACTGCGAAAGTTCTGAAGGAAGGAAAAAAGAAGGAAGAATTCAAAGGGTTGATGTATTTTTCAGTAGAAGGTATTAGAATCCTGAATCTTCCCAATAAAATCTCCTTCTGGACGGAGAGATTCCTCATCTTTGAAGGTGACCTTGGCGGTCTCGAGAGCTCGCCATCTCCGCGACCTGACAGCGTCTTCAAGAAGATAAAAGCGGTCTCAACTGAGGAGTTGAAGATTTTGGCCTTCTTGGCGGGCAAGAGGATCGACCTCATTCACTATCTAGCGATCTGGCCCTAGATCGCTGAGATCACCCCAGCCGAGAGTAAGTCTTCCTTGCGGTCTCGAGTAGTTTCCTTTCATGTTTTTTGTATCTTTTTCCAAACTTTTTCCTTTTTCCTATCTTCTAGCGACCTTTGCGGTCCCCGAAAAAGATCCCGTCTCCCCAGCAGTGGAAGTTCTCACTCAAAGGGAGAGGAGACTGAAACGTGAGGCCGACGTGTTCGACATCACCTCTGAGACCGCCGAGCAAGATTTTCCCTTGGTGGGTTTTAAAAAAAGAATGAAGGACATCAAAGGAAAACCTCTCCTCAAATGGGCGGCTAAAGGAAAATCTGTGAAGGTGTCCACTGATCTGCCCTTGTGGAGCGGGAAGGTGACCCGTCACGCATACGCGGTCACTTCGGCTTTGTACGGGAGAAAGAATACAAACGAAATATTGAGAATTGAGACCGAAGAGCTCCCCGATCTCTGTGCTCAAGTGACCGCCAGAAGCACCATCCTGAACCACCATATGGGGCGGTCTTTCCGCAGCGCTCTAGACGAAATAACTGTCTTGCAAGAGGAAAGAAAGGTGAGAATTTTACCTATATTTTATAAATGTATTACTTGTGATCGCGTGGTCTAATATATTTCCTTTCGGCAACAATTTGAAAAGGCAGCCTACGATCCTGAAAATCCAGCTTTCCAGAGGGCTTTGATGCACCATATAAAAGAGACCGCTGACCAGGTGCTGGATGAGGTTCGTAACCGCGGTGGATTTACTGAAGAATTCAAAGATATCTCATTTGCCGATCTCTTCCCTGATGCGGCACAGAGAATTGAAGAACAATCTGTGACTGCTGAAGAGACCGCGGATGTTGCTGATGAGACCGCAGATGTTGCTGATGAGACCGCAGGTCAAGATGAAGATGTCGTGATCGAAGACGAAGAAAGTGGAAGCTGATATACCCTGGGCCTAGATTCCAGTTCGAGCTCAAGCTCTGGATCTAGAATTCCAGGGAATAGTTTAGAAGAATCTTCCGCAGAAATCGGTTCTTCCCCGTCGAGCGAGCGGTCTTCTAAGAGATCAAAGAGAGAATAAATTGTAATAATTGTTTCCCTTTTTCTTTTTTGGAGACCGAGCGGTCTCGTTGTAGTAGACATTTCAGAATATATATAAAAATTGAATTTCTGTTAGATTCTGTCTAAGTGAGTTTGTTTTTTATGCATATATTTATTTGTTCTTCTGAGTTAGAATCGGCATTCGATCTCAATGCCTTAGGTTTATCACATGATTTTCATTCAAAATTAAAGAAGTTCAGGTGGCGATCTTTTGGAAAAGACACTAAAGATCTTGAAGGAAAACCGAAACTTTATATAAACAAGACTACCTTGCGATCTCGAGATAATCAGATCGCTAATAAAAAGAAATTCAGCAACTCAAACTGTTTTGATCAGAAAATAACCAACTTATCCATAATAGTTATGCGGTCTCAGATTACACAGGTCGCAATATAAGGAAACTATAACTTGAAGATGATTCAAACTCATCGAACTCTGGATGATCGGCGCCCAAATGACTTTCAGGAAACCCGTTTGACGACCCCTTGATAGCCAAGATCATTACTTGAAAAGGAAAATAATTCCTCATGAATTCCACTTCAGCGATCATATTATATTCGGACCGCCATCTTGAAGAAAACCCAACTTTCACTTGGTGAGGAATAGAAAATCATGATCATTTCATATAGCTTTGAATAACAGGGAACATCGGGATCTCGATCTTACTAAGACCGGGCCGACCTCTATCAAGCTGGCATAAGAGATTCCTGAATAGCGACCTCAATTATCCTGAAAAAATTATGCCCGGCGATCATAAATGACTCAGATCGCTCTTTGGAGAAAGAGTAGGAAAGAAGAACATGCGGTCTCATAAATTGCTGACCTCCCGATCCCAGTACAAAGGGATGAATAGGATTTTTATAGTAAGAAGAAGATGGGAAAAAGGATCTCAAAAATGATCCAAAGGGATGGTGTGGTCATGCCGCGGAGGCTATACCGACATTGCTTTTCTTAAAGGATTACCGAGTTTGCTGCAAACTTGCCAATCTAAGGTTCAGGCGACGATCATAGATGTTTCTGGCCGCCCCTTACCTAAGCACGCTTCAACGAGTATTCGAGAGTTACAAACCAAAATGATCGGTAGGGCAGGTGTGGTCATGCCGCGGAGGCTACACCGACATTGCTTTCCCTGAAAGATCATTAAGATTGTAACAATGTCCTTCCCAATGCATGACAGAGCTGAGCCAGCCACCTAGACCTCCTTGAAATGCTGAGGTGTGCCAGATGTCAGCAAGGACCCGGTATCCTAAACTTCCACCGCTCGAGCTTGGCGAGCTACTGCTACACAGATTCAAAATCTCCCCGACATCTGTGGTCCCGGCAGAATTACACGTCGAGCTAATAAGTCGAGGGGGAAGATAGTAGGATCCGTCGATGTCTCACTTGACAGGTTTTTGGCTTTTAAAAAAACAACTTATTTTTAAGACTTGTCATCCATCACTTGCATTGCGAATGCTTTGATAATACCTGCGTGATGTTTGAGAGAAGAAAAGTGAGAAAAAAGAATGAGTGAATCAGATACGAACATTTAAGAAAAGAAGAGCTTGAGATCATCTCCGCTCCATGAATGAGGCAATTCTTCTCCTTCATAAGTTTGGAGATGGTAAGCACCATTTTTAAGCACACTCTTCACCACGAACGGCCCCGCCTAGTTTGGGTTAAGCTTTCCAACTGAACCGGCTCTTGCTGCTGTATCTATTTTCTTCAGGACTAGATCCCCAACAGCGAATTCTTTGGTTCTTACATTTTTATTGAATAGCCTCGTCATTCTTCTTTTCACCTCTTCTTGTCTGATGATCGCCGTATCTCTCAACTCCTCAATTAAATCAAGGCTACATTTTAGCTCCTCATCATTTCCTTCCATCCAATCAATTTGATTCTGTTGTGCCAATAATACTCTTGGGCTTTTTACTTCAAATTCCACCGGAATAAGGGCTTCGGAACCGTGTGACAATTTGAATGGAGTCTCTCCAGTAGCAGAACTTGGAGTTGTCCTCAAGGCCCATAAGACGGAAGGTAGTTGTTGTGAATATTTTTCTAAGGACCTTGTGAGAGCAAGCAGGAATCGATTATGCAACTTAGAGATACAAGCCAAACAACCAGAAACAAACTTTAGGCAAGCAATTGATCTTTATTGATAGCATAAACTTCATTACAAGGCAAGGCATGCTTGGCGAAACATGATTTCGCCAGCACAGATACCAAACAGAAATACAAGTAGATGAGGATAACTTGAGATCGCTCCAGACCGCGCGACCTCCCTGCGACTTCAACACACTGCCAGACCGCAGCGCCTTGCCGATCACAACACACCACCAAACCGCTGCACAGACCGCTCCCTTCTTCTGATTTCCTGATTCTCCTGAACTCCAGCACCACAACTCCAAGCCGCAGACCGCCCGAACACTTTCAGAGGAAGAGGTGATCGCTGCCGCCCACACTATCCGCAGAAGCTGCACAAGAGGAATTCAATCAGCAGACCGCACGGTCAGAATAAACCAGACCGCAGGAAATAAGCGAACTCAGCTTACACTTGGTGTGTTCTATATTTGCTGCTACAGTGGCTTCCTATTTATAGGCGTGAGACCTGATCTGGTCACCACCCTAGAGATAGGATCACCACCCCCCAGACCGTGCGACCTGATCGGTCAGCCCGCGCGATCAGCAACATAACTCCTGCTTCTTTTTGGTGAACTCGCCAGCTTCAATGTCGCCATGAGAGACCGCCACTCTCACAGCAGATCGCGACTCCACAAAGAGCTCGCCAGACCGCTCGAAGCTAATCACCACCTGTGTTCGCTCGAGACCGCGAACACAGCCAGTCCGCGATCAACCCGCGAACTCCTGTCCGCATGCCAATCTCCTCCTGAGACCGCGAACAGCAACCAGCTCGCATACCAGTCTTCTCCTGAGACCGCGAACTGAGACCGCGCGACTAAGACCCTTAGTCCGCGAATACCCCCAGAAAGCCAGGTCAGCTACCAGACCGCATTCCGGAGAGAATCTGGATCAACCTGTGCGATCACACCAGACCGCCACAACCTTGAAGAGGACAGCACGCCATGCGGTCACGCACAGACCGCGCAGCTCCACCTTCAGCAGACTTTGGACGAGACCAGCGGTCAACCCGGGAGACCGCAGCTAGGCTAAGATCAGCCAGACCGCGGGTGCAGACCGCCATGTCGTTCAGTCACGTCAGACCGCCCGACCTCCTCCCAGACCGCCCAAGTCCAAAAGCCTCCTACACTTCCACTTCAACAATTTCAACAGTTGTTCTGCCCAGTTCCCCCTGACATTTTCTACCTTCTTTTTCAAGAGATTTATGATGAGTTTGTTGGCGGCCTCTACCTGCCCATTGCTTCTAGGGTGATGCACGGAAGCGAAACGTAGCTCAATGCCAATTTGCTTACAGAAATTAATAAGAGTTGAATTATTGAACTGAGAACCATTATCCGTGATGATTGCCATTGGAATTCCGTGTCGACATACTATCTCTCCCCAAATAAAATTTTTCACGGCTTGAGTAGTAATTTTGGCCAATGCTTTTGCCTCTATCCATTTGCTGAAATAGTCAATCATGACTATAATATATCGTCGCTGCCCACTTACCATAGGGAAAGGCCCAATCAAATCCATTCCCCACTCTGCAAACGGCCATAGAGTTGCTATCGACTTGAGTTGTTGAGCCGGTTGATTTTGGAGAGGATCAAACTTCTGGCACTTTACACATTTCTTAGCAAATTTTTCCGCATCTTTCCTCATTTGAGGCCAAAAATAGCCTTGCCTCAGAATTCTTTTCTCCAAAGTTCTAGCCCCAGAGTGACTTCCACATTCTCCAGAATGGACCTCCTGAAGGACCGCTGGAATCTCCTTTTCCGAAACACACCGTGCTAATGGTGAAAGGAAAGTTCTTCTATAAAGCACTCCTGCAACAAGATAATAGTTAGCCGCTTTCCGTTTAAACCTTTTCCTATCCTTTATTGCTGAATGGAGCTTTCCAGTTGAAAGATATAGAACAAATGGATCCATCCAAGACGGATGCTGATCAATCTCCGTGACCTCTCCTTCTTCAATTGCTGGGCGAAACAATTCCGAAGTTGTTCCTCCCGAGAGAAGTCCAAACTTTGCCAACTCATCTGCTTCCACGTTCTCACCCCTTGGAATATGGTCGATGGTAAAGCTTTTGAACTTCCCTACCTCGATTTTTACCAGAGTTAGATCGCTTTAAAATACTATCTCTAGTTTCGAAAGCTCCATTTACTTGAGAAGCCATCACCAAAGAATCTGTGAAGACTTTGACATCATCAATCCCTAGCTCTCTAGCAAACTTAAGTCCAGCTAGCAAAGCCTCATATTCCGCCTGATTATTTGTTACTTGAAAATAGAACTTCAGCGCCTGATCCAGCCTTACTCCATTTGGGTTGATTAAGACAACTCCTGCTCCGAAAGAATTTTTTCCCGAGGCTCCATCCACAAAGATTTTCCAGGCAGGGGGTACTCCGACCCCCTTCTGAGACTCAGCTTCTTTGGCATCCACCATGAAGTCTGCTAAAACTTGAGCTTTGATCGCCACCCTTGGAACATAAGATATGTCAAATTCACTGAGCTCTATTGCCCACTTTGCCAGCCTTCCTGAATGTTCTGGTTTCTCCAAGACACTCTTCAATGGAAGATCAGTAACGACTAGAATTGAATGAGCTTGAAAATATGGTCTTAATCTTCTTGCTGAAGTTACGAGCATTAAGGCCAACTTTTCGAGAATAGGATAGCGAGTCTCTGCATTCTTCAGGATTCGACTCACGTAATAGACTGGGAATTGCTTCTTTTTCTCCTCTCGGACCAAAACAGAGCTTATGGCATCGGCTCCGACTCCCATATACAGAAATAGATTTTCTCCCTCTCGCGGGCTTTGGAGCAAAGGGGTCGATGTCAATTGCTTTGTAAGCTGAGTGAAAGCATCATCACACTCCTTCGTCCACTCGAACCTACTCCCTCCCCGGAGGGTCTTAAAGAAAGGTGCACTCTTATCCCCTGATCGGGAGATGAAGCGACTTAAGCCTGCCATCCTCCCTCCTAGCTGCTGAATTTCTTTGGGGGACTTGGGAGGTGGCATCTCCAGAATAGCTTTTACTTTGTCAGGATTGGGTTCCAGCCCTTCTGGAGTAAGGAGGTGACCCAGAAATTTTCCTTTACTTGCCCCGAAAACACACTTCAACGGATTCAACCTCATATTAAAAGTTCGGAGGGTTGCAAAAGTTTCCGAGAGGTCTCTAAGATGAGAGGAGAATAATTTGCTTTTTACCAAGAGGTCATCAACATACACCTCAAGGTTTCTTCCTTTTTGACTCCTGAAAACTGTATCCATCATTTTCTGATAGGTTGCTCCAGCATTTTTAGCCCAAAAGGCATTACAAGATAACAGAAGCAACCGTCATTTGTGATAAATGAAGTATAAGGTATATCTGGTTTATGCATTCTGATTTGATGGTAACCTGAAAAAGCATCTAAAAAACTCATAAAAGAATAACTTACCGCAGAATCTACCAAAGAGTCTATCTGAGGCAAGGGGTAGCAATCCTTGGGGCAAGCTTTATTGAGTTTGGTAAAGTCGACACACATCCTCCATTTTCCACCTGAATTCTTTACCATTACAATGTTTGACACCCATTCTGGGTATTGGATTGGTTGGATGAACTTTGCCTTCAGGAGCTTCTCTACCTCTTCACGGATAGGTTGTGCTAGAGTAGTTGCAACAGACCTCTTCTTCTGCTGGATCGGGATGAAGTTTGGGTCAATATTGAGATGGTGGCAAGCGACATCCGGGTCCACTCCAGGCATGTCATCTGCCGACCAAGTGAAGATATCTAGATTTTGCAGAAGGCAAGAGATGAGTTGACTCTTGTCAGCTTTAGATAATTCAGCGTTGATGGAGAGGCTCTTGCTCTCATCTTCCTCGCTGATCCGAACATCTTGAGTTGCTTGGGCAGGTTCCAAGCGAACTCCATCTCTTGCATCCTCCTCAACTTCTTCTGCAACTTGGACTTGTTCAGGAACTTCAATCGATTCAGGCATCATGACTTCTTGGGGAGGAGAAGACACGATCATGTTGACCGTCTTTATGTAGCATTCCCTAGCTTTCCTTGGGGGTCGCTCCTGATTCGGTGTTGTTTGTCATTCAAGGCGAACTTCACCGCTTGATGATAGGTGGAGACAATGGCTTGATATCCATTTAAGAAGGGTCTTCCAAAGATTGCGTTGTAGCTACTGGGAGCATCAACGACTATGAATTTGACCAGCTTCACTATTCCTCCCAGAATTACGGAAAGAGTGACAAGCCCTTCTACTTCCTTCTTCTCTCCTGAAAAAACCATAAAAGGGGTCCTTCAGTTGATAGGAGGGATTTACCTGTCTTCAACGCCTCGAAGGCAGGTTTGAAGAGCACATTGACTGAGCTTCCCGTGTCTATCAGAATCTTCTCCACTGTGTAATTTTCAATTACAGCTTTAATGACGACCGCGTCGTCAAAGGGATTTGCGGTCTGAGGAAGGTCTTCATCACCGAAAGTGACCATTCCCCGGACCGAGGCTGAAGAGGTGGCATCAACCTCTGATTGGTAAACCCTCTTCAGACTTGCCTTTCTTGAAGACTCCGGACATGCACCTCCGTGGATGCAGAAAAGATTGCCCAAGGCGCCTTCGTCATCAGCATCCACGCATTCATTGGGAAATCCGATATTACCCAGATGGCCAATATCATCTACTTCCTCACATGCCCAGTGAGTTGAGGCTTTTGCAGAATCATTCTTCTGAATGAGATCTCGGAGCTTACCCTCTTTCAGTAGCTTCTCTAAGAATAGGCGGAGAGCTCTGCAATCCTCTGTCAAATGTCCCCTATCTCTGTGGTACTCACAGTAGAGAGTAGGGTTCCTGGTTTTTGGGTCAGAGTTTAGCGGAGCTGGCCTCTTGAAGAAGGGCTTCTTCTGAAGGATTTGAAGCACTTCACTCATAGAAACACCAAAGTCTGTAAAAGACTCTTGGGATTCATTGTAGAGTGAAGGGATGGACAGAAGAGGAGGTTGGGCATATTGGATCTGGTGGACTGGGGCAGCTTGCGAAGCAGGTGTAGCAGGGGTTTGAAGAAATGAGCTTTGAGGTGGGAAAGATTGATTACCTCGATTGAAGCGGTTGTTGCGATAGTTCTTACCTCTCAGATCTGGAGGTGGGAGCTCTTGTCGAGGCTTTGAGGAGGACGAAGCCGGATAGAATCCTGCAGAGCCTTTTTGAGTGGCTCTATTGGTCAAATTGCTCACATAGGTGGGGTTGTTGATCTCCCCCTCTATGTAGCGATTGGCAATGCTGATCAGCTCCTGATAGGAGCTAGGCTCCTTGGTTGTGACTTTAAACTTCAGAGGGCCCTCCTGCAGGCCGCTGATCAAAGCTACCATGTAGAGCTCGGGATCCATGTCTCTGACTCCCAAGATCTCTTTTTGAAAATGGTCAACGAAATGTGCTGCAGTCTCGTTGTCCCCTTGCTTAATCTTGAAGAGGGTCGCAGGACCACTCTTCCTTTTCTTTGCGGTGGCAAACCTTATGAGGAGCTCTTGCCTCAAGGTAGCAAAGCTCGGGATAGATTGACAAGGCAGCTTGTAGAACCATTCCATGGCTGACCCATCAAAGGAGGTGACCATCAGCTTACACCTCACTCCATCTGAAATAGTCCTGAGGGAAACAGCAGACTCGAAGGCTTGAAGATGACACATCGGGTCAGTCTCTCCTGTATACACAGGAAGGAGGGGCTCTCTGAATCCATGAGGAATCGGATCCCGACAAATCTCATCGGTAAAGGGGGAAGGCTCCCCAAAGACAGAAGATCCTGGAGGAGGTAGAAAGGAAGCAGGAGGAGCTTGAGGGTAAGCAAACCCTTCTTTAAAATTCAGGGTCTGAGCCGGAGGCCCCTGGGCTGCGGCTCGAAAAGAATTACGACGGGCGGCGAACTCCTCATGCTGAGATCGCTGAGGAGCTGCGGGCTGGAAGATGGGGTGATCGCTCGGGTGACCGCTTGCCATGCGGTCAGGAGTGGCGACCTGAGAGGTTTGAGGAAGGATCTTCTGGGAGATCGCGGCCAGAACCTGGTTCATGGCCTCAATCTACTTCGCAGACTCCTGCTGATTCCGGACGACTTCTTGCCGATCTCGAGCGGCCTCTTGCTGAGACCGCGCGATCTCCTGCTGAACAGCGGCGGCCTCCTGCCTAGCTCGGGCGGCCTCACGGAGAGCCTGCTCAACTCGAAGCTCGAAGCGGCGCGCAAGCGCTTCTAAAGGATTGTGATCGGAAGGGGGAACACTGGGAGATCGCAAGGGACGACCTCTACGGCGATCAACCATCTTGAAAGTCTGAATTTCACCTGACACTTCGAATCTGAAGGTCGCGTGTTCGTTCTGTTGGTACCAAAAATGGTACCTCCAAAATTCACACTAAAGGGAATGGGAGAAAAATGCGAAGTGCAGGTTACTAAGACAGAAGATGCTGGAAAAAAGAGAAACGATCACGAAAATGACGATCACAAAGAAATGAGACCGCTTACACAGGTTGTAAGCTGGAGCCTCGGAGCAAAAAGTCCTTTTCCTGGTACCCCTACCCCTCTATTTATAGACGAGGGGGCTGCCCAAACGGGCATAACTGAAAACTACGGGCTGCCCGGGATACAGGAGAGCCAGGGCAGGGAGAAGGGATGCAAATAGCAAAAATAAGGAAATCGATCAGACCGCTTAAGCTGGCGGTCTCGCACTGTCCTGACCGCTTGGCACTTAGAAAATTCCGGTTGAGGAGGCAGCTGGCGATCTGGGCGATCACCGAACCTGAGACCGCTGAGACCGAAAAATTTGACCAGCAAGAGGAGGTCGCGGGCTTTCCGGGCAAACAATATGTATATATATATCTATATATATATGTATATATTAAGTATTTATATATATACATATATATACATATATATACATATATATATATATATATTTATATATATACTTATACTATATATATAAGTATATAGGTATATATATATATATGTGTATATATATATGTATAAATATATATATATATATATGTATATATAAGTATATATATATATTAAGTATATAAAAGTATATATATATATATATAAGTATATATATTAAGTATATATATATATATTCAAATATATATATAAGTATATATATGTATATATATGTATATATACATATATTTATATATATATACATATATATACTTAATATATATACTTAATATATATACATATATACATATATATATACATATATATATATACTTATATATATATATATACTTATATAAATGTATATATATACTTAATACATATATATAAACATATATATACGTATATATATATATATGTATATATATATAAATATATATATATAGATATATATGTATATATATGTATGTCTGTATATATATATGTATATATATATCTGTATATATATGTATATATATATATGTATATATGTATATTTATATATGTATATATAAGTATATATATATAAGTATATTATAAGCATATATATATATTTTTATACATATATATACATATATATACATATATATATATATATATACATATATACATATATACATATATATACATATATGTATATATATACGTATATATATATGTATATATATTAAATATATATATATACATATATATATAGTCAAATATATATATTTATATATATACATATATATATATGTGTATATATATATATATTAAATATATATATACATATATATATACATATATTTATATATATATACTTAATATATACATATATATTTACATATATACATATATATATATATACTTATATATATATATATATGTATATATATATGTATATATATATGTATATATATATATATATAAATATATATATATATATATATATGTATATATATACATATATATATATACTTATATATATGTGTATATATAAATATAAATATATATGTATATATATATACTTATATATATGAATATATATATATACTTAATATATATATACATATATATATATTTGTATATATATATATATGTATATATGTATATATATATTTGTATATATATATATATCTGTATATATATGTATATATGTATATATGTATATATGTATATATGTATATATATATATATTTATATATATATATATATATACATATATATATATATATCTTAAGTATATATAAGTATATATAAGTATATATATATAAGTATATATGTAAATATATATGTAAGTATATATGTAAATATATATATATAAGTATATTATAAGCATTTATATATATATATATATATATATATATATATTTATACATATATATACATATATATACATATATACATATATATATACATATATATACATATATATATACATATATATACATATATATACATATATATATTTATATATATATACATATATATACGTATATATATGTATATATATATATTAGGTATATATATTTATATATATATATACATATATATATAAGTATATATATGTTTATATATATATAAGTATATAGGTATATACATATATATGTATATATATGTATAAATATATATATATGTATATATATATAAATATATATATATGTATATATATATAAATATATATATATATATATATGTATATATATATAAATATATATATATAGAAGTATATATATATATTAAGTATATATAAGTATATATATATATAAGTATATATATATGTATATATATGTATATATACATATATTTATATATATATATATACATATATATATACTTAATATATATATATACTTGATATATATATATACATATATACATATATATATACTTATATATATATGTATATATATATGTATATATGTATATATATCAAGTATATATACATATTAATGAATCCTTGGTAATACAAATTATTCTGGCATTTGAGAGCTATGAATTTGATTTGAAAACCTTATGTGGTTAATGGATTGTGGACATGTTTGCATTTAATTTGCAGATGGAGATGAAGGGAACTGAAACATGGGGGATCTGGCAATCCCAAAACCCACGTATGCCATGTAATTTTGAATATTGGGGAACATTATAGTAGCCATGCCACTTCCTGTCCACATAAGCAAAGAAAGATTATAAAATTATGTATGAATTTGACTGCTATGATATAGAATTCACGCAATGGATTATATCAGTACCTCAACTTGCTGCTGAAGCGATAACAAGAATTCAATTATTTTATCAAGCATTGATGCTTTATGTGACTGAATAATAACAACAGATTGATGAACAAAAGTAATAATAAAATGATGCTATCGAGCGAGTTTGTAGTTAATTTCGTGTTTTAGGGTTGACCTGTGCATAGTTATTATATCTCTTGATTTACAAAATGTCATTTTTATATTACTGATTAAACTAATTTCAAAGTTAGAATTATCATGTGTCATCTCATTCCTTCAAAGTTACTATCTTGCTGTTGTTTTCTTCGGTAAAATATAAAATTATTGCTCACTACCGGCATTTGGCAATCTGTTAAATTCCTGAATACTTATTTCTCTCCTGAAAATTTTGGTCCTGCATTGATACTGTGAGTTCTTACTTCATTAGAGCTTATTTTTATTAGTATTAAAGAATATGGCTATTGTGGTGAAACTTATGAGAATTTCAGCAATAAATGATTAACATTTTATTTTTTGTACACGACTGTGCATAAAAAACATCTACATCATTACACAAACTTATAAGCATACACAATTTTAAAAAAATGATTGCTAATTAGTATTGATTTTGAATGAGACTTCGATTATTTGATGGCAAATGACAGCCTCTTCAACGAAATTCCTTTATGTTATAACTTTTGTTTATACATTCTCAAAATCCCTTTCAAATCACAATGTCCTGATTGCTCGCATGTTCACAAGATGAAAATATCAAATGAGAAAGAGCAGCATGTATTGTATCCTCTTGCATGATTCGAATTGCAAAGAACTGTTTTCCTTAACCCGTTCTAAATTTTCAGTGTTCTCTTTGCTTTTTCATGCACTGGACATGCCTGATGTATTGCACCAATCAAAAAAATTAAGAAAATTGTTGAGTATCTTCTGCTTCTAATTTTTTTGCTGGGTGAGTTAGTCCTTCATCAATAAGTAGGTCCATTGTTAAGATTGACAAGGGATGTACGACATCCCTGAAAGAAGTATCGTAGTCTCTCACTCTGTCTCAAACTTCCATACATGTTATATGGTATCTATGGCCTTTGATGCAGGGTAGTCACTTGGTAGAGAAAAATGCTTGGATTAAGGCTTCGTTTGGATAGGCGTTTTCACGCCGGCGTGGGAGCAACCGCCACTGCAAGGCGGGAAAACAAACCCACGTCGCGCGCGGGCGGCAGCGGTTGCTCCCGCAGCCTTCGCAAAATGGTGATTCCTGCCCCGTCTCCAACCTCGCCTGGCCACCTCCGTCTCCAACCCCGCCCCGTCTCCATACCCGCCTGATTCTCGCCGCCCATCCAAACGAAGCATAATATTATTATATTATCACAAATACCCCCATGCTATACTGTACATTGATGGCGTCTGATGAGTTGTCTTGCCATGCTACAAAAAACTAAAATAGTTCTGCTTAGTTTCAATTGTCATTTTCTACAAATCTAAATTTTGATGTTGTCAACGTGGATGCAAATATGACAACTGCTTTGTCGGACTGCATTAGTTGCGGTTGCAACTTCCGATCATGTAGTTTCAATTGCACCTAATTGTCCAAAGTGAACATTTGTGTTTTTACTCCATATTCATTAAATTTATGTTTTTAAATGTAAATTTGCAATGCGCATCTACAAAAGGGTACCAAACTAAACATTTCCCCAAAGAATGCACCGTACCTACTTCTACCTTTCTCCAGTTGTGTTAAAATCCTCTTCTTCGGCATGTCATTGATTCATTTACAATTTGGTTTATGGAGATGTTTGTATGTATAAGAGGTTCAAAGTAACATGCTTTGATCTATAAAAAATATAGTTCTAAAAATGAATTATATTAGCAAACATCAATATACGACAAATGTCGCTGCCATCGCACAAATGTCGCACGACAAATGACGGCAATATCTCACGACTTTTATCAATCAATACTTGGCAATAAGGGTATTCATGATCGAACAATACTTTCTATATCTACAAAAACTTTCTATGACTTTCCTGCTTTAAGTTAATCAGTCAAATTTTTGGGTTATTTTACAGGGTGATTTCTATACATCAAATCTCCCCTCTCAAATTTCATATTCTTGGTTTCAGAAGGACATCTGAGATGTAAGTTTACCTACTTATTGGTGTTCATTGCACATTATATTTTTAAATGTTCAATGATCATAACTTTAACGATTACTACCCTCCTACGTTGAAATCTGTTTTCTATTTGCTGCTTTTTAGTTAGTCTCCCCTCTCAAATTTCATATTATTAATTATGCAAGATTATATTTTCATGTTCGTTCTGCTGCTTTAACCTAATATATGTATTGCAATTATAATAATTGTTATGTTAATGTATTCCAAATAAAACATTTGGTTTATTTTCTAATTTCAACCTGTTTCTTCAATAGAATATTATGTCATTATCATTGTCAAAACCACAGTCAATATCACCCCCACGACAAATGTCGCCCCCACGACAAATGACGGCCCTCAAGACAAATGTCTCTCACACGACAAATGTCGCTCACACGAAAAATGTTGGCTCAATGACAAATGTCGCCCCCCACGACAAATATCGCCTCCACGAAGAATGTCGCCCCCCACAACGAATATTGCCCCCACGACAAATGTCGCCCACACGACGAATGTCGCCCCCACAACGAATGTCGTCTTGCATAGGGCCGGAGGCCCGTGCCTGCCACTCGTATATATATAAGTATATATATATTTACATATATATATATAAATATATACTTATATATACTTATATATATACCTATATATATATACCGTTCGTCGAACTGGCCTGTATTATATTATATATATATATATTTATTTATTTATTTATTTATTTATATATACAGGCCGTTCGTCGAACGGTCTGCCGTTCGGCGAACTGGCCTGGCCGTTCGACGAACTGGCCTGGCCGTTCGACGAACTGGCCTGGCCGTTCGACGAACTGGCCTGGCCGTTCGACGAACTGGCATGGCCGTTCGACGAACTGGCCCGGCCGTTCGACGAACTGGCCCGGCCGTTCGTCGAACAGCCTATATATATACAGGCCGTTCGTTGAACGGCCTAAATATCTATACAGGCCAGTTCGTCGAACTGGCCTGGCCGTTCGTCGAACGGTCTGGCCGTTCGTCGAACGGTCTATATATATATACCGTTCATCGAACGGCCAGGACGTTAGACGAACTGGCCTGTATTATATATATATTTATTTATTTATTTAGTTATTTATTTATATATTTATATATATACAGGCCGTTCGTCGAACGACCTATATATATATAAGTCGTTCGTTGAACGGACTATATCTATATGTATATATATATGTCGTTCGACGAACGGTATATACATGTATATAGGCCGTTATATATATATACCGTTCGACGAACGGTATATACATATATATAGGACGTTCGACGAACGGCCAGGCCGTTCGACGAACGGCCATTATATAGTGCTCTCTCTCTCTCTCTACATCACGCTGCGACGGAAACGGTGCTCTCTCTCTCTCTCTCCCTCTCTCTCTACATCACGCTTGCGACGGAAAGGCGGACACTGTAGATCAGTGTAAATATCTTTATATATTATTATAGATATAAAAATGAACGTAGTTCTTAGGTGAGGTCGAGCATTCATAACAACGGTTCATAACCACCGTTGTGCCAAACGGATCATTAATCGCTCTAGTTTAAGGGTGTCGAAGATAAAAGTAATATATGAAAACTGTGTACCTCTAAAGGTTCACAGTCAGCTATTTATAATATAAATTGGAGCAAATAATCAGCTCCTTAATTATAGGGAGGTTACAACAATTCAGCCATAAAGCCAGGCATTAAATAACAGAGATGAACAAATAAGGAAACTAATAGCAATATACAATTAGGCACAGCTGGATGGCGGTTATCTTTGGACGCCGGGGTTAATGCCAGGACCCGGTGATTCATTTGTTTCAGTTTCTAGCAGAGGATCATTAAGAGGTGTAGTTAATGGCGGGATTGTAGAATCCAGTGAGTCATTTGTTGTCGGCTGGACATTATCTCTAACACCCCCCCGCAAGATGGAGGGATCTGGAAGAACCGAGAGCTTGGATTTGAGGAGCTGAAAACTCACAGTGCTTAAGGGCTTTGTAAGAACATCAGCAAGCTGATCATCAGTGGAGACGAACCGGACGTCGAAGGCACCCTTGGCGACTTGGTCACGGACAAAATGAACATCAATTTCAACATGTCTGGACCGGGAGTGACACACTGGGTTAACAGACATGTAAGTGGCACCGAGATTGTCACAGAGGACTGTAGGCTTGGAGAGAGCAAGGCCAAGTTCATGGAGGAGAGATTTGAGCCAAAGCAATTCCGCAGCCACTTTAGCAACGCCCCGATATTCAGCTTCTGTGCTAGACCGAGCAACGGGTTGTTGTTTCTTCGAGCTCCAAGAGATGAGATTGCCACCAAGAAAGACACAATACCCATTTGTGGACTTGCGATCATCTAAGAACCAGCCCAGTCAGCATCCGTGTACGCAATCAGGTTGGAGGTTGTGCGCGCGGACAAGAAGAGGCCATGATTAATGGTAGACTTGAGGTAGCGAAGTATCCGCTTGACGGAGCACCAATGAACCTCGGTGGGTGAGTGCATAAATTGAGCCTCCTTATTCACGGAAAAGGCGATGTCCGGGCGAGTGAAGCTGAGGTATTGAAGAGCTCCAACCATGCTACGAAAGAGAAGTGGATCGGGCAGAGGAACCCCGTCGAACTTGGAGAGTTTGCAAGACGTGGCCATTGGAGTACTAACAGGTTTCACACCGTCCATTCGGAGCTTGAGTAAGAGATCGCGAACATACTTCTGCTGAGACAAAAAGAGACCAGCTGCAGTGCGACGACACTCAACACCGAGAAAAAAATGAAGGGGGCCTAAATCTTTGAGAGAGAATTCAGTGCCAAGATTCTGGATGAGTCGTTCCACTGATGTCGGGTTGTCGCCGGTGACAAAAATGTCATCGACATAGATGAGAACAAGGAGAAGATGAGAACCGACGCGATGTATGAAGAGAGAGCTGTCAGCTTTGGAGCCCGTAAAACCCAAAGAGGTCAGATAGCGGCTGAGATGAGAGAACCACGCTCGTGGAGCTTGTTTAAGCCCATAGATGTTGCGATGCAAGTGACACACATGATTGGGCCGAGAGGAATCAACGAAGCCCGGGGGTTGGGCCATAAAGACAGTCTCTGCAAGAAAACCTTGTAAGAAGGCATTATTAACGTCAAGTTGAGGGAGAGTCCAACCTCGGGAGACGGCAAGACTGCAGATAGTGCGAACAGTAGTCGGTTTGATGACCGGGATGAAAGTCTCTCCAAAGTCAAGGCCGAGTTGCTGATGGAACCCTTTGGCCACGAGACGGGCCTTGTAACGAGCCACTGAACCATCCGGGTGGTGTTTAAGCTTAAACACCCACTTGCAACCGACGAGATTCATGTCAGGACGGAAGGGTACAAGAGACCATGTACCATTATGAAGAAGGGCATGCATTCATCTCCGAGTCCATGGCCTGCCGCCAGCGAGGATCACGGGCGGCCTGAGAGAAACAAGTAGGCTCAACCGGCGAGGGAGCGGAGAACAGACAGGTGGGTAAGGGGTAACGGGTAGCAGACCATGCCTTGGGTGTCCATGTGTTATCCCGAGTTCTGGTGATCATGGGGTGAAGACGAGCGGTAGTGAGTTCACGAGAAGGGGAGGGTGGCATGTTATACGGAGCGGCATTGAGTTCCTGAGATGGGGAGGGTATGATGGAAGACGGAGCGGCAGGGAGTTCCCGAGATGGGGAGGAAGGTGTGGAGGAGTGTTCCAAGACACTGGGCCGAGAAAACTGTGTACCGCTAAAGGTTCACAGCCAGCTATTTATAATATAAATTGGAGCAAATAATCAGCTCCTTAATTATAGGGAGGTTACAACAATTCAGCCATAAACCAGGCATTAAATAACGGAGATGAACAAATAAGGAAACTAATAGCAATATACAACTAGGCACAGCTGGATGGCGGTTATCTTTGGACGCCGGGGTTAATGCCAGGACCCGGTGATTCATTTGTTTCAGTTTCTAGCAGAGGATCATTAAGAGGTGTAGTTAATGGCGGGATTGTAGAATCCGGTGAGTCATTTATTGCCGGCTGGACATTATCTCTAACAGTCGATAATCATATATCTTATTTGGCTATTTGTAACCCACTTTTATTTGTACTTTGCAGAATTATAATTGTACACCACAACGCTATTTGTACCCAAAACAATTATTAAAAAAAATTAAATTTAGAGATAAAAGTAGGCATATATATTGTACCCAAATCAATTTCATGAAGATTTCAGCATTATAGGGTTTTAGGGTAGAAAAAATTTGAGAGAAAATAAAAAAAAAACTCACCGGAGGGCAAGGAGGGAGTTTTAATGGTGGAAAAGGGAGGAAAATCACTTTTGGCCGGCCGAAATTTCCCAAGTGGGCGGCAAATGGGGGCGGGCGGGCGTCGGAGCAGATCGCAAAAGGAGGGGCGGGTTTCTGTAAAGCAGCGTGACTGGGTGAGGGAGAAGAAGAGTGAGTACATTTAGATTTTTTTGAGGCTTTATCATTAAAAAAAAGTGTGCTGATATAAAAATAATAATAATAATATAAATATGCATGAACCAACAAGAGCAATGTGTGACGATAATAATGCTCAATCAATGCTCAAATGAAGGTTGTGAAGACGGTCGAATCATAACTCAGCGCAAGTTCAAAATATGACTCTTTCCATGTGATCAGAATGCCTTGAACCAATTATGTGTTGGGGAATGAGAATCTATGGATGAATGTGTTGCTCTGTATGCATTTGGAAAGCGTTCGGTACTTTTCGTAAGGTTAGCAGAACCTCGTGAACGGCTTAGCCTCCTGGGCTGGATCATCCACTGCAGGTTGCAGATATCGAACGACTGGGGCGGGCCGAGTAGCACTCCTATGTAGGGCTGTTCGCAAATCAAATAGTTCATGCATAGCTGAAAAATCGATTCATGAAGATTAGATTAAGATTCATATTTTTCAAATTCGAATCTGTATTCAAATCCAAATTCAGATTCAAGTAGTATTCAAATTCAAATCCGAATAATATCAGCTCTATAACCAAGATTAGTGAATAGTTAGAGAATAATAATGATCTATATTATATATGAAGATGATCATGGTCGTCCGATCAAAGACTATTTGGTCCTTAATTTGAAGCAAAATTGAATTCGAATCCAGGATTTTAGAACGAATCCGAATTCAAATATTCGAACAAATCCAAATCCGAATCTCTCTATTATACAATAAATTTGAATTCGATCGAAGAGCTATTCGATTCGGTTTGTGAACACCCCTACTCCCATGCCCCTTCCATGTGTTCATTTGAAGCCCTAAGACACATTCATCAAAGCATGAAAATCCCAATGAGACATACAACACTCTTAATAACAACGGGGTGTGAATAACTAGAGTTCCGGCGTGCGCATAGCAAAAACAGAATTAACATTCAAACGAAAATATGTAAATGAAGATGTTTCCCGCAGTCTCCTTCAATCCCGGTGGGCTAGGAGCCGTCGCCTTCCTCCGAGTGTAGACTCTCCCCGGTGCGTCGTTGGCATGCGCGACCATAACAATTTGCATAATTGCAGGCTGCACCGCGGATTGGAAAGCCTTTAGACTGCTTGAGAAGAATAAAATTGCAGCAACAAATTGATTTTATGCAGGAAAAAAAGGAAAAGAGAGATCAGGTGACTTGACCATAACACCGCATGCACAGAAGATAACCATATGGATGTCTTTTGAACTTCTGAAAAAGACAAGAAATGCATAGATGATTTGCTAATATCAATGATTATTTATGAAAACTAATTGAATATTACAACATTAAATGGGTTATGTTAGCCAAAAGTGCAAACATATATGTACCCCACAATGGAGCGCGACGTTTTTGCTCCGGTGAGTTTGGACAAAAACACCACCATCATAGAATGTATGTTTGGCACGGCAACGGTTATGACCGCCACCCAAAAAAAGAAACTAGTTCTGAATATAAAAGCGGACAAAGTTCCTTAGGTGAGGTCGGGTGTTCAGGAATGACGGTTCATAACCATCGCGTTCACGACCGCCGCCGCAGTGCCAAACGAAGCCGATGTCATCCAAAGGTAACAAATGGTAACTACTGCTTCAAGGTTCCACAATAAGAATTTATATCCACAAAATCAGCTTAAGGTACACCAGTATGTTCATTGTATTCACTTGCAATTCTCTTCACCCAATTAACACTCATCCTTAACCAATACACTCACTTTAGAAAAATAGCTTGAGCATCAAGTTACAACTATGCTAGACGTTGACATCATCCGCGAGAGTATCAACCCACGGACTTCTGTTACAAATAAGCATGTATAACAAACTACTCTTCTTTTAGCGACGCTCTACATTCAGAAATCATTATAAAATGAGGGTCAACCAAAGATGACGGTACAACACTCGCATTCTGGCAAGCTCGACCACAATTGTCCTCCAAAAGTACCCCCAAACACCCACACGCCCTGCACTTGATACAACAATACATACAAATGCGAGAGCATAGAATCAGTCGAAGCTGTAATATCAAGTAAGAGCAGCAATTTATATATTCAACATGTTTAACTACACAAGCATCCACAACAATCTACACTCCTAAAATCCATCACCGTGTAAAGATTCTAATCTATAGATCTAAACATCAAATCACCAACCTAGGAGTTTCCAGAACATCCTAGGCTTCGTTTGGCACAACTTATTTGCTCCGGTGAGTTAGGTCAAAAACGCCATTATCATAGAATGTTTGTTTGGCAAGACAAAGGCTATGACCGCTACCAAGAACATAAACTAGTTTTGAGCATAAAATGCATGAATTTTTTTAGATGAGGTCGGGCTTTCACGAATGACGGTTCATGAACACCGCGTTCATGACCGCCACCATCGCGCCAAACGAAGCCCTAGTATCATCATCTTGACGGTCATCAACCAAGGATGAGGTCCACTCATTCAATCCATAACTTAGGCTCTTCTGATCTACTCCATGAAAAGGGAGTCATCAAGATACAATCACAACATGGATTCTTAAAGTCTACCACGCATAACAAGCAAGCATACTCGTCACAAGATTATCAAGTCAAAACACAAAGATCGCATGTGCCCTACCTATAAGGCCTAGTAGCATATCATGTCACCATGAATACCTATAAGGCCTAGTAGCTTTCCACCCTAAACCTATAAGGCCTCAACCCTCTCACAAAAGGAACACTTCTGCTTGTTTTGTGGTATTAGACAATTATGTATGTCCATGCAGGGTAGTCCTGCAAAACATACTCTTGTACTGCCTCTCATAAATAAATATCACATAAATGCATTTGAGAATTGAGACACTCCTGTCTACCTCAAAAATTCACATAAATGGAGGAGACCGCAAGGGAATACCACTTCAGGATCAAGCATCATGTAACAAGGATCGTGTAACAAGGAGCAGAAATCACTATGAAGACAACTATCAGTATGCTTAAAGTAGCTCACCAGCCTTCCCACCAAGAAGGGTCACACATTATGCAAGTCATCAAACAATTGATGCTCAAACGCCAAGCATGAACAGAGTCATAATCACGTCTTCCCAATCAATTCACGACCAGTAGATTCCTATCAATATCACGTCTTCGAATTTCCCAACAATCTGCTAGCTATCCTCATTAGGGTACGAATCATCTATCCTCAAATTATGAAAGACGTTCCATCCCAATCTACCTACTCGTCTTCATCACAGTATGACTAGGCATATGGCTTCATCGTCGAGCGCCACAAATCATGCAATATGAAAACACAATCACATAGTGCCCATTGGAAATAAAGAAAACTACATCAAATCTCGCTCATCCAGCCATGCCATCAATATAGAATGTCATAATGAAATTTAAAGTATCATAACACTCAAAAGAGTAGATGTTATTGCCTTTTTGAGGGAGACATCCATTCCACGAAACAAAGGGTGAAATGAGAAGGGAAAAAGAGCCAAGGAGTCCTAATATCGCCCTAAACAACCTAGGAGATGATCTCGATCGTCGGATGAAGACCTGCCCAAGATCCACGGCTCAAAATGAGCCTAGAAAATCCATCTGAGTAAGTACACGATTGTGTAAGAGGGATGACAATCGACACAGTCAGCGGCATGCCCGTGTCGGCGGCCGTGTATTCCTTTGAAGAACTTGTTGCTCAAAATGAGCAAGGTGTACACTATAGTGTGGCAAGCTTACATTGTCTTATCAAAAAACATGATCAGGAACACGACCATGTAGTCTTATGGAACGGCCATGCAGTCTTATGAACTCCAACTGATGAGGAGAGCAGCGTGTACACAACCAAGGAGGCCGTGTACATGGGCAAAGCCGAATGACCCGGTCGGTGACAAGCCCATATCACCGGCCATGTAGTCTGCTTCCATCCCAGAAAATGAGCTCTAGGATGCGCCTCAGACCAAATAAGCAATGAAATCCCCAGCCGATGAGTCGATGAGATATGATCAAACATCGAAAGAGAAGGCGCAAACGGAGTGCAGCCCAAATAAGCTGCAGCTCAGTTGGTGATGAGACCTATTTGAAGAGGTTCTTATCAAGGGAGGTTGTGGGTTCGAGACCCCCCTCCAATAATGCGCTGCGCCTGAGAAACAGGGCCAGAGAGGCGTTGGGGTGTACGGCCTGCAGGCTTGTGGTTAACCCTTTGGGGTGAGGCTGAACCGGCGGTGCCAGTAGGTCATTTGTTGACGGACCTGGGCCGTCGGTGCCGGCGGTACTGGGCTAGTAGGTCATGTGTTGACGGGCCTAGCCAGTATCGTTACAATATATATATATATATATACATACTAATTTAAAAATATTTATAGTGGTTAGGAAATTATGTTAACTTAGTGAGACATCCACACAATCATAACCGCCTATTAACTTCCCGCCGTCCATATCTACAGATTTTAAAACCATTTCGCGCACCTCAAACACGCAGCCTCCTCACTTTTCCCGCTGCTCCCCAAGGCAGAACAAGGGCTCTGGGTCAACTCCACTCCCCTTTCCTTTGGAACCTTCCGCTGCGGCTTCACCGGTCTCGCAAGATCTCTGCCTCCGGTAAATTCTATGTTCCTTCCTCTTCCTAGCCTCTTATTCCTTCATTTCGAACGTCTTCCGCTCGGTATGATCCCATTATCACGCTTAACCCTATTTCGTTCTCCCGCTTCTTCTACAAGGCAGAGGCTCCTTGACGCCACCTACCAAAGATGCCCCGACGCCATCCGACTCCTACTGCATGATCTCGACGGCCATCGATCACATCTCTCCCGTGGAGACGACACATCCCTATTTGGAGAACCATCGGCTCCTCCACTGATTTCGTCGCTTTCAAAGACCATCGATCACATCTCTCCACTGATCGATGGTCGTCGAGATCATGAAGTAAGAGTCGTACGACGTGGGGGCATCTTCGGTAGTTGGCATCAAGAAGCCTCTACCTTGGATAAGAAGGAGTGGGAGAACGAAATAGGGTTAAGCGCGATAATGGGAGCGTACCGAGCGGAAGGTGTTCGAAATGAAGGAATAAGAGGCTAGGAAGAGGAAGGAACATAGAAAAATTTATCGAAGGCTGAGATCTTGCGAGGCCGGCGAAGCCGCAGCGGAAGGTTGCGAAGGAAAGGGGAGTGGAGCCAACCAGAGCCCTAGTTCTGTGATGGGGAGCAGCGGGAAAAGTGAGGAGGCTGTAGGATTGAGGTGCGCGAAATGGTTTTAAAATCTGTAGATATGGACGTCGGGAAGTTAATCGGGCGGCTATGATTGTGTGGATGTCTCACTAAGTTAACATAATTTCCTAACCACTATAGATCTTTTTAAATTAGTATATATATGTATATATATACAGTTAGTTAAAATAAAATATGAAACGTTGATATATATTAATTAATAAAAAGAAAAGAACGACAGCGTGAACTTGTGGCCTATTAATAATAAATCTACTCTAAAAGGGCTCCTCACTCCTCCACTCAAGTTCTCCCAGGAATTCCAACTCCTCGCTCCTCAAGAATTCACCATAAATCCAAATGGATAGAAGAACGCCGATTCTGTTGGGCGTGCACGCCATTGCCATAGCCCTCTTGTGGATTCTGAAGGCCACGGCTCCCGACGCAATCTACGCCATCCGCAAGTCCCTAATGCGCACGCTCGTTCCTCGCAGACATCGCTTTCTTGTATTCTGCGGTATTCACTTGGGCTATGTTGATCATTATGTTCGGCATCGTAATGGCATGTCAATCAATATTCGTCGGCATGGATGAGATGATGAAGATGGCGATGAAGAAGTTTGTTAGTTCTGTCCTGAAGAAGGCCATCATCGCGGGTCTCATCTCTGCTTCTTACAAAGTGGTTGTAAATAGAATGTGTCCTCTTGTTTCTTACAACATTTTCTTTCGTTTTCTTGAATGGTAAATAGAATGTGTCCTCTTGTTTGATTTAACAATCAAGAAAGTTAAATCACTTGCTCTGTTCTTGAATGGTCTCATCTCTGCTCTGTTACTTACAACATTTTCTGTATTTTCTTTCATTTTTTTGTTCATTTGTTGGCTTGTTTGGAGAGAGAGAGGGGTGGGATAAAGAGCGGGTCGTCGGGAGGAATGGGGTGGAGAAATAATGAAATAGTCATTTTAATTATCTATATATAGTATTCTCTTGAAATATTTGCTTTGAGATTCGTGGGCATCAACTTAATGCATGTTTTGTAAATTTTAATGGGGGCGTGAACGATGAATGAGGGGGCAGTGACCACTGGAGGAGAAGAAACTCCTACTACTGCGACTTCATTCGTGGAAGAATGGTGAAGGGCCGAAATCTCTCCTTGCAGGTTCAGTTTTTCTTTGCATTTATGTTAGCGGGTACCGTGAGAACGACGATGAAGAATAAATATGGAAACTTTTCTACTTAGGTCAAAGTAATCGCGTAAAACAAGGCTTAAGAAACTGAAGATCTTCAAATATTGATTGTTTCTGTTGTTTAAGCGTCACAAACTTATTTTTTGGGGTGGTCACTGGTCAATATATTCCTGGAAGTTTTATTTTTTCCCTTCTTATTTTCGAATATTAATCCATATGCTTCTCTAGAAGTTTACGTGGATATATTTTGCATTTAACAATTGAGAATAGTGGCAGAAAATCATGAGATGTTAGGATCCTAAATGTGGTTGGGCAAGTCATAGTTTGGCTAAGTTCTCATTTTGGACGTCATTTCAACTATGTTTGATGTTTCACTTTTGCTCCAATGGTAAGGATGAACCACCTCAAAAGAGAAATGTACAGGTTTGGATAACCTTCTTTTTTCAGAGAAATCAGCATCGTTATTTTGAGCTCTACTTATCAAAGGAGCTTCATTTTTTTATTAGATGCACATAATCTCAGCTTATGATACAATGGGTCCGAACCGGCAATCTTGCAGAGCTTAGGTATGAGATGTAAGCACTCTAATGAGGATATGCACCGCAGTCTTAAGCGCCTCTCCCCCATAAAAATTCAGGAAGATTAGTCCTACTCATCATACTCATCATTTTCTTAAGGGTGTGATTACGCTTTTCGGCCACAACATTTTGCTCAAGACTACCATGCATGGAGTACTGGGCAACAATATCATAACTCTCAAAGTATCTGGCAAATTGACCTTTATGTTGCCCGGAGGCATCATATCTATCAAAATACTCGTCACCTTTGTCGGACCTAATTATCTTGATAACTTTCCCTAATTTTTTTTCTACTTCAATCTTGGAAATCTTAAACTTGTCAAGAGATTCAGATTTCACTTTAATTAAGTATAAATAACCCAAACGGGAGTAGTCATCTATGAAAGTTATAAAGTCTGTGTTTTTACAGAGTGTAGTTGAATAAGGACCGCTAATGTCCGTATGAATAACCTCAATAAATCAAGAGTACGTGTAGAGCCCTTCTTCTTGATCTTGGACATCTTGTCTCTACAACAATCGACACATGTCTCTAGGTCGTTGAAGTCAAGAGTACGGAGAATATTCTCCTTAATTAATCTCTCTACTCTCTCCCTAGAAATTTGGCCCAAACGTTTATGCCACAACATGAACAATTTTTCCTTAAGTAGTGGCATTTTATTGGCAATGTGCTCTACATTAAAGGAGGTTGCATAAATGTTTATAGAAGCTAGACATAAACTATATAATCTGTCAGATAATAAGCATTGTCCTATAAGTTGTTATTCAAAAAACAATTCAATAGAACCACCCATAATATTAAAGCCATAATTAAGTTTATCTAATGCGGAGACTGAAATCAAGTTCCTTCTAAATAAAGGAATATATAAAATGTCTCTTAAATATAGTTCATAACCATAGGCTAGAACTAAATAAACAACTCTTATAAACTCCACCTCAACCTCAGCGTTGTTATCAATCGTGAGTCTACACTCACCCTTATTTGGCTTCCTCCTTCTAATGAATCCATGTAATATAAAAGCAACATGATTTGTTGCTCCACTATCAAGCCACCAGGAACTGGATGCTGCTTCAATTAAATTGGATTCACAAAGGACTAATGTCAAAGGTCTAACTTTAGAGTGAAATTTCGTTCTTCTATCCAAGTTTTAAACTTAATGCACTCGGATTCCACGTCTCTTCTTCTTACAGAAGAAGCATGCACGAGGTTTCTTCCTATTAGTATCCTTAATCTCTGAAATTTGTGTATCCCAAGCTATATAAGGAGTTTTGGACTTCTTCTTCAAGTGAGGTTTTGATAGTAGCAGTGTAGCATGAGTCTCTTGGTTCTTTAGTTTATCTTATTTAGTGACACAACATATAACAAGATCATTGATCTTCCACACCTCATCATGGTGCTCATGAGCGGAACTATTTATGAAAGGTGAAGCTCAGATCAAGGCTTTATATATATTTGCTTGGATCTAGAGAGCAATGTGTAAGATCCCTAGTTATGAGTTCTTCTTCAAGTGAGGTTTTGATAGTAGCAGTGTAGCATGAGTCTCTTGGTTCTTTAGTTTATCTTATTTAGTGACATAACATATAACATGATCATTGATCTTCCACACCTCATCATGGTGCTCATGAGCGGAACTATTTATGAAAGGTGAAGCTCAGATCAAGGCTTTATATATATATATATGCTTGGATCTAGAGAGCAATGTGTGTGATCCCTAGTTATGAGTTGTTCCAATGGTGCACAACCGTAAGAGACTTATTTATGCAGATTTGTCTATTCTCTGTTAGTGAAGTTTTGATCATATTCATCACACCCAAAACAAACTTGATATGAAAATGTTTGGAACTGAATAGTATGTTAAGGTATATAGGTTGCTCAAATAATGAATGATATTAGAAATACCTAATATGATCAAAAGTATGATCCATAAATAAACATCGGTTTTTCTGCAAAATAAATAGCAGTTTTTCACCTTTACTTAATCAACGGGCTGTACCAAAAGGTGAAGCCCACAACAAACTGAAGCCCAGATATGCTTCTCTGGTTTCTCCAATACCTGAAGAGAAATAGCTCCGATTTAACTAAAAACTGAAGAAAAGTTAAACGCCAAACCTGCAGGAGTCCTGTTGGTTTTCTCCAGGAGCCGAAATAGAGGTAAGAAGGACAGAGTGGAGGATGTAGGTGGGTTGTCGGTGCTTTGGTACAAGGTATCAACAGCCAGCGATTTCTCTAGGAACCAAACAAAGTTCGATCTTTCTTGCCGAAAACTAAAAAGGGAGAATAGCCCCGATTTCTCCAGATCTCAAGAATGGATCAGCTGGGGTTTTCCTTCTCCAAGACCCAAATGGAGGAGGAGAGGAAAAATCGCAAATCACCCTTGTTCACTTCATACGGCTTGAATGGAAATGGTTGGTATGGGTTTTAATAGGCAAGCTCGTAGTAGTCACAAAATTGAGGTCAATTAATCCTCATTCCTCCTAAATTAAAGCAACCAAATAAATTAAGGGTGTTGATATTTGTACTCCATAAATGGATATTTACAACCATAAATTAATACATGTTTATAATATTTTGAATCCTTAGAACTTAATATTTGTACCCACCCATTCATGCTCACCCAGCGCCCTTTCCGGCACACTCCCGACGAAACCTAGGCTACTCGTGTGCCTTCCCGTGCTCATGCTCCCTCCGTTGGATTTTCAGCAGGCAAACTTTCCGGATAGCGTTGCTTGTAGGCCTGACCTCCTCATTCCCCCTTTATTTTGGCTGATTCTCTGCTCAGCAGTGCCATATTTCTGCAAGATCTTCAGGGAACTCGTCGGTAAGTGTGTCTCGTCCGCCTAACGTCCTTCTTCCCCATTGATTTCATTGTCATTTCTTCATCAGGGATCGCTGTTGTTTTTCCTCTTTTCTGCAAAGTCCCCCGGTTAATCGCTTTTTTCTGCATTTTTTCTGGGCATGATTTGTGACTTCAGCATCTTATACCCAGATTACATGTAGGGTATGTTCGGTAAGTCGGAATTGGAGCGCTGGAATTGGAATTCAACTGGAAATTCCAATTCCAACGTTCGGCAGCCCTATATTTTCTTGGAATCGGTAGTCAATTCAATTCCTATAGGAATTGATTATAGAGGAGAACATGCCCCCCTAATTCTGACCTCCCGAGGTCTTCATTCGCAATTCCAACCTATCGACATTCGCCTCCCGACAACTCTGCTCCCGCGATAGATCGGTGTGCTCATTCCAGCGCCTTCCCATCGGCGAGCACCTTCCCCATCGGCAAGCTCGTTCCCGGCCCGCAAGCTCCGAGAAGCTCCTTCCCCGTCGGCAAACTTCGGCGCTCCCGATAACCCCACTGAGTCCTCGTTCGATTCCTTCGATTCCGATGTCTATTCCTTAGCCACTGAAAGCTCTAATCTGCCGCTAGCACCTCCAATCTACCTCTCACCAATGTCCAAACCATGACAGTTATTCTATTTCCAGAACGCCTCTTCTCCATTCTATCTCTCGCCGATCTACTACAACAGGTATTTTTTCGCTCCTTCCCCGCTGGCTTAAGTTGGTACATTGTTTTCATTCTTCCTCTCCATTTCTTCTTGCACTACTTTGTTGAGTGATCATTATGGTGAAACATATTTGAACACAACCACAAATTTGAGAGATAGACAGCTTCCCTTACCCAGCACATCTAAGTCACCTAATCACTGTATTTTCTATGCTTAGATGCTAATACAAAGTTTTTTGGTCCTAGTCGATGCTAATACGCCGAGTTTTGTGGTCCTAAAAACATATGTTATACTTGTTGTACACACACATACATACACAAACAAAAATACAAATACACACACAAATACACAGAATTTTTTCATCTATGTTATGCTTGTTATGCTTGTTGTATTTGCGTGTGTGTATTTGTGTGTGTATTTGTGTGTGTATTTGTGTGTGTGTGTGTATGTGTGTGTGTGTGTGTGTGTTTGTGTGTGTTTGTGCATATATGTGTGTATGTATGTGTGTGCTTGTATTTTTGTTTGTGTATGTCTGTGTATTTGTCTGTGTGTGTGTGTGTGTGTGTATTTTTATGTGTGTTTGTGTGTGTGATTATTGTGGTTTAGTTAATGAAAATGTGATTGTATTTATGTATTTTTGTGTGTGTTTATGTGTATGTTGTGGACTTATGTTTATTATCCTGATATTCTAATTATGCGAATGTTTTAAATTTAAAATTTTAATTCCATTCATTGAATTCTGACATATAGCCGAACAACGAAATTACTAATTCCAATTCCTGTGATAGAATTCCTGCATTCAGCTGAACAGCAGAATTGGAATTGACTTCAATTACAATTTCTTCGGGAATTGAAATGGGGCCAATTCCAATTCCTGCATCACATTTCCTGCGTAACGAACGGACCCGTACAGATTTCTGGCCAAGATCATTTTTCATTTTTTTCGGCTTTATGATGTGCTTAGCTTTGTGTTTTCTGCATGATTTTTGGCCATGGTTTGTGATTTCATCATTTTATACCCAGCATATTTCATGCCAAGATCATTTTCATTTTTTCTGCTTTATGATGTGCTTAGATTTGTGTTTGTACTTCAATTTAACAGCAATGAGATCAGAGGAGTTGGTGTTATTTGAAAATAAAGTATCTTCCAAAGACGCAATGTTAGATGTTGGAATGCACTTTAGCACTACTTTATGCTTTCAAACTAAAGAAGATTTGATTGAGTGGACTCGGAATATTGCCAGAAAATTCGGGTTCATTATTATTATTTTGAGGGTAGATAAGATCAACGATAGAGCAACACCCAGAGTTATCTTAGGTTGTGACATAGCCGGGTTACCTCCAAATAATCAAAACAAGAAAGGTTATGTTAAGAGAAATGTTAGAAAATCAAGTTTTAAAAGGTGTGGTGATGCGGAGCAGAGACAAGGACGAGTTTTGGGCCCATTCGGGGCTGATTTGGCGACTTACCATATATGGCGTGCCCGGATCGACGATCGAAATCCACAGATGTGTCCAGATTCGCGTTGCGAATCGATTTGATATAATATTTTACTATGTTTGCATTTATTTTGATGTATTTGGGTAGCCCTACCTCCGGCTAATCATAGTCGTTGATGGGGGATGCCATAATCCTTGTTTTATTATAAATAGATGTGATATGGGCATTGGGGCTAGTCTAGGCATTGTAGATTTTGGAGAAGAGAAATCCCGAAATCCGGCGATCCCTCCACGGTGCCGACTCCGTGGAACCTCTTCCTCCCCAAGGTATTCCCTAACCCTACATGCTATGCATGTAGGGTTTGATACCAATTGACTCAGGACGAATCTATAGGCAGCGGATAAACGGCGACGTAACCCTACATGTTATTCAAATCTAACGGTTAAGCCACAGTTAGATAATAATTAAAATGATATACCGCGCAGTTAATTCACAACAAGACACAATAATTAATTAGGGCGAAACAAGCTTAGGCTTTCCTCCGCGTGGAGGGCTAAAGAACGAGCGCGCAGCAAATAAACCCTGCCAATCACAATAATAATCTAACAAACACCTACCATGCAAGATATTCAAAATAGATACAAGATCCAATCCTATATAAATATGCTGAAAATAATAATCCACTACAAATAAGACTCACAAAGTAGTGGGCTGACCAAGGTACTGAAGAATCCGGAGCCGGAGATGCGTCGATAACGATCCGAGGTGGAACCGAAGACGGGAAAGCGACGTAGGTGTCTGTCCTTGGCGGTGGAAGGTGAAAACGGACCGGAAATGGATGGATCCGGCCACGTGGGTAGAAATCCGGACGGGGGTGGATAGATTCGATGATTTGAGATGGATCCGGGCTGGATTTGTCCAAATTTGGACTGATTTGGACAAGGAGGGGTTGGTGGTGGTTCCACGTGTGGGTTTGAAGGTGTTTCGGTGGGGGCTGCTGGGAGGCGATAGGGGAAGGGCTAGCGGTTTGTAAAGGGGGCTGGGAGGGGATAGGGGAAGGGCTAGTGGTTTGGAAAGGGGGCTGGGAGGGGCGGCTGACATTGAATGAGGGTGGCGGTGGCTGGGAGGAGGGGCGGCAGCGGGCTAAAAGGCTGGGAGGAGGGGCGGCAGCGGGTTGAAGGCTGGGAGGAGGGCAGCTGGACCTTGGACAGCAAGGGGAGGTGGCTGTGGAGGCTGCTAGAGGTTGCTGGACAGGGGGATGGCGGCAGCTTGGGGGAGGATATGGGTGGCCGGCGGTGGCTAGAAGGAGGGAAAAAACTTTAGGGATGAATAGTAAATTTCATTTTTCCACGGTAGATTTAAATAGGTATGAATTTCTTGGCAGGAGTAGTGGTTGGAGATGGGTGGTGTACAACCCGGGGTTCGCCCGGCTCTTCCCATTAGAACTCTCAAAGCCAGTCCTCCAAGAAGCATAGGCGAGATCGCCACTTATATGTTCTCAGCAGCTATAAGGAGGCGAGACCAGAGTACCAACATCGGTCTCGCCCGAATCCTTGACGGGAAGCATGGCGCGTTCCACAGGTTCTGCGAGACCCGCGTGGTCGCAGAGAGGGCAGGAGTTCTCGCCCGCGAGGTCGCAGAGAGGGCAGGAGCTCTCGCTTAAAGTGAGCGAGACCCAGAGACGCGAGTAGTTCCTCGGACCCCCCCCCCCCCTTTAGGGAGGGTTAGAAGCTAGAATTACCCTCTTGCCCCTGGAGGTCTGCATATAGCCCCTTCAGACAGCGGAGTTTGGCTATGGGCAGGCCGAATTGGGGTGCTTATAGTGAGTTCAAAAGGCGGAGTTCCGCTACTCACAGACCAGTTCAGAAAAACTATAAATAAGACCCAAAGGGCACCTTTGGAGAGGATTCCGTTTGGAGCTTCTCTCTCCTCTGGTTATCCTTGCCGAGACTCCCCCGAGCTCTCCAAGGTGCCCGGGCCTCAGCTTTGGCTTAGGAGGGGAAGCAATCTAAAGATCTTCCAGGTGTGCGGTGGGACCTCCCTGCTGAGTTTAAGGTTCTGTGTTGAGTTCAGGAACCCCGACTTGCTCTCCCCAAGAGACAAGTAAGTGCTAGTCGCCCCTCAACCTGTTGAGGGCCCCGAGCTCCACAAGAGACCAGTTTCTGGTTTCAACATTCTTGGTGCGGTGAGCGTGGAGTGTGACTAGTGCAGGAAAGTCTTTAAGAGAAAGCATGGCGGGCGAGGACGAGCGAGATGCGGGATTCGGAGGCTCGCCACCCACAGGGCCACCAGTGACGATGGACATGCTGGCCGAGCTCAAGAGGGATATGATTGGGGCCTTTCAGAGCGCCATCGCCTCGGCGCTAGGTGGTTTCGCTACCCCGGCCCCTCAGGTGGCTCCCTCATCCGGGGGCTGCGAGAACGCCCCAGGCCAGCGAGTAGGCAAGGAAGCAGTGGTCCAGGAGGCAGGCCGAGATCTCGCGGGTCGCGAGCTCTTCCCCAGTCCAGTGGGAGCGAGCGAGACCCCTACCAGAGTGGTCTCGGCAGGAGGAGCCTCGGCAGGAGGCTCTGTAGGAAGAGTAGAGCCAGTTCAGAGGGTGAGTGGGGGAAGTCCCTTTTGTGAGTTGGTACTCTCGGCACCACTCCCCGAGGGGTTCAGGGAGCCATCCATGACCTTGTATGTTGGGAACAGTGACCCCGTTCCCCACCTGCAATGGTTCGAAGATATGGTCTCGATCAGACCCATGTCGGATGCCTTCAAGTGCCGACTCTTCGCCACCACCCTGAAAGAGAAGGCGAGGGACTGGTTCTACCAGTTGCCCTCGGGTTCGATTTATGCGTTTGAGGATTTGCGTAGGGGGTTTCTGCTGCGTTTCTCCACCTTGAAGAAGAGGAAGAAAGACTCGGAGTCTCTCTTCAATATCAAGCAGAAACAAGGAGAGTCCCTAGCCCAGTATCTGGAGCGGTTCAGGGAAGAGGTCCTCCTCATTCAAGAGATACCAGGGCACACACTCCAGCTGGCCTTTACGGTGGGACTGCGAGAGGGTTTCTTCAAGATGGATCTCAAGAGAAGGGTCCCTCTTTCCTATGAGGAACTAATGGAGCGAGCGGCGGAGGAAGTGGACGGGGAGGCAGCTAACCCCGAGTTCACAAAGAGATTGGCACGGCTGAGCGAGCCGGAGAATAGGCATCCCGAAGGAAGGAGAAGGGAGGAAGTCAGGGCCCCGGAGTTGGGGTGGAGGCAGCAAGGTGGTGGGATGCAGGGCCCGGGAAGGGGGTTCCACCATGGGGGATGTAACTTCTAGGGAGGACAGGGGAGACCTCACCAGCTGGGGTGGAGGCAAGGCCCGAGGCCACCCCCTCCCCCGCCTCATCAAGCGATGGAGATCGGAAGAGGAAGAGAAGGAAGAGGAAGGGGAGCGGGAGCCGTGGGAGTCGGTCCCAGGAGAAGGAACAGAGGAGTGGGAGGAGAAGGGAGGGCGGCCGCGCTGCTGTATTGTGACTTCCACCAGGAGGAAGGTCACGTGACCGCCACTTGCCCGGAGTTCCTAGAAATGAGGGGAGTAAGAGGACCAGCGCCACAACCGCAGCAGCGCCCGGTGAGGATCGAGGAGGTCCTCACCCAAGAGGATGAAGAAGAAAGATGCGAAGATCGGGTTGACGTGGGAGCCCGGGGGGAATCGGGGTGATCCACGGAGGGGTGGGGATCGAGGCAACCCGTAAGGCGAGCCTCCATGCAATGTACCGTCGGAGCGTAGCTTCGACATCTCAAGCCCCGCCCCCGGTGGAGAGGATCACCTTCTCCCAGAAGGATATGCCCGGTCATGAAGACCCGTTCTGCGATGCGCTGGTTATCCAAACCGCCATCGAGAATTTTACCGTCTCACGAATCCTGGTAGACAATGGCAGCTCGGTCAACGTTATCTTCAAGAAAGCGTTTGACGAGATGAAGGTAGAGGCCCGAAGGGTGTTGGCCTCGGATGGCCCCCTGTTTGGCTTTTCGGGAGAGAGAAAGGAGGTGGAGGGAGGAGTAGGACTCCATGTAACTCTCGGGGGGCAATCGCGGAACTGCCGTTTCGTGATTGTGGACGCCCCAAGCAGCTATAGCGCCATTTTTGGTGGGCCTCTTATTAGTGCATTTAGATGCGTCCCTTCCACCCTACACCAGTGCCTAAAGTTCAACACAGGTGGAATCCAGGTCAGGGTCCGGGGGGATCCCAAGGTGGCGAGACAGTGCTACGTGACAGCTGTCAACACCATCTCCTGGATGGGAGAAGCGGAGGAGTGGGATAAGAGGATGGAGGAGGTGGTCGAGGCAGGAGGAGAGAAGGGAGATGAGGGGGAGGAAGGAAAAGAAGGAGACGAAGAGATCACCCCGGAAGGGGGGGTAGGGGAGCACATGGAGGTAGATGAAGAAGAAGTGGGAGAAATGGGGGAGGAAGTTCATGCCCGGGAGGGGGTCGAGGTAGGACCCTGGGCGGAGAGAAGGAAAGAAGGAGAAGAAAAGGGAGGGAAGGCTAAGGAGAGAAGGGTGGAGGAGGTGACGGAGATGGAAGGGGAGGAAGGGGGAGCCCAAGAGCTCGCCAATGAAGGAGAGGAGGAGAGGCCTTGGGGGGAGCAGTCGCGGCTGGAGGCCGTAGACGAGGTCATCGAACTGGAGGTCGTCACTCGACTAGGAATGATGGAGAAGGTCCTGGTCAGCAGGGAGCTCAACCCTGAGGAGAGGGCGGAGATCCTCGCCAGCGTCCAGAAGAACGTGGACGTCTTTGCCTGGAGTGCCGCGGAGATGCCAGGGATAGATGCGGATGTAGCTTGCCACCGCCTCTACCTCGAGCCCGGCACCCGCCCCATCTGCCAAAGGAGGAGGCCCACTGCAGACAAGCTGGAAGGCCCCATCCGCGAGGAAGTGGAAAAACTTCTGAAAGCAGGTTTTGTAAAGGAGATCCAGTACCCAGGCTGGGTCTCCAATGTCGTCATGGTAAAGAAAGGAGGAGGTAAATGGCGAATGTGTATCGATTTCTCTTTGCTTAATAAATCATGCCCGAAGGATTGCTACCCTCTGCCTAGAATCGACGCGCTGGTTGACTCAGCCGTCGGTTTTCATATGATGTCTTTCTTAGATGCTTTTTCAGGTTACCACCAGATTCGCATGCATCCCCCTGACATCAAAGACGTATCCTTCATCACGAGGGATGGATGCTACTGTTACAGGATGATGCCCTTCGGGCTCAAGAATGCGGGGGCTACATACCAAAGGATGATGGACCGGGTTTTCTGTGAGCAAAAGGGGAGAAACCTGGAGGTCTACGTCGATGACCTCATGGTCAAGAGCCGAGGTCTCGAGTCCCACCTCCACGACCTCGAGGAAACTTTCGAGACCCTACGAAAGTTCAAGATGAGACTCAACCCGTCGAAGTGCGTCTTCGGAGCCAGTCGAGGAAAATTCTTTGGTCACATGCTCACCCCGGCTGGAGTGGAGCCCAACCCGGATAAGGTCAAGGCAATCCTCGAGTTGGCACCCCCAAGAAATGCTAAGGAGATCCAACGTTTGACGGGAAAGTTGGCTGGGCTAAGTAGATTTCTCTCCAAGGCAGGGGAGAGATGCTCCTCTTTCTTCAAGGTGTTACGGGGTAATCAAAAGTTCGAATGGACCTCCGAGTGCGAAAGGGCTTTTCAAGCGTTGAAAGAACAACTGACCAAGGCTCCGCTACTGCAAGGGCCGAGGTCAGGGGAGGACTTGTCTTTATACCTGGGGGTAGGGTTGGAAGCTGTGAGTTCCGTGCTTGTCCGAGAGGAAGGGAAGAAACAACTACCGATCTATTACGTAAGTAGAGTGCTGAGGAAGGCCGAGCTTAGATATCCTATCTTGGAGAAGCTGGCCTTCGCTCTAGTGGTGTCGGCCCGAAAACTTCGACCCTATTTTCAGGCACATTCCATAAGGGTAGTGACCGACCACCCCCTCCGCAATATCATGGAGGGTGTAGAACACTCGGGAAGATTGGCCAAGTGGTCGGTGGAGTTAAGCGAATTCAACATCTCTTATGTACCGAGGGTGTCCATAAAAGCGCAGGCAGTGGCGGATTTACTGGCTGACTACGTTACTGAGGTAGAAGAATCGGAACTACCCTATCCGATGTCTTGGAAAATGTTGGTAGATGGAGCGTCCGGAAGACACTCTTTTGGGGGAGGGGTAGTCCTGGTTAGTCCCCAAGGGACCAGGATAGAGCAAGCAATCCATTTCCACTTCCCCCTCACCAATAACCAGGCAGAATACGAGGCGGTGATAGCAGGCCTCCGCTTGGCTCGGGAGCTGGGAGTGCAAGACGTGGAGGTCTCGAAGGACTCCATGGTTGTTGCTTGCCAAGTCAAGGGAGAGTTCGAAGTCAAGGAACCAACTCTTCAGCGGTACCTGGAGAAGGTCAAGGGGGTGGTGGGACAGTTCCGAACTTTCTCTATCAAGCATGTCCCAAGGGAAGAAAGCACCCAGGCCGATCTTCTGGCCAAGTTTGGTCCCCAGGTTGGGGGGACCATGTCGGAACTCTTCCGACCCTCCATTGAGGAGGGAGAAGTAATGGAGGTGGATCAGCGGGCATCATGGATGGACCCTTTCATTACTTTCCTAGCCTCAGGGAGATTCCCCGAGGGAGAAGTCGACAAGCGGCGATTCAGGTATAAATCGGCTTACTACTCCTTACATGCAGGGGTATTGTATAGAAAGACCCTCTCAAGGCTCCTGGCCCGTTGTGTCTCGGAGGAGGAGGCCCCAAGGGTCTTGGAGGAGATCCATTCGGGAGAATGTGGCAGCCACTCGGGAAGCAGAACCCTGGAAGGAAGGGTTCTGAGGCAAGGCTACTTCTGGCCCACCCTCAGCAAGGATGCGGCCGAATTCTCCAAGAGGTGCTCTAAGTGCCAACTCTACGCTCCTCTCCAACTCCTCCCAGCTCAAAGGCTAAGAACGATCACGGCCCCTTGGCCATTTGCAGTCTGGGGATTAGACCTGGTGGGACCTTTCCCCCAGGCGAGCGGTCAAAGGAGATTTTTGCTAGTGATGGTCGACTACTTTTCCAAGTGGATCGAAGCGAAGGCGCTAGCCAAGGTAACCTCTCAAGTGATAAGGAACTTTGTTTGGGGTGAAATAATTTGCAGGCACGGGCTTCCTCTAGCCATTGTCACAGATAATGGGCCGCAATTTGCCAGCGAGGAGTTCGTCAGTTTCTGTACTCAGCTTGGCATAGATCTCAGGTTCGCGTCGGTCCACCACCCAAGGAGTAACGGGAAAGTAGAGGCGGCAAACAAAATTGTAGTGAACCTCCTCAAGAAAAAGATCGAAAACCTCAGAGGGAGTTGGGTGGAGCAACTACCCTCGGTCCTTTGGGCTCTGAGAACCACCCCGAACACGGCCACCGGAGAGACCCCATTCAAACTATCCCACGGATCCGAGGCTGTCATTCCGGTGGAGTTTGAAGTCAAGTCGCCTAGGGTGGCCACCGCAGGAGGAGGGGATGAAGAATGGATGGCAAACAACGAGGAAGGCCAACGGTTGTCCTTGGACCTAGTGGAGGAACTCCGGGACTTGGCCACCATCAGGCAGGAGGAAGTAAAAAGGCGGATGGCCAAATACTTTGACAAGCATATACGAGTAAAGCATTTCCAGAAAGGGACTTGGTACTAAAAAAGGTTGATGCGGCCGGAAGGGGAGCCGCGGTGGGTAAGCTCAATCCTAACTGGGAGGGCCCATATATTGTGAGTGAAGTGCTGAAGTCGGGAGGTTACCACCTCCGGGATGTGGAAGGGGAGCCTCTCGGCCGAGCCAGGAGTGGGGATGACTTGAAACGTTTCTATCCATGAAGTTCTTGAATATATTGATTCCTATGTATTGGCGTTGTTTTTATACTAATCATGAGTTCCAAGCAACAAGAAATGACGCTGGATTGCCCCGGACGATCCCGCTGCCAGGCTCTCATTAGCTGGTAGGGCCGGTTGATCTCGCGGAGAGGCTGGCGAGATGATAGACTCTTTGCGCTGGATTGCCCCGGACGATCCCGCTGCCAGGCTCTCATTAGCTGGCAGGGCCGGTTGATCTCGCGGAGAGGCTGGCGAGATGATAGACTCTTTGTGCTGGATTGCCCCGGACGATCCCGCTGCCAGGCTCTCATTAGCTGGCAGGGCCGGTTGATCTCGCGGAGAGGCTGGCGAGGTGATAGACTCTTTGTGCTGGATTGCCCCGGACGATCCCGCTGCCAGGCTCGCGTTAGCTGGTAGGGCTGGTTGATCTCGCGGAGAGGCTGGCGAGATGATAGACTCTTTGCGCTGGATTGCCCCGGACGATCCCGCTGCCAGGCTCTCATTAGCTGGCAGGGCCGGTTGATCTCGCGGAGAGGCTGGCGAGGTGATAGACTCTTTGTGCTGGATTGCCCCGGACGATCCCGCTGCCAGGCTCTCATTAGCTGGTAGGGCCGGTTGATCTCGCGGAGAGGCTGATGGGATGGAAGATGTTGGATCTTAAGAAAGAAGGTCCTCGGCACGAGATAATCAAAAGAAAGTGTTGGGTCTCTAAAATATTTCGGAAAAGGAGAGGGCGACCTCTCGCTGGGGGAGAAGGATGGTCCTCGCATGAGATAATCAAAAGAAAGTGTTGGGTCTCTAAAATATTTCGGAAAAGGAGAGGGCGACCTCTCGCTGGGCGAGAAGGATGGTCCTCGCACGAGATAATCAAAAGAAAGTGTTGGGTCTCTAAAATATTTCTGAAAAGGAGAGGGCGACCTCTCGCTGGGCGAGAAGGATGGTCCTCGCGCGAAATAACAAAAGAAAGTGTTGGGTCTCTAAAATATTCCGAAAATAAGGGGACGACTTCTCGCTAGACGAGAGGGGGGATCCTCGGCATAAATAACGAGGAAAATGTGTTTGGACTAAAATATTTCAAAAGTGAGGGCGACTTCTCGTCCTAGCGAGAAGGAAAGTCCTCGGCACGAGAATAGAGCGAGAACGGGGACTTTCATCCCCAAGACGTATAGACTGAAACTTAAGGGGCTTCTCGCTGGACGAGAAGGAAAGTCCTCGGCGCTTATAAAATAAACGGATTCCGCTACACATGCATCAACTGATGTAAAAATAAAAGCAGAGAGAATACGTAGCGAAGTAAGAAAGCATTGCGCAAAAATTCCTTTCCAAAGAAGAAGTTTTAGTTACAATGGGCGGCGAACTCGCCAACCCCAAAAAAAAAAGAGTTTATATATCAAAAAATAAAATAAAGATCGCCTTCTAGGCCTCGCCAAAGAACCCCCCGTCGTCGTCGCCATCCTTCACCGGCGGGAGCGGCCTGAAGAGCTCCGGGACGATATCCTCGACCGTCACACTCTCGGCCTCGGCAACCAGCAACCCAACACCTTTCATGGCCTGGAAGACGAAGCGTGCCGCATTCGTGGACTCTATCCAGAGCGCTTCGTCGCGATCTCGCTTCTCTTCCTTTAACCGGCGAGGAGAAGGGGGAACGGCAGCCCGAGCGAGCTCACAGTTGAGTGCCTTCAACGCGGCGACCTCGCCCTCCAAGCTCAGGACCCGAGCGTCTGAGAGCCTAGCCATCTCGGCATCCTGTAGACGAACTTAGTATGAGAAGAAGTTAGGAAGTCAGGAATAACATTATAGAACGAACGACTCACCACTCCGGTCTCGGCGGTGGCCAACTTTTCCTTTAGCTCGTCGACCTTCACCTCGAAAACCCTGAGGGATTCGGCCAGTCCCGCGCATTCGCGCTCCAGCTCCAGACATTTCCTACTCGTCATATGGGCGAGTTCCATCGCCCGCAATTGAGATCTCGAGCTCTCGTAGGCGAGACCCCGTGCGGTTGCGTCCTTGTAGGCCGCAGCGTCCTCGCGGCCATACATGACGAAGGAGAAATTGAAGGCGTGGGAAGTCGCTGCGCCCTCCTCTACCCAAGTGGGAAGAAGGGAGGTGACGTCGATCCGGTTGACCTCTTCATTCCAGCGCACCAGGCGCTCGCCAGTTTCATCTCGGGCTCGCATGCCAAGGCCGAAATGCAGAAGATTCGACGGAATTGGCGGTGCCGAGGTCCTAGCGGTGGCCTCGGCTTGCTCGACCTCCAGATCCTCGGGGAGTGAGGAATCGTCGATCCCAGGACCCGAGGGATCGGCCGGATGCTTTCCCTTTGCGGAGGCGCGCAGGCCCTCGTTTGTCTTGGACCTCTTCGAAGTAGGCTGGCGGGAAGGCTGGCTGCCTGAAGCCCCCGACCTCTTCTTAGAGGTGATAGCAGTTGGGGGGGTACCTTCGCGGCAGGCCGCCGCTCCCATGGTTGCGAGAGCAAGATCGGCGGAGGGTTTAATGTTGCTCGCATAAGGTGGGTGGAGGGGGATGTCTCGCTCACCTGTTAAGAGGTGTTAGAAAGAATGGCGGAAATCAGAATTAAAGCAAAGAAGGGGGCGAGATCATTACCTTCCCTGAGAAGAACCGGTGAAAGTTTGTCGACGTTGCGGCGGAGATGGACCACCTCGAAGTTCTTCTTCTGGAAGAATTGGAAGAGGTCGGCATCGTGCCCGCCCAGAGGTGGAGGACGGTAGACGGTGTCGTTATACTGGATGGGCGAGATCGGGATGTTGCCGAAATTCCCCTTTACCAGGAGGAACTTCTGGGCCCAGAAGTGGGCCTTGTTGACGGTCTCGATGACCCTACAACCCGACCCCACAAAGTAGACCGTGCCCTCGGAGTAGGCGCGAAACGAGAACAGCTTCCGGAAAACCGGAAGGCAGAACTCGATTCACTCCTCGCGCATGAAGCAGGCGAACCCCGTGATCACCGCCATTGCGTTAGGGGTGAGCTGGCCGAGAACAACTCCATAGTGCCAAAGCACCTAAAAGAAAACCACGTAAAGAAAATGGAAGCAAGCGAGATCAATCTCGCAAGAGTGATGAAGAAGGGAAGGAGGAGTACCTGGCGAACCTCGGGCTAGAGGGGAAGTCGCAGGCCCACGGCGAAGTGCGAGATCGGGATGGCGATCTCATCGGGCCGAAGGGTGTTAATCACCTCGCCCTTCTCGGGCCGGCGGGCGGTGAACCCAGTAGGAATATAGTCGGCGATGGAGGAGAGATACTCTTCCTCGCTCATATTGCAGTGGAAGAAGTCGTGCTCGCAGTAAGCCCAAGCACACTTCAGCCGGCCTTCCGCCTCAGGAAGCTCTTTCGAGGTCTTCACCATCGCGCGTACCTGCGAGAACAAGTGTAGAAGGAGGCGAGAACAAAGATGACGAGAGCTCTGCAACTAGGAGAAGAGGAAGGCGGTAGGTAAATGATATTAATGGGGAGGCTATTTATAGAAAAATGAAAATGGCGGGAAGAAGCCCAAGCGCCGGGATGCTGTCAGACAAAACGTCACATCACTGGGACACCAAACAAAATTATTTCGCCAATCATATGGCGAGCGAGACCAATCTGCAGGATTAGCTAGAATAAAATGACTTGCAAACGAAAATATCACAGGCATGCGAGAACAAGGAAAAGGAAAAGCGGCATTATAAAAGCCGCGAACGATAACATAGTTAATAAGTTGTCCGATGTTCGTGGCGAGCGAGAATCAATAAAGACCATAGCCTAGTGAGATTGTCGCAACAAAAGCAGAAGCGAATTGTTCATGAAAGCGGGAACCTAAAATTGCGGGGTCAGTAGGGCAGCCACTGCCATCTACCACCACCTCGCGGCCCCCTCCTCGGCGGCCTCCGGGAATTGTGGAATTCAGCAGCAGCGCGGGCGTCGCGGTCGATCAATTGGGCGTGATCCCTGATCCTCGCTATGAGCGTCTCCTGAGAAGCCTCGCATTCATCAGGGTCGGGGGGTATCGCCGCACGGAGTTTGTCGCATTCGTCCATCAGGGACGCGTGTCTTTCCTCCGCAGCCAGCCTATCCACTCTCGCCTGGATGTTGAGGTCCTGCAACATCTGGTTTTGCTTTTGGAATAGTTCCGCGGTCCGCCGTCTCATCACCTCGGGTTCTCGCGCATCGCCCAGGAAATCTTCTACCCGCTCGGGAAAAGGGGACACCTCGTCGTCCCCGAATTCGGAGTCGGTAAGCTGAATCTCGCCGTCTAACAAAGAAAGGTCGTACGCGAGGTTATGAAAGATAAGTTAGAGTAAAAAGCGGAAAGGCGAAAAAGTCTACCTCTGGGACGGCGAGAAGAACCGGGTGGGGGATCGAAAGAAGTGCCGTAGTAAGGCCGATGAGTTTTTCCCTTGCCAAGGGGATATCTCGCTACATCAGCAAGAGTAACATTCGGCGGGTGCGAGCCGCCTGAGTCTCGATTGGCGAGAAGGTCAAAGGTTGGTGCCGGGATTGTCACATCCCGGCGCCTGGGGGAAGGAGTTCGCTGACCCTGTTCCTCCGGGCTCGCTGGGGGCGAGGCTGCGATCAAAAGTAAAAGATAAGATGAGAGGAGGTGCCATCGAATAATATAGTTCCAATAAAAGAGGCGAGACCAAATAATGTACCAGGAGGATTCTCGCCGGTAGTATTCGCATTTACCCGAGGGGTAGTGGGCGGTTCGTTCGAGGGCCCGCCAATGTCCTTGACAGTCTCACTGACCTGCAGAGACGAAGTTTAGAAGTAGCAGTCGAAGGATCTCGCATGAAGAGTAATAATCCCTACCTTCTCGATGGATTTCTCGCTGGCCGAGGACTCGAGGTCGACAGTATCTTCCCCCAATCGGCGAGCGGCTTTTGCTTTTTCAGTTTCAGCATAGGAGAGGGAGACGAGCGATTCATCCACGCCGGTGGCTTCGTCATCATCGCCATCTCCTGTGCCTTGGAGGCCTTCAGGCGAGCTTCCATTTCCTTGGAGAGAGGCATCGGAGGACAGCTACAGTAAAGAGAAGGATGGGGAGGAGAAGAACAATGAAGACACTTCAACTCGGGTGGTATTTATAGCCAGGCGATGGGACCCACAGAAAGATTCCTGACAAGACAGCTGTCGTCAGGCGAACACCCTAGGGTTGGATGATTCTTTGCGAGCTCAGGTTAAACTCGCAAAGAGCGGGGATTGTGTACAACCCGGGGTTCGCCCGGCTCTTCCCATTAGAACTCAAAAAGCCAGTCCTCCAAGAAGCATAGGCGAGATCGCCACTTATATGTTCTCAGCAGCTATAAGGAGGCGAGACCAGAGTACCAACATCGGTCTCGCCCGAATCCTTGACGGGAAGCGTGGCGCGTTCCACAGGTTCTGCGAGACCCGCGTGGTCGCAGAGAGGGCAGGAGTTCTCGCCCGCGAGGTCGCAGAGAGGGCAGGAGCTCTCGCTTAAAGTGAGCGAGACCCAGAGACGCGAGTAGTTCCTCGGACCCCCCCCCCCCCCCCCCCCCCCCTTTAGGGAGGGTTAGAAGCTAGAATTACCCTCTTGCCCCTGGAGGTCTGCATATAGCCCCTTCAAACAGCGGAGTTTGGCTATGGGCAGGCCAAATTGGGGTGCTTATAGTGAGTTCAAAAGGCGGAGTTCCGCTACTCACAGACCAGTTCAGAAAAACTATAAATAAGACCCAAAGGGCACCTTTGGAGAGGATTCCGTTTGGAGCTTCTCTCTCCTCTGGTTATCCTTGCCGAGACTCCCCCGAGCTCTCCAAGGTGCCCGGGCCTCAGCTTTGGCTTAGGAGGGGAAGCAATCTAAAGATCTTCCGGGTGTGTGGTGGGACCTCCCTGTTGAGTTCAGGAACCCCGACTTGCTCTCCCCTAGAGACAAGTAAGTGCTAGTCGCCCCTCAACCTGTTGAGGGCCCCGAGCTCCACAAGAGACCAGTTTCTGGTTTCAACAGGTGGGGCGGAACGACTGCTGTTTGGGGTTGTGGAGGCCGAGAGAGGGGGCGTGGGAGGGGGAAGAAGGAGCCTAGGTTAGGACAAACCTTGGGGGTGAAGATACAAGCCTAGGCGTCATCACCTAGGGTTCCATGGAGTCGGCACTGTGGTGGGATCGCGGGAATCCGAGAATACAATTCTAGATTACTCCAAATAGTGGGTTGACCAAGGCGGTGAGATAATCGGCGACCTAACCCTACATGCTATGCAAATCTCGACGGATTAGTCACAAATTAGATAATAAATAACAACAACATCCATATTTGCAGGGATATCAAGATCGTAGATGTTTCCTTCGACCTGTCTCATGATTATATAGAGATCCATTCGCCTAACGCTCAAGCTTTTAGCAAGCCTCGCACGGAGCCTCATAACGCAGATTCTCGCCATCACCTGCTCGCCTTCATGAAGTACCTGCACTTGCCAATGAACATCCGCATATGATTTACAAGATTAATTACCAATATGGATTATTCGTCAGACCGACTCATGGCATACATGCAAACGATGAACAGATAACACAACAGACCTATGCAAATGATGAAGAAACAACTCAACATACTCATGCAAATGATGCAAATGAAACATGACCGATACTACAAACTCGTTATGGTAAAGGCTAATAACCACTTGAAAATCTACCAAAGGAGGTGGCCTATCAGGAGTCTCTCTCGGAGGAGTGTAGAAAAACTCATCTCGTGTGTGTCGAGTGTTGGGTTACTGTGCGAAACATTTACACTCAAGGGAGAGCTCATGAAGAGCAACATGTCTCTCGGGGAGCGTAACGCATCAGGGGGCTCACCAGGAGGTGTGCAAGAAAAGTCATCACGAATGCGACAACCACCTGAATGAGAATCGTGTATACCGACTAGAAGACGTGACTCTCGAATGTGGTGAGTGTCTCCGACAAGAAAGAACTCATTGGGTGGGTCAACGGGTGGTGTGTCCCAAAACTCATCACGAGTGAGATATATCATAAAGTAGGTCCTCAAAATATGAGTAGGCTCTATTGTGCTCAAGGTAGGCCCTACAGACGTCCTACTCCGCTTACGACCCAATCTTTGGGGCAAGGCCAAAGATGATAGGGAAAGAGACGTCAATAACTCGAAACTCGTAAACAAGCGCCTCACCCGAATCTCATCTTCACCAGGAGGTGGTGAATCATCAGGAGGCTCAACTGGGAGCTCGTCATGTAACTCGTCACTAGGTTTAAGGTCCTCCAGATTAGTACCAACATAAGGGGTAGTGTCCCCGTGGATAGATGACATGGCCACTACGGGATCAACAATAGGCTCTGGGCTCTCAGTCGTGATGTGACTCAGAGCAGTGACAATGGGAGAGCGACATGAATCTATGCTCAAGAATGGGTCTGTGGGTGTGGTGTCAAGACGTGAGTCCAGGGTATGGGTGTTAATCAACCCATGACATGCCATAGGTGGTGGTGTGGGTGAGGGGAACGACACGATAGGCTCAAGAGGTCACTCAGGCTCACTCTCAGTCGGGGTTACGAGAGACGGGTCAGAAACAAGAGATAGGTCACTCACTGGGCTAAGCACCTCACTGGGGTGAGAGCAATCTGCATCATGTATCACTTCTTCCATGTCAGACAGAACAATGGTAGGCAGATGATGAGTCCTGATCATATATACATTTATGGACTCATCCGGGCCGTTATTTTGTCAATATCACGCACTTTAGCCTTATTATAGTCTATATTTGATAACCCATGCTAGGTGCACATTTAGGCCCACTTTGGTGTGTTTTCGTGTTTATTATCTTTAGTAGTATTCATATGTTGTTAAGTGCCACTTTCAGTGGCTAGATCTGTGTTTGTGCTGGAATAGGAGGTGTGCAAGTGTTTCCGGTGCAATTCTGCACAGGAACACTGCGCACGATCACTTGTTCTAGTGCGCACGACCACCGGTCGTGCGCCACTGATCGTGCGCACTTAACCCTTTTTCACGAGTTCTGTCAGGTGCAGTGCGCACGATCATCAGCGCCAGTGCGCACGACCACCGGTCGTGCGCCACTGATCGTGCGCACTCACCAGTAATTTTATGAGTTCTGTTTCATCTATTGCGCACGACCACTGACGCTAGTGCGCACGACCACCGGTCGTGCGCCACTGGTCGTGCGAACATGTTATTTTATAATTTCTGTCTTTGCAGGTTCCGTCCAGGCAGAGCGCACGATCACAGGATTCTAGTGCGCACGACCACTGGTCGTGCGCCACTGACCGTGCGCACTGATTAATTCCAGCGCCTATAAAACGACCTGCTCGCGATTTTAGGTCGGACCCGGACTTTTCAGCGCCGTTTCCTGCTCCGTTCCGCCCGATTTCGCCCCTCCACCATCGCCCACCATATGGAGGTGCTCCGGGCTTGCTCTTCACGCCAATCTTGAGCCGGAGTTTCCTCTCGGCCTCCTCCTTCATCCAAGAGCTTCAAAGGTAGACCTAGCCGCCATTACCATCAAGCAAGAGGAAGTTTGCAACCTCTACCGGATCGTGACACGAAGAAGACGGGTCCATTGGAGAGTCGTGACAGCTCTCTCTACCCCGGACGTAGTTGCGGACCGAGCTTGGACGCGGATTGACAACCCGGCGATTCCAACCGTGAATCTACAACGAGACTTCGGATTCGGTCGATTTCTTGCCTTATTCTTCTCTTATTGATGTGTATATGTTTTAGATCTCATTATTATGATGAAGTGGCACTTGAATTAGTTATATTTACATATATATTTCATGTCTATGTGTTTGTGTAATTTATCTATTTAAGTTGCTTGAGGTGCGCCGCCGTCCATTTCCATTCCGCCGTCACGTTCGTGTGCCGCACTAGCAATTGCTAGTGGCGTGCTTGTCGAAGAGGTGCTTGCGACCCTCATTCCGTTAGCCTACTCGCCCATCCGCCTACCGAAGCGTGGCATTGCGGCCCGTGTATTCCATCCCGCCTAACGAAGCAGCGCGCTCAAGGCCTGCATAGTTCGATCCGTTTGCCTACTCGTCCATCCGCCCTTACGAAGTAGCGCGTTCAAGGCCTACCTAGTCTCCATCCCGCCAAGCGAAGCATTGCATAGCGGCATTGCATAGGAGTAGTTGATAGCTTTTATTTTATTTTCCAAAAGCCAACCTGACTCCCCCGCATTCCATCCGATTTAAGGACTTCAATCTCAAGTCCTTCCTCGAAACCTAACTCCACCTTACTGTGTTCCTCAAGAGACCGACACTCGGGGATTTTCCCCATTATTATTACTTGCGCGACCGGTGCACTTGCCGAATCATCGCATCAAGTTTTTGGCGCCGTTGCCGGGGAACACAGTCGTGTGAGTTTTCTTGAGAGGGAGACAAGAGATAGAGGCTCTTTCTTTGTGAATAGCCACATTTTTATTTTTGTTTACCTTTTAATCTTCTGTTGTTTGTTTTTATTTCTTTCCCACCTATTTTGAAGTTTTAGGCAAGTTTTATTCAAGGAGTTTTTTTTTAGTTGTGTAGATTCCCTTGCAAAGAATTTCAGTTTCATTGTATCTGCTCTTTTATTGATAATGTCGTCATGGGATATTTCACCTAGCTTTAATGATAAGATGGTTTATTATATAGACCAAATGAATGAGTTGAATGCTAGGCAGTGTAGGAACATTGTTTGCTTGTTGTGTCGAGAAGAGGGTCATGAATTGAACGACTGTCCTAGTCTTTTCAAGCCTGACCGCCGCTCCTCCACTCAGGACAACATTGTCCCTATTGCTCATTCTTTACCCATGGAGGCAATTGTGCCCTCTATCCCTGAGCTTGTCTCGTGCACGGACTCCTCACTCCCTGTTTATGGCTTCACTCCCAGTGATGATGATCACTCATCTGTTGGCCAACAAGGAGAGGAATGGGAGCTCCTTGATGCACCTGAATATGATGAGGAAAGTATTCTTTCCATCGGGGAGGCGTTAGCAGATCTTTTTGCGGAGGAACCGAGTCTTTTTGTTCCTCCAGTTTCTTTGCGAGATTTTTCTACACATATTCTTTATGATCCTATCGAAGTAAAGGAGCTGGGTGATGCTTTTGACTCAGAGGGTGCTCCAAAGTGGGATGAGGATGTCATTTTCCCTGAGGGGGAGAATGAATACTTTGAACACGATGATGCACCTCGGTGGGATGAGGAGGATACTCTCTCTGATGAGGAGGTTTGCACTTCTTCATGGGACGAGGAGGTCCAAATCACCACTGAGGCTCCTGAGTTCTCAAGTCCCCCTTGCTATGATATTTACGATGATGATAGTGATCTACCCTTGGATCTTGCTGGGAGTGAGACCGGGACTACTCCCCCGATTTTTGATTATTTATGTCATTCTTCTCTTTTATTTCCTGACCCCCCTTCTTCATCTGAGCATGTGCAGGTTGAGTCTTCACAGGTACATCAGGAGGAATTGGAGCATGATGCTCAAGTCAATGATGAGTGTATCCTCACATGTGAGGAGGTTGACCCCTCCTCCATAGAGGAAGCTCCACTCATTGCCTTTTCCTCCTGCTGCCTCCCTGTTGACGATACCTTGCTAGGCAAGGATGTGTTTTGTGAGATGAGTGAGGACCAGGCCTCCTCCTTTTCTTACATTCTCTACCCTCTACCTGTGAGGAGCAGGTATCTATATTTAGGTAGAGGGGTGACTGTTCTGTCTCCGTATCGGTACCCGTTACCGATGCGCATATTAGAACAGTTACCTGTGCACTTTTCTTTTCATAGGCCTATAAGCTAGAACTGTACAAAATCTGAATAAGTCGTGCTGGGATGACAATAACCCCAGTAGTTATCTTACTTTTCCTGCATTCTTATTTCTTCTAATTATGTTTAGTTAGTAGTACTTTCTTTTCAGTTTTCTTTTGTCTTTTGTTTTTGCGGAGCTGACCCCTGCAGGTATCTTCTCTGGATGGCGGATGCTGCAGCTTAGTCTTGGTTTACACGCGTCTTCTGGTATGCTCACTTGCTGAGCATTGGGTACTCTCTTCCCCTAACTCTATTTTGATTCTCCCGTCATATATTATGCGGATTGTTTAGTTTAAGTCTGGGGGAGAGTAGTTTGTTTACCCGCTCACGTGCACTATTGCACTGCATACTAGAAGATTTCATTTAAACTGTTTTATTTAATTTCATTGCACACCACAGCACCCACATGAGCGCGTGCTTATCTATTTGTTTTGTTCTGGACAAACTATCTTGGTTAGGAATGTGAATTGGGATGATAGCTTAGGAATTACTATTGGGAGCGCAATGTTGACTCGAGTGGTGTTCTAGTCGCATCCGCATGCTACAATAGAATTTGAGTAAAATTAGATTATTTCTATGCTTTTAATTTATGATTAGTATTTATGCGTAGTTTTAGATTTATTCTACTCAAGTGGTGAATGTGAATGAAATTGGTGTTAGCCCGGTGTTGTGTGTATACGAGCGCTAGTTGTATGTTGCTCGAGTCGGGAGGAAGGTTTACCTTTCTCGTGGGCTAAGAACTTGCCCCAAGCGACTCTTGAAGCATGGGTGCGGTCTATTCGTTGAGATAACTGTGATATAGGCCACCTTTGGGCTAGTTTGAGCCTTTGCTTTCCATATCCTATTCGCTCACCTTTGCTACCCAACATTTGTGCCTACCACTCCCTTTGTTCAGCTCCTCCTCCATACACCAAGACCTAAAGCTTATCCCACTGTCGCAACCAAGTATATGTTTTCTGCACTCATGTTTTAGATTTGGTGTGATGTTTGGAATTGTAGTGTTGTGAAGGAGAAATAAACTCTATTTGCTGATTTTGAATCAACCGGAGGATAAGAAAAAGAAAAAGAAAAATATGGTATTGAAATAAAAATCTGAAAAAAGTGTATTGAAAAGTTATCCTCCCGAGCGTTTTAGAAAATCTGTTGGTATTTGTGGAGTAGGCCGTGTGCACACCTAGTTTTCACAATAAGTCTGGGGGTGTGTCACACGAGCTTTGCTTTTGGTTTTGCTTGGTGCAGCGTCCCGTTGACTCATGTTGGTTGCGTAGCCTTCGTTTTTACCTTTAATTATCATACCGCAACCTAAGCCCCAATATAATCCTAAAAGTCCTATTGATTTATCTCGCGAGTTTGCTAGCGCTGTGGAGAGAGTGTGACCGGGCAAGCGTATGGTTCCCGACGTTGATGGATTTCAGCGGAGTTATTCCCGAACCCCGATCTTTTGCAACAACCTCCTTAGTGGCTTATTACTTTCACACCGGACATGATCATCAAATTCTTCACAATTCACCAACTGAGTATTGATAAATCTTTATTTACGCTCTAGTACTTTCGTAAATTAGTTAGCATAGTTAGAATCTCTTTTTACGAAATCTCTATTTGCATGCTTTTGTTACTTCGCATTGTACTCCCTTGCGTAATTTTCTTTGCTAACTACCTTTTTCACACTCCACCGGATTCGTTTGCTCGGGACCCGCAAATAGTTAAGTCTGGGGGTGTGATGAGTCCTGATCATATATACATTTATGGACTCATCCGGGCCGTTATTTTGTCAATATCACGCACTTTAGCCTTATTATAGTCTATATTTGATAACCCATGCTAGGTGCACATTTAGGCCCACTTTGGTGTGTTTTCGTGTTTATTATCTTTAGTAGTATTCATATGTTGTTAAGTGCCACTTTCAGTGGCTAGATCTGTGTTTGTGCTGGAATAGGAGGCGTGCAAGTGTTTCCGGTGCAATTCTGCACAGGAACACTGCGCACGATCACTTGTTCTAGTGCGCACGACCACCGGTCGTGCGCCACTGATCGTGCGCACTTAACCCTTTTTCACGAGTTCTGTCTGGTGCAGTGCGCACGATCATCAGCGCCAGTGCGCATGACCACCGGTCGTGCGCCACTGATCGTGCGCACTCACCAGTAATTTTATGAGTTCTGTTTCATCTATTGCGCACGACCACCGACGCTAGTGCGCACGACCACCGGTCGTGCGCCACTGGTCGTGCGAACATGTTATTTTATAATTTCTGTCTTTGCAGGTTCCGTCCAGGCAGAGCGCACGATCACAGGATTCTAGTGCGCACGACCACTGGTCGTGCGCCACTGACCGTGCGCACTGTTTAATTCCAGCGCCTATAAAACGACCTGCTCGCGATTTTAGGTCGGACCCGGACTTTTCAGCGCCGTTTCCTGCTCCGTTCCGCCCGATTTCGCCCCTCCACCATCGCCCACCATATGGAGGTGCTCCGGGCTTGCTCTTCACGCCAATCTTGAGCCGTAGTTTCCTCTCGGCCTCCTCCTTCATCCAAGAGCTTCAAAGGTAGACCTAGCCGCCATTACCATCAAGCAAGAGGAAGTTTGCAACCTCTACCGGATCGTGACACGAAGAAGACGGGTCCATTGGAGAGTCGTGACAGATCTCTCTACCCCGGACGTAGTTGCGGACCGAGCTTGGACGCGGATTGACAACCCGGCGATTCCAACCGTGAATCTACAACGAGACTTCAGATTCGGTCGATTTCTTGCCTTATTCTTCTCTTATTGATGTGTATATGTTTTAGATCTCATTATTATGATGAAGTGGCACTTGAATTAGTTATATTTACATATATATTTCATGTCTATGTGTTTGTGTAATTTATCTATTTAAGTTGCTTGAGGTGCGCCGCCGTCCATTTCCATTCTGCCGTAACGTTCGTGTGCCGCACTAGCAATTGCTAGTGGCGTGCTTGTCGAAGAGGTGCTTGCGACCCTCATTCCGTTAGCCTACTCGCCCATCCGCCTACCGAAGCGTGGCATTGCGGCCCGTGTATTCCATCCCGCCTAACGAAGCAGCGCGCTCAAGGCCTGCATAGTTCGATCCGTTTGCCTACTCATCCATCCGCCCTTACGAAGTAGCGCGTTCAAGGCCTACCTAGTCTCCATCCCGCCAAGCGAAGCATTGCATAGCGGCATTGCATAGGAGTAGTTGATAGCTTTTATTTTATTTTCCAAAAGCCAACCTGACTCCCCCGCATTCCATCCGATTTAAGGACTTCAATCTCAAGTCCTTCCTCGAAACCTAACTCCACCTTACTGTGTTCCTCAAGAGACCGACACTCGGGGATTTTCCCCATTATTATTACTTGCGCGACCGGTGCACTTGCCGAATCATCGCATCAGCAGAGTGGTGTCCTCGGTGTGGGAGGGGCTCGTACTGCGGAGGTCAAAGTGAGGATCCAACCGACCAGCTCTCGCGGATCTCAAAGACTGTTCGTAACGAAGGGCAAGATGATACGTATGCTCGAGGGACTTCGAGCTATGATAAACCACCTTAGTACGAATGTCTAAGCGAAGGACAGACCAAAATCTGTAAGACGTCATGGTTGGGTCCTCTTGGATATCGCTCCTCACAACTAACTCGTCAAAACGATCTCTGTACTCAGCGATGGACATGGATCCTTGCTGAAGGGAAAATAATTGGTCGAGCAAGCGAGTCTGATACGACGACGGAAGATACCCTGACACAATATACACTTCATGTCCACCCAACTAGTGATGCGATGTAGACGGTCTCGCTCGCGGGTCCTCTCAACACTATACCAATATGCCCTCGCCTGATGTAAGAGTCTAAGTTTTGCAAACTTGACGCGACGCTCACCAAATAACTCAAAATGATCAAGATAATACTCCATATTCATGATCCAGTAACTGAAAGACTCGGGACTCGATGAGCCATCAAAAAAAGGGGCAGCAGTACGAAACTGACTCTCAAGATCTCTCTCGGAATGACGATCTTCATAATAATCATCCCTAAGGTAACCGAGTCATGTCGAAGGATCAATACGATCCGCTCGCGTGTACGGATAAGAACAATGACAATCATCATATTGATCGTCTCTAGCATAGTGGGGTCGTGTCTGTGGGACAACACGATCTCTGGAAGTGGTGTACTGCGTTCGCGAATAATCATCGTAGTATCGTGAGGGTCTCCATGAAGGGGATCTACGAGGGCGGGTGCAAGTGGACTCGAGATCTCCAAAATGAGGGGAGGAATAATTGCGACACCTAGACATAATGAAAAACCTATAGACTCTACGACTACGTATAAAAGAGCGTGTAACCTCTCTCTGATATCAATTGACGCAGGATGAATCTATAGGTGGCGGATAAACCGTGACCTAACCCTACATGCTATGCAAATCCCGACGGATTAGTCACAAATTAGATAATAAATAACAACAACATCCCACGCAGATAATTCAAGACAAGACAAAATATTTTATTAGGGCGAAAACAAACTTAGGCTTTCCTCCGCGTGGAGGGCCAAAGCAAGAGTGCGCGGCGAAAAGACCCTGCAAATCACAATAGTAATCTAAAGCCAACAATTACAACACGAGAGATCTCAATAAACATACGATCCAACTGATAATAATGATGCAGAAAAGAATAAGTCCAATACAACGAAATCTCACCAAATAGTGAGCTGACCAAGGCACTGAAGAATTTGGGTCCGAAGGTGTAGATCGGCAATCGAAGGTGGAACTGGAGGCGTGACGGAATGGCGGTGGCTGTCCTAGGTGGAAAGTGGGGAGATCGGGCCAAAAATGGGTAGATCCGGCCACTAAGAAATAGATCCGGATGTGGATGGGTATATCCGTTACTTGAGAGCGGATCCGGGGTACGGGATGATGTATGGTGGTGGAAATAATGGATCGGGAAGCGAAAACCTAGATCTGGACTGATCTAGGATTTTATGGTGGAAAGGAGGTGGATCCACGTAAGGGGAGGATTGGGGTGGTCGGTTAGGGCTGGGGACAAGTGGGGTGGCGCTTAGACGGGAGAGGGGCTGTTGTAGGCTGGCGGCAGGGAGGAGGGGCTGCTGTAGGCTGGCGGCAGGGAGGAGGAGGTTGCTATAGGCTGGCGAAAGGGAGGAGGGGGGCTGCTACTATAGGGTGGCGGCAGGGAGGAGGGGGGCTGCTGTAGGCTGGCAGAAGGGAGGAGGGAGGGCTGCTGTAGGAGGATTTCTTGGAGGAATACAACTATAGTAAATGAATAGGAAATTTCATTTTTGAACAGTAGAAGGGAATGGAAACAGTGGTTTCTAGACAGCAGTTAGGCTGCCTGTTTGGGGGTTGTATGGGCTGCGGATGAGGATTTCGGAGGGGGAAGGAGCCTAGGGTTAGGGAATACCTTGGGGAGGAAGATACAAACCTAGGAGTCGTCACCTAGGGTTCCACGGAGTAGGTACCGTGGAGGGATCGCCGGATTTCAAGATTTCTCTTCTCCAAAATCTGCAATGCCTAGACCAGCCCCATATCACATCTATTTATAATAAAACAAGGATTAGGGCATCTCCCATCAACGGCTATGATTGGCCGGAGGTGGGGCTATCCAAATACATCAAAATAAATGCAAACATAGTAAAAATAATATATCAAATAGATTCGCAACGCGAATCCGGACACATCTGTGGATTCCGATCGTCAATCCGGGCACGCCATATATGGTAAGTCGCCAAATCATCCCTGAATGGGCCCAAAACTCGTCCTCGTCTCTGCTCCGCATCATGTGGGGTGTAAGTTTGGACTTAAAGGACAGAGTGGAGAATACTGAATGGAAAATTGAAGTTAAGAATGGTATGCACAATCACAAGTTTGTGCATCTTGAAGCACTCCCATACGCCGTTAGATTAGATGACAATGATCACAAAATTGTTGAGGAGATGTACAATGTTGGATGTAAGCCTCGTAAATTTTGGACGCGTTAAAGAAGAGAAATCCTGAAAATACTACAACCATTAGAACTATCTATAATGCGAAGGCTAAATTGAATAGAACGGCATTAGAAGGAGGAACTCCAATCCATTTGTTTAAGTGCCTCAGTGATTCCGGGTATATTAATTTCACTCAAGTAAATGAGAGTAACTTGCAGTTTGAAAGTATGTTTTTTGCGCATCCAAATTATGACCGCCTCAGTAATATTTTCTCAAATGTTTTTTTGGTAGATTGCAATTACAAGACCAACCGTTACAGGTTTCCATTACTTTCAATAGTTGGTGTTTCATAGACAAATCAGTCATTTTTTTCATCATTTGCCTTCATGTCTAATGAAAATGAAGGAAGTTATAAATGGGCTCTTGAATGCTTCAAGCTTACTTTTGATGAAAATGTTATGCATATTGTCTTCTTAATGGACGGAGAGTTTGCATTGATGAAATTAAGCGAATGTTTGGGAGAAGTAAAATTCAAGTTTTCCCGGGTTTCAAAAGTTTGTTTTATTCAAATCTTGTTGGTAATGTATTTATTGTTACCTTAGATATAATTAAAAAGGAAGAAGAGTCGATTAAAATTGGATTTGTTGAGTTGGCGTTGTGTACACATAAGAACAAATATACACTTGGTTTACCTTGTGCGCATGAACTAGTTTCATACATTAAAGAGGATAATGTTTTTCCCATTATGGATGGTGCACAAGCAGTGGAAATAATTAATATTACTTGATAAGCCTGAATTCAACATTAAGGAAGAACATTAAGATTCAGTTGACATAGAGAATGATGTTGAGGGAATATTGAAAAAATGGGGTGTTGTTACTAGCAAACCTAAAATAGTTGTTAGCAAACAATAAAACACCTGGTTCAATGTTTTTTTGCATTTATTTCTAACCCCATATGTTACTACTAGCAAACCAATTATTACACCCATTTCCAACCCTAGCGCCTGCACGCCTCTTCTCTCGCGAGTTCATCCCGCCGCACGCGACATCCTTCTCCCGCCTGCTTGTTCACCGGTGGTCCACTTCCCCCTCGGTTTCTCTCCTCCAGAATACCTCGTTGTCTAGGTTCTCTCCAGCCGTAACATCGTCGTCGAGGTGTTACTGCTAGAAGTCATCGTCGTTCATCTCTTGCGAGTTCCTCCCGCCGCACGCGACTTCCTCCTCCCACCCGCTCGCTCGTCGGCAGTCTGCTTCCATCATCCCCACCGAGGGTTTGCTGCCAAAAATCTCTGTCGAGGGTTTGCTTCCATCATCGCCGTCTAGGTTCAAAATTATTCCATATTTTCTTCCAGATTTTCTTTGATTTTCTCCCAGATTTTCCATCATCGACATTTTAAATCATTGCAGATTTTCTTCCAGATTTTATCCCACCCAAACATTTACTTTGATTTTTTCCAGATTTTCTCTGGTTCCAGGCCGGATTCAGAATTATTTCATCAAATTTTTGGTGAGTATTTCGGATTTGTTATAGTGTTTCTTCAAAATTATTTGCATTTCTTGTTCATCCAACCTATTATGTGCGTTTTATTGAATTTTTTTTTTCAGTTTTTGTGCATTATCGATTGTTCTAGAAGTTCACCGTACGCGTGGGTTTATATATTTCTCAATGGAACTTACTCTACGACATTCATCCTCTCAAAGGTAGCAATGATTTAATTCTATATTTGTTGTTGTTGTGTGGTTTTTGTAATAATTAAGGCATTAATTTTCATTTGTGTAGCGAATCAAATGTATATGTGGATGTTGGTAGGCACTTTGAAATTGAAATTCAATTTCCATCAAGAGAAGTTTTAATTCAGTGGGCTCGTAATGTCTGAAAAAGTCATAGTTTTGTATTCATGGTTAAAGGTTCAGATAATTTAGTAGGTGGACGGGCTAGCCCACTAGTGTTTCGTGGTTGTGATAGAAGTGGTTTATACCGCGAGAAGCAATGTAAAAAAGGTTGGGTAAAACAAAATTTGAAAAAAACTACTAGCAAGCGATGTGGGTGCCCTTTTTCTTTGATTGGGAAAAAATACGTACTCAGACGAATGGACTACTCAAGTCAAATGTGGGACGCATAACCATGAAATGGTTCATTTAGAAGCACATGCGACTGTGGGTCGATTGGATTGTGTGAAGAAAAAATAGTTCAAGACATGATTGCCTCCAATGTGAAACCAAGAAATATATTAACCACTCTTAAAAAGAGGAATGCAGAAAATTATACAGTGATGCGGACTATCTATAATGAGAGAAATAAGTTGCAGAAGAAAGAATTAAATGGCGCCACCCCCATACAATAAGTGTTTAACAAATAGTGGTTATTTGAATTTTAATCGAGTTATGGAAGGGGGAAAAACTTTGTGAGCTTGTTCTTTGCGCATCTGAGAGCTATTAAGATATGTGAAACATTTTCTATTGTGTTTTTAATGGACTGTATGTACAAGACAAATCGGTACCGGTTGTCATTACTTTCTGTGGTTGGCGTTACATCTACGCAAATATTTTTCTCAGCTTTTGCCTTTATATCTGATGAGTCTAAGTCTAGTTACAGATGGGCACTTGAGAATTTCAAAGCTATTTTGGATGAAACCTCTTTGCCAAATGTTCTGGTTACAAATAGAGATTTGGCATTGATGAATGTCATTAAGTATACATTTCCAAATGTCAAACATGTCTTATGTCAGGTACACGTGGATAGAAATATTTTATTTAATTGCAAAAAATATTTCAATGATAGGAAGGAATTCAAAAAAATTATTGGTGCATGGCAACGTTTAGTGGATGCAAGAAATGAAAACGAGTTCAATATGAGATACAGTGCTATTTTGGGTTCTTACTCTACTTCAATCCCCGATGTTGTCACTTATATATGTAAAACGTGGATTGACCCTTTAAAAGAGTATTTTGTGTGTGCTTGGATTGATAAATATTTACATCTTGGTAACTCAACAACAAATCAGATAGAAGGAGGTCATATCAAGTTGAAGAAATTTTTAGAAGTCTCAATTGGGAATTTGGCAACAATTTGGAAGGCTTTTGATCAAATGTTAAATCTACAGCATATAGAGATAAAAAGATCTCATCGAGTATTATCACACCTGATTATTGGGAAAGCAGAGTGTTGCTCACTCCATTAAATGAAACTGTAACCCAATTAAACGAAGATTGTTTAAAAATACTCCCAGGAGATGAAATCACATATTATTCTTTTGACTCGGTTGACGATGACCAACATAATTTATACCCGCAAGAATTCCTCAATAGTCTGTCCCCGGGCAATCTTCCGCCACACAAACTATGTCTGAAAAAAGGTTCCCCCGTCATGCTCCTTCGAAATCTAAATCCCCGAATAAGTCAAGAGTTTAAGGGCTCATTGTATTCCGACCTACTTGGACGTGTGTCATTGCAGGCATTGCAGTTGATTAAAGTGGAAGAAGACAACAACCGTAAGACAAGAGATGTTGGTGTAGATTGTTCTCATACAAGTCGGTCCACGCTTGGTTTACCATCTGCTCATGAGTTAGCGTCATATATCACACAATACAAAGCTTGTCCAATATGGTTAATTCATAAACATTGGAAGCAATTGTCTTTTTCTTTGGAGAGCGATGAAGTACCACAAACACAAGAATCCGTCAACATGGGAGACATAAATATATCATTTGAGTTGGAGGGGATCATAGAAAGGTATAAAAACACAAATGAGCATCAACAAAAGGAGATTCGAAATAAATTACGTGAAATCATGGATCCGACATCTAGTGGATACTAACAATGTTTAATTTTAATATAGAGATTTTTGGGAGCTATTAAAGACGATCAATTATACTTTTTGTAGCAACTTCATGGGAATGCATCATCGACTACAAATTATGAAAGGTAAAAATTTTGATTTCAATTTTCTTATCCTTATTAATTTACATAAAAAAGTTGTAACAATGTTTATTGAAGACGATCAATTTCTAGATTATCCTTTATGTAGCAAAGAAAACATGATAATTAGTCCAATTTTGTAATGATAAATGATATAGTATAGTACGAACATTTATTTTTGAGAGTTTTTTTAAATTGAGTGATTTGCTAGTAACAATTTGGTTTTCAAATAACCATTTTCAAATGAAATGATTTGCTAGTAGTAATGGTTTGCTAATAACAGCACCCAAAAAATATAGCAGCATAAGTGATTTACAAAGAAATGAAATTAAGAGAAAATTGTGTGAATTTATCAAGTCGGATGCAAGTCAAACATTGGAACATAAATTGCCCACAAAATTGAGAGGTCGTCCAAGGTGAAGTTTGAAGAAGTTCGTAGAGGATATAAATTCACAAAAAGGGACCCATCACATTTTGAGCATGTTTTGAGGGAAGACCAACAAGTAAAAACCAAGTTGATTAAGGCATCAAAGAAATAAACAATTACAAGGAGTGGTTTTCTTGAAAATGTGCGCAATCAAATGCCACTTATTATGCGTGCACATATCATTGATGTCATTGATGTTATGGGTGATGGTCATTATGGATACAGAGTTATTAGCATTGCTCTAAATATGGGGGATAATTGGATGCAAGTACGACATGATCTTGCGGTGAACTTCATGATAAGAAATTGTTGTACACAGAAATATTCGGAACATCAAGAAGATTAGAATTACAACAATCTCTTGATTGTTGGGTGGTGGTACCAGCCCCACTAGAGAAGTGGATGTCAATGCCTGATATGGGTCTATTAGTTGCATCATGTTACAACATAAAGCTCGTTCATTTATCAAGTCAACAATCATTCACATTTCTACCACTGCATTCAGTTCCACCGACTATCCCAAGGGTTATTTATATAGATTTATAAATGAGAACCGCTTCATTCAATTGCAGATGAAAGAAGAATACCCACTGCCATCGATATTTCCGGTGTGGACAAGATATCATGAACAAATTGCGGAACGATGGGACGTTCTGTATATTACACGATTAATTTAATTCTAAGGTATGTCAATTTAATTTAATATTGTACTTGATGGGGTTCCCCAAAATAGGTTCAGTCGAACCGAAGATTTTCTGTCGCAACCTCGACCGGCTCACCGATACAATTTCAACGAGCCCATTCTCGCGCAATTTCGAGTCCGTTTGGGGTACCAAACGGACGGCAAAACACCTCGTACGCGGGAGCGGCCCCCGGCACGCTCCCTCTCACGGACGCAGTCCCACGCGCAGGCCAGCGCGCGGGGACCTCAATCTCGTACGCACCGGCGCATGGAAGAAGCCCTACGCACGCACGAGCGTGCGGGAGCGGCCCCCTGCGAGCACCAACACGCGGGAGCAACTCCCGCGCACGCTAACGGTTTTCCTCCATGCGCACTAGCGAGGAGGCCTCCCTCCAGCGCGCGAGAGTGCCTCCCGCGCACGCTCGCACGGAGGCCCAACGCGCAGGAGCGCCTCCCTCCAGCGCGGGGACCTCTCATCGCCTCCTGACGCACTCTTTGTCGCGCTCGTCACCCGCCGCCGCACTTCTCGCTCGCCGTCATCGCCTCCTGATGATGCGGTGCGAATAGTAAAATCCTCCATCATTGGGGGTGCGAATAGCAAAATCCCCATCACGGGTGTGCAGATAGTAAAATATCCATCATGGGTGTGCGAATAATAAAATCCTCCATCATAGGGGTGTGCCTCCGAGCGAGTCAACGCTCCCGTCGCCTCCGAGCGCGCCAACGCTCTCGTCGCCTCCGAGCGCGCCAACGCTCTCGTCGCCTCCGAGCACGCCAACGCACCCGTTTCCTCCGAGCACGCCAAAGCTTCCGAATGCGCCAAAGATCTCGTCGCCTCCGAGCGCGCCCGTCACGGGTGTTCAGATAGTAAAATATCCATCATGGGTTTTCGAATAATAAAATCCTCCATCATAGGGGTGTGCCTCTGAGCGAGTCAACGCTCCCGTCGCCTCCGAGCGCGCCAACGCTCTCGTCGCCTCCGAGCACGCCAACGCACCCGTTTCCTCCGAGCACGCCAAAGCTTCCGAATGCGCCAAAGATCTCGTCGCCTCCGAGCGGGCCAACGCTCTCGTCACCTCCGAGCACGCCAAAGCTCCCGTCGCATCCGAGCGCGCCAAAGCTCATTTGGCCTCCAAGCGCTCCAAAGATCTCGTCGCCTCCGAGCGCGCCAAATCTCATGTCGCCTCTGAGTGCCTCAAAGCTCGCGTCACCTTCGAGTACGCTAAATCTCCCGTCGCCTCTGAGCGCCCCAAATCTCTCGTCGCATCCGAGCAAACCAAAGCTCCCGTCGCATCCGAGCGGGCCAAAGTTCCTGTCATCACAACGGCCTCAAGTCCCAAGTCCAAAACCCCTGTTGCTGCATTCAAAATTCCAAATTGCTTCCGAACACGGTAATCACCATTACACTCCAAGAGACCTTCGCGGTCCAGAAGAATTATTGTAACGAGCGGTAGCTTGTCACCCTCGAGAGATAACTTTTGTAACACTCCAAGGAATAGTGGAATTTTGCCGGCACGGTCCCGGCCCTGTGGTTTTTTCCCTTTTCCGAGGTTTTTTCATGTCAAACGCCTTCTTGTCAGCTGTTGGTCTTTTTTGTGACTGTTTGCGCACTCAGCTCACTCTCTAACTTAGACGGTTCAAATCGACCGGTCCATAAGAGCGTCCAGTGACATGGATGAATGAATTAAGCAATGCAGTTGACATCGATGAATTGAAGCGGCACCAAAGCAAAATATTATTTACAGCATAATAATTATGTCCATACAACAAATAAATGCAAATGCTATGCACAGTTTCTGCTTCAGAACCAAACAGAGGAAGCAGCACGCGATCAGCCCCAGCGATGATGAGGTATCAAAGAGGGGAGGAAGAAAAGCTTTTAACACAACAATCCATAATATATATTATATTTCACGATAAACACGAGTATTAATCCTTGTAAGCTAGAACCAGTAAACAATGGTTATTGCATGTTTAATTGTTTACATTCAAATGACTACATATAAATTGTACGAAAATGATTTAGGATAGTGAGATTTAACTCTAGGTCAATTTGAATAATCTCATCAGCCATAAATCGTAACTGAACAGAAGTAAGCAAGATTTAATCATATTTCAGACGTCCTCTCCACCCCCAGTAAAGAACAGATCCATGGAGCCCTTGGATGCAGGCAGAACATGATGCCTTCTTGCAGGCGTTTCCATGCTCTGTTTCTGCCGTGAAAAAGGATGAAAATAATAAGACTTCAGTCAATGGTTTAACAAAACATGGAAATGGGACTAATTTTAAGAAAACTAAATAGTTTAGGTACCAAAATCAACAACAACAAAAGTTTAAGGACAGATATCTTAAAGTAGGTAAACTTGAGGGACCAATTTCACTATTTTGCCATTATTTAATCATCGATCAAGGTTTGCGTTGGTCAATTCACGTGGTTGACTACTAGATCCTTCAGCTGCCTGATCACTAAATTATGCTAGTAGAAAAAGGTTGATATGCAAAATAAAATAAAGTACCAGACCTCTCTACTCGGCTGCATAGTTGTTCTTCAGAGATGGGAAATTCGGCAGCGACAGGATATGAGGGTACAGAGGTACATGGCGATGGAGGTAGGAAGAGACGGAGGTAGGAGACGATGGAGGTAGGAGGCGATGGAGGTAGGATTCGACGGAGGTAGGAAGCCACGGAGGTAGGAGATTTATGCGACAAAAGTTGAAGATGGATGTGATGGAGGTATGAGATGGATAAGACGGAGGGTTCCAGCTACATCTCCTCCTCTACCTCCTGCTCATGTGTTGCCTCCTACTGAGTCAACGGAGAAGGATAAGATGCAGTTGGAGATAATGGAGAAGGACAAGATGGAGATGTACCACAGGGAAGTAAATAAAGAAGGTTACGCTAAAGGAGACTGTGGAGAAGGATATAGCATTTTTAGTGATGATGAAGAATCTCATGATGGATTTAGAGACAACAATGAATGAGATGATAGAGAAGGGTATGATAGGTTCTAAGACCGCAGAGAACGAGACAAGGGAGAAGGAGAGAATGGAGAAGAGACTGAGAAGGAGAGCATGGAGCAGTAAATAACGAACAATGAGAAAACATAAAAGGAGAAAACGTAGAAGGAGACGAGGTTGAATGACATGATGGAGAAGGATGCAACGGAAAAGGAGAGTATGGAGTTGGAGAAGACAAAGAAGGAGATGACGGCAAAGGAGAGGATAAAATTAGAGACTACAAAAAAGAGAAAACGGAAAATGAGACAACGGAGAAGTAGATGACATAGAACGAGAGGACGGAGGTAGGGCGATGGAGGTAGGAAGCGGCGGAGATATGAGACGCATGTAGGAGGCAATGGAGGTAGGAGGCGGCGGAGATATGAGATGCATGTAGGAGGCAATGGAGGTAGGAGGCGGCGGAGATATGAGACACAGGTAGGATGCGGTAGAGATAGGATGCGGAGGAGGTAGGATGCGATAGAGATAGGTGGTAGGGGGCGACAGAAGTCAGAGGTAGGAGGCGACATAGGACGAAGCGATGGAAGTAAGAGATGACGAAGATAGAGGCGGCGGAGGTAGTAGACGACGAAGATAGGAGGCAACAAAGGTACGAGGCGATGTAGGTAGGAGGTGACGAAGGTATGAGACAATGAAGATAAGAGAAGATACTGGTAGGAGGCGAGATAGGTAGGATGTGACGGAGGTAGGAGACGAAGAGGGCAGGAAGTGACAAAGGTAGGATGTGACGAAGGTAGGAGACGAAGGGGGTAAGGGGCGATAGAGGTAGAGGATGCGACGGAGGTAGGAGATGGATGCAAAGTAGGTGGGAGCTGGATGCGACGGAGGGCATTCCAGCTCCAAACGGAGGATGCTCAAGCTCTAGACGCCCCCCTCCGCCGTCCCCCTAACCTTAAACCAAAAACATTACTCGTCCCCTCCTCAGTGATCCCCTTCTCTGGCGTACCCCTCCGTCGTTTGACTCCATCCCCCTCTGTTGTCTTCTCCATCCCCCTATGTTGTCTTCTCCATCCACCTTTGTTGTCTTCTCCATCCCCCTCTGTTGTCCTACCTCCCCCCTTTTGTCGACCCCCCAGCCCCCCTTAAACCCTAAACCCCACTCGTCCCCTCCTCCCCACTCTTCGGGGCTTTGGCGTCTCCCAAGTCCCACCCCATTCTTTGCCCCCCCCCCCCCCCCCCCCCCGCCCCCCCTCAAACCGCCCCCATCATCATCCACGAAGCTCTGGAGCCCCGTACACCCACCACCACCTACCGTTGTCCCCCTGTTTGATACCCACTCCATCATACCTGGAGGTAGGAGGTGTCGAATGTACGAGGTAGGAGGAGATGAAGGTAGGAGGTGACGGGGGACAGAGGTATGAGACAATGGAGGACGGAGGTGACAGAGGACAGAGGTGACAGAGGACGGAGGCGATGAATGTAACAACCCTTAAAAACAATAAAAAAATAAAATAAATAAGATTAATAAAAAAAAGATAATAATAATAACATTATTTGACTAAATCCCCCCCTTTTTATTTCTACAGCCCGATTAAACCCCCCGGTAAGACTCACGCAAAAACCGCAAGCCACCTGCTAGGGCTTTCGTCTCCCGCTCGACTCGGTGACGCCGCTTGCGCCTCCTGCTCCCCTCCTCATCGGCGCCGCCCACTTCTTCCCCTCTTCTGGACACCGGCAGCAGCAAGGGTCCCTTCTCCCCCTCTTCTGGACGCCGGCAGCAGCAAGGCCGTCTCCTTCTTCCCCTCTCCAGGTCGACGGCAGCAGCAAGGCCTCCTCGTTTCCTCCGGCCAGCTGTGCCTCCTCCTTCTCTAGGGCCGGCAGTGGCTCCTCCTCCTCCAAAGAGGTCGACAACCCCTCTTCCTCTCCATTTCGGCCGGCGGATTTCAAGGGGACTCCTAGGGTTTCGCTCGAAACCCCTCCTCGTGGATTCCTGAGCCCAAATCTGGTCTCCTTCGGTAAGGATCTCCGCCAAAAGTTCTGTTTTCAGATTTGCCCTAAATGCTTGTGGTGATTTTCGCTATTCGATCGACGTAATTTCATCGGTCCCTCTTATGTTTGTCGTAAATCCGCCTAATCCCAATTTTTGTTTGCGTTTCCGGTGCCGCACATCAGATCTAGTGGAGGAATCGCTCTGAACCCTCTCCGATTTAGGGTTTTCGTCACTCAAGCGCCGCCAAGTACCCGATCCTTGTAGTAACTTCTTCTCCCCTCACCTTGAGGGAGGTAAATTACTAATCCGCTTCTGATTGTGTTTTCGTGAATTAAACTGCCTTTGTTAGCATATGGTTTGCTGCTTGTCAAATATCAAATATTGTCTGCGATTATCCCTGAACAGGTTCAATAGAGCCTTGTCTTTGCTTGCGCCGCATAGCTGTTGCTGGTAGTAGCGGTTTCACCTTAAGGCAAGTGGAGAAATCCCCTCTCGCTTGCAAACAAGAATTTAAGTTCTTCGTACATGTATCTAAATTATTAACAGTATCTGATAACATAAGAATTATTGCTCGTGAGTATGCCGCGTTGTGATAGAAATCTTCTCGGAAAACATGAATCACTTATGTCTTGAGTGTCATAAGCAAATCTTGGAAACTAGGGTTTAAGTGGTGCAATGTCTTGATTGCATGGTCACGGTAAGCAGGAAATACTCTTATTCTAGTAAGCCTTACACTTGGACTTGAGTGTGAACCATGTGTGCCCACTATAAACACCTACGCATATCATAGATTACAGCTTATGTTATTGCAAAATACATGTTTAGGCTATACTCCGGAGTAGGCTAATATTTCTAGATAGTTTCTACTTGTTTCAGTTACCTGCCTGTTTCACTAGCCTGTTTCAAGAGTTATTTGGTACTTTAGAATTTATTTCTGCACATACTTAAAATTACAGCTTGTTTTCTATTATTTTCTTGTTCTGAGGCATTTTCCTTCTGTTTGGATTTGTCTTAGGGTTCGTGACCGCGCCGTCTGCTCCCTGAGTTTTCTTCATTCAGCTGTAGTTTTGCTTGGAGGTTTTATATTGATTACTGTGTCAGCAGGTTCTATGTATTTTGTTTCAGTACTGTTGGATCTACTTTTCTTGTATTAGTTATTGTCAGTCATTTTCTCTTGTATTGTGGACAACTCTTAGGGTGTTTTGTTGTATCAGATTTTTTTACTTGGCATTTTACTATTATGTCTCACTGCATGATTACCGTTTCAGCATTGTGTGTGACATTAGTTTTGTTTTATTTATAAATACATGAGCTTTAATCTTTCATTTCGGCTTCCGTATATTTATAAATTACACTAAATTCTTTTCAAAAGTAATAAATCCAAAACTTTTGTAGCATTTTTGTTTCCGCCTTAGCAGGCATGGTTTCCTATTCGCTCATGCCTGTGGCATCACGGCCCGCCCGAAGTGTGCTCTGACTCTTGTCGAGACGGGTCGTGACAGTTGGTATCAGAGCTAGGTTGAGCATCTAAAGATAAAGTATTTTAAAATTTTCATATATTTTGAAATCTATTGTGTAAATATACGTGCATGCATCATTTCCTCACTCACTTTGTCGTTGTCTGTTGTTCGAGGCTGAAACACGCACACACTCACTCATAAACATAAGTAGTATGCATACAAATGTTAAGGGTGTATGGGCAAACTTAACATTTATATGCATATGAATTTCCACTAGGATATACACCGCTTGCGAATATTAAATTGTATGGGCGGTTTAATATTTTCAAGTGCGCTGACATTAGAATCATCATGTGCGTGATATGTTAAGTGATATGGGCGCTTAACATGGCATGCATATCCATTCATAAATATTCTTAAGGATGCATTGTAGGCATAAATACATTGCATGCATGACATAACTCATTGCACGAGTGTTAAGCTGAGAGCAACATATGATGATTGTACACACATGGATTTTTTTCAAATCATTCTTCTATCACACGCGATCTTATCGTCGCATTTGCACTTGCATGACTACCACCTAGAGTTGTCCACTGAAAATGCTGTAACTATTACATGATTTACGTATTCAACAGTATTAGAATGCTAGAACCTGTGGTGTCAATCCTCTAAGCTTAGCCTGACTGTTTCTCTTACTCATCTCTTTTGTGTTTCTTTCTAGATGGCTTCGAAGCGATCGCAACGCAAGCGGGCTACCTCTTCAGCGGGAGGAACATCTGGAGATGCCACTGCCCAGCTGATGAGGCAGATTCTAGAATGTCTCACCCGTCTGGAAGAGGATCGTCAAACTCCTGATCCAGCCCTTGGTTCCGGCAGTGCAGGGACGGCAGTTACTAACACTACAACCCCTCATGGAGCCACCCCTCCTGCAACTGATTCTGGGGCCGGCTCACCCGCCGTCACCTTGGTGCCCCCGCTCGTGTCAAGCCTGACTGCCCCGCCCTTGGCAATGGCAGATACTCTTGCATTCAAGAGGCTGAATCCGCCGTCTTTCGATGGCAATCGAGACTACTTCGTGATCACTGAATGGATCTCCCAGATGGAGAAGCATTTTGAGTATGTTGGAGTTCCCGAGACCCAGAAGGTCCTCCTTGCGGCCTATCAATTATCTGAGGATTCTTATACTTGGTGGCTCCAGCGTCGTAGCCTCCCCGATTCTACCACCTTATCTTGGAGACAGTTCAAGGATGCTCTTATGGAGAACTTCCTCTCTTCCGTGGAGCGGGACAAGTTAGATGAGAAGTTCCTGTCCCTTCAGCAGACTGGTAGGACAGTGACCGAGTACACGAGAGAGTTCTCCCGCCTTTCCCTCCTTGCTGCGGAGTTCGTGTCGGATGAAGACAAAAAGATCAGCTGTTTCGTGAAGGGGCTCCGTCATGACTTCCGCCAGCTTGTGGTAGCTCATGGCGCCACCACCTACGCGGAGACCGTGGGAGCCGCCTTGCAGGTGGAAGCTATTGAGTTGGATCGTTCTGCCAAGAAAGCCCAGCATGGAACAAGCAATGCCGCCGCATCCGACCTCAAGCGCAAGGATGCTCCAGCTCAGCAACAAGGCCCCAGGTCCAAAGAGGTGTGTGCCTTCTGCCACAAGGTGGGCCATGTCGCCCAAGTCTGCCGCTCCCTCCTAAAGAAGCAGAAGATGGTTACTCCTGCGCAGCAACCTCAGATGACGCTTGCCTCTGCTGCCTCCGTCTGTACTTTCTGCAAGAGGCCGGGCCACTTGGCAAAGGACTGCCGCCGCAAGCAGAAGGCCTGTTTCAAATGTGGGCAGGTTGGGCACCTCATGCTTGACTGTCCCATAAAGGAGAGCGCGATCCCCGCTCAGCCTCTGCAAGTTATCCCCGGAGCTCAGGGCAAAGCTGTGCTGAACGTCGTCACTCAGGGCGAGGCGCTCGCATCTACCGACGTCATTGATGCGTGTCGGCAAGTGCACCGGTCGCTGTCAAGTAATAATTGTGGAGAATAAATTCCCCGGATGTCGGTCTCTTGAGGAATGCAGGATGGGTGAACGAATCGCGCAGTGATGATTATTACACAAGCGTTCAACAAACACAAAGAGGGGTTTTAGATTGGTTTTCCTAATCTTAGCAATAACAAAAGAAATGCGGGTCGAAAAAACACCGCTTCGCAAAGTGAAGTGGATGCAACGGCCGCGATGCCGTGCTTCGTGAGGCGGATGAAGTGAACTCAAGTGCGAGAAGGTGAGGGTCGCAAACACCTCTTCACAACCGCCGTTAGCTCTTGCTAACGCGTGTCAAACACCTTGCGTGCGGGCGCGAGTGAGTGAATGAGAACGGAGTGAATCACAACCAAACCATGAAGAATAACAAAGAGACATTCATTTAAACAAATAACATCTCAATATTCGAGTTTTACACGGTTCAAAGAGTACAACGAGGAAAGAGGAAAGGAATAACCGATGGTGAAGACTAGCGGCCGTTCACGGCCGGAATGGTAGGTTGTCGGGCTACCTCCGGACTCGGACGGACAATGCTTCCGGCGTAGAGAGCTGTCACGATCTCCCTACGTGCTCCGTCGTCTTCGACCTTAGGTTTCTTCTTCTTCTCACCGAGCGGAATGAAAGAATGCTTGCTTGGAGGCTTGCGGACGATGGAGAACACTCACGGACAATGGAGGAGGTCTTAGAATGGATGGAGGAGGCTTCCCTTTGCGTAGGAGATGAAGTGGAGGCGTCCCAAGGTGGAAATCGGCGGCGTACGGAACAGGAATCCCGCTCCCGGCATGAACGATCCGCCCTAAAATCGCAACAGGCGTTTAAATAGGCGCTGGATTAAATACTGCGCCCGATCATTGGCGCACGATCAGTGGTCGTGCGCACTGGAATTTGGCGATCGTGTGCACTGCCTGGGTGGAACCTGCAAGATACGAAATTATAAAATAAAATGTTCGCACGACCAGTGGCGCACGACCGGTGGTCATGCGCACTGGAGTTGATGGTCGTGCGCACTACCGCAAACAGAACTCAGAAATTAAATGGTAAGTGCGCACGAGCAGTGGCGCACGACCGGTGGTCGTGCGCACTGTCGTTGATGGTCGTGCGCACTGCACCAAACAGAACTCGTGAAAAAGGGTTAAGTGCACACGATCAGTGGCGCACGACCAGTGGTCGTGCGCAATAGAACCGGTGATCGTGCGCAGTGTTCCTGTGCAGAATTGCACCGGGAACACTTGCACGACTCCTATTCCCGCACAACCACAGATCTAGCCACTAAAAGTGGCACTTATCAGCACAAGAATATACTAAAGACAATAAACACGAAAATCACACTAAAGTGGGCAAAGATGTGCACCTAGCATGGAATATCAAATATAAACTATAACAAGGCTATAGTGCGTAGAATTGACTAAATAACGGCCAGGAGAAGTCCAAAAATGTGTATATGATCAGGACTCATCACACCCCCAGACTTAACTGTTTGCGCGTCCCGAGCAAACGAATCCGGCGGAGCGCGAAAACGATAGTTAACATAGAGAATTACACAAGGGAGTACGGTGCGAAGTAACGTACGCATGCGAGTAGAAATTCTAGTAGAAGAAGATTCTAATTATGCTAACTAATTTACATAAGTATTAAAGCGTAAGTAAAGATTTAGTCCTACTCAGTTGGTGAATTATGAAGAATTTGACGATCATGCCCAGTATGAAAGTGACGAGACACTGAGGCGGGTGTTGCAAAAGATCGGGGCTTAGGAATAACTCCGCTGAAATCCATCAACGTCGTGAACCATACGCTCGCCCGGTCACACTCTCTCCACGGCGCTAGCAAACTCGCAAATCAAATCAGTAGGACTTAAAGGACTAAAACGAGGCTTAGGTTACGGTGTGATATTCAAAGTTAAACACGGTGGCTACGCAACCCAAGTGAGCTAACGGAACGCTGCACCACACAAGACCAACAAACTATGCTCGTGTGACACACCCCCAAACTTATCCTGAAAACCAGGTGTGCACACGGCCTACTTCACAAATACCAACAGATTTTCCGTTTTTAGCTCGGGAGGATTTTTTTTCAAAATACTCTTTTTTTTTCTTTTACATATTTCACTTCTTTTATGTAACCCCCGGTTGGTTCAAAATCAGCGGATGGACATTATTTTCCCATCATAACACAACGATTCCACACTCCACACAAGTTTAGAATTATGAGCGCAGTTAAAAACGTTTTGGTTGCGGGAGTAGGATAGGCTTCAGGCTTTGGTGGATGAAGAGGGGCTGTACAAAGGAATGGTAGGCACAAAATTGGCTTGCAAAGGTGAATGAAATGGACATGGAATAGCAAAGCTCAAACTAGCCAAAGGGTGGCCTACATCATGCTTGACTCAACGAGTAGCTCTCACCCATGCTTCGAGAGTCGCTTGGGGCAAGTTCTTAGCCCACGAGAAAGATAAACCTTCCTCCCGACTCGAGCAACACACGACTAGCAATCGCACACACACAACACCGGGTTATCGTCAATTCCATACAAATTCACCACTTGAGTATATTAAATCTAAATTTACGCAGAAATACTAAACATAAATTAGATGCATAAAGAAAATCTAGTTCTACACAAATTCTACCATAGCATGCGAAGTGACTAGAACACTACATGAGTCAACATCGCACTCCAAATAATAATTCCTACGTTAACAACCTATTTCATACTCCAACCAAGATAGTTTACAACGGAACAACAACAAAAAGATAAACGCGCACTCAAGTGGGTGAAATGGTGTGTGAAACATGGAAAACAACGATAATGATAAGATAAAAAGAATCAACCTTCTAGTATGCGGTGCACTCGTGCACAGTGGATAACAACAACCGCTCCCCCAGACTTAAACTAGGCGATATATCTAGAAATTGAAGCAAAAAGAGGGGAGGAAGTGTTACCCAATGCTCAGAAATGAGCATACCAGACGATTGGCGTTTACGATCAAGACTAGTCCGCAGCATCCGCTCCATCGAACACAAAACCCTGCAAGCACAAACTCAAAGCAACAAAAGCAGTTACAAAAGCTGAACTAAAAGAAGTTAGATAAAAAGAAATACTAAAACAGGAAATCTGGGTTGTCTCCCAGTAACACTTTCATTTAACGTCCTTAAGCTGGACCAAATACCTGTATTAGCAGTGTTTATAAAGTGCAAGAATTAAAAAGAAAGAGTTCTCAAAAGTAGAGTTTCACAAAAATAAGAGACAAGAAGGGGAAATCAGCTGCCGGTGTTTGTATGATGCCCATCTCCCAATGTCAACAACTGACACTCCTTGTTTATAGTGGCGCCATCGTATGACTTCAGCCGATGTCCATTGACCTTAAACTTGTCCCCCTTATCCCCAGATATTTCTATGGCACCGAAGGGGGAGACATCAGTCACGGAGAAAGGACCACTCCACCGCGATTTTAGCTTCCCTGGGAAGAGGCGGAGACGGGAGTTGTAGAGCAACACTTGGTCCCCAATTTTGAACTCCTTAGGAATGATATGCCGATCGTGCCATTTCTTTGTTTTCTCCTTGTAGATACGAGCGTTTTCATAAGCGAAATGACGGAGCTCCTCTAACTCGTTGAGTTGGGAACGACGCACCTCGGCCGCGGCTCCAATGTCCATGTTCAGAAGTTTGGTTGCCCATAATGCTTTATGCTCCAGCTCTACAGGGAGGTGGCATGCCTTGCCGTAGACTAATTGAAACGGAGTCATGCCGATGGGTGTTTTGAACGCAGTCCGGTAAGCCCATAATGCGTCGTCAACCTTTTTAGCCCACTCCTTCCTATTTGAATGTATTGATTTCTCAATTATTTGCTTGAGCTCGCGGTTGGAGACTTCGACTTGCCCGCATGTTTGGGGATGGTATGCCAAAGAAATCTTATGATGGACCCCAAACTTCTTCATGAGCTGCACAAACTGCTTATTGCAAAAATGACTACCGCCGTCACTGATGATAGTTCTCGGCGTCCCAAACCTGGAGAAGATATTCTTGTGGATAAAGTGTAGCACTGTGTTTGCATCATTCGTGGCAACCGCCTCAGCTTCCACCCATTTTGAAACATAATCAACTGCCACAATAATGTAATGCTTACCGTGAGACATTGGGAAGGGACCCATGAAGTCTATTCCCCAGACATCAAAGGGTTCGCAGACCAGCATGTTATTAAGGGGCATCTCATCACGCCGGGAAATATTTCCGGTCCTTTGGCACTCGTCGCACTTGGTGACATAGGCATGGGCGTCCCGGAAGAGGGTCGGCCAAAACAATCCACATTGCAGGATTTTTCGTGCTGTTCGAACGGCCCCGAAGTGCCCGCCAGCTCTCTGTCATGGCAGTGCTGTAATATAGACTGAAACTCAGCTTCTGGAATACAACGCCTAATAATCCCGTCGCTGCACGTGTGGAATAAGAGCGGATCTTCCCAAAAATAGTATTTTGAGTCAGAGGCAAGCTTCCGTCTTTGCTGAGGGGACAGATTCGGGGAGAAGGTTTTACAAGCCAAGTAATTAGCGATATCTGCGTACCAAGGTGCGGTTGGGGAGGACGTAGTAATTGTGAATAACTTTTCATCCGGGAAATAGTCGTCCGTTTCCTCCTCAACGTTGTTGGGAGTGTCGTACTCCAATCGCGAGAGATGATCCGCAATCACGTTCTCCACCCCTTTCTTATCTTTGATTTCCAGATTGTATTCCTGCAAAAGTAAAATCCAATGAATAAGGCGCGATTTGGATTCTTTCTTACTGAAAAGATACCTGAGAGCGGCGTGGTCCGTATACACGATCACTTCGGAAAGTACCAAGTACGAGTGAAATTTTTCAAAAGCGAAGACCACGGCTAGCATTTCTTTCTCTGTGGTGGTATAATTTGCTTGAGCACTGTTAAGAGTTCGACTGGCATACGCAATAGTGTGAAAAGTCTTGTCTTTCTTTTGACCGAGTATAGCACCTACGGCCACATCACTTGCGTCGCACATGATAATAAAAGGCAAAGTCCAGTCGGGCGCCACCAAAATTGGGGCTGAGATGAGTTGTCCCCGTAAAGTTTTGAAGGCTTGCATGCATGCTTCGTCGAAGTGGAAGGGGACGTCCTTAACCAGCAGGCGAGATAAAGGCTTTGAGATGGAGGAAAAATCCTTGATGAACCTTCGATAGAAGCCCACATGACCAAGAAAACTTCGGATGCCTTTCACTGACATGGGTGGAGGGAGGTTTCTGATAACACTTACCTTCGCTTGATCCACTTCAAGCCCTTTGCAGGAAACTTTATGTCCCAACACAATTCCTTCGCGCACCATAAAGTGGCATTTCTCCCAGTTCAAGACAAGATTGGTGTCTTCACACCGCTTCAAGGTCTTGGCCAAATTCGCGAGGCAACTGTCAAAGCTACTGCCAAATAAAGTAAAATCATCCATGAAAACTTCGAGGAAGTCCCCCACCATGTCAGCAAAAATGGCGAGCATACAACGTTGGAAGGTTGCGGGGGCATTACACAGTCCGAATGGCATTCTTTTGAACGCGAAGGTACTGGAGGGACATGTGAATGTCGTCTTGTCTTGATCAGATGGGTCAATTAGAATCTGATTGTAACCTGAGTATCCATCCAAGAAACAGTAGTAATCCTGCCCCGCTAACTTTTCTAGCATCTGATCAATGAAGGGGAGCGGAAAATGGTCCTTGCGCGTCGCATCATTCAGCTTGCGGTAGTCGATGCAGACTCTCCACCCGGTGATCACTCGGGTTGGTAGCAGTTCGTTTTTTTCATTGGCAACGACAGTAATCCCTCCCTTCTTTGGTACCACTGGACTGGACTGACCCATTTGCTATCGCTGATTGGGTAAATGATGCCAGCGTCTAACAGCTTTATAACTTCAGCCTTCACTACCTCTTGCATTTTCGGGTTCAGCCGCCTCTGGGGCTGTGCTGTCGGTTTGTACTGATCTTCAAGGAGGATCTTATGCATGCAGACCGTGGGGCTGATTCCTTTAATGTCAGCAAGAGACCGTCTGAATACCATGTGGTACCTTCTCAGCACGCCCACTAATGCAGTTTCGTTGGCTGCAGACAGGGCTGCGGAAATAATCACCGGATGCGTGTTATTTTCTCCAAGAAAAACGTACTTTAGAGAATCCGGGAGTTGTTTGAGTGCCGGACAAGGATTTGGATTGGCAGAATCGTTGGAGGGTTCTCCGATTGAGTGTGACAAATCGGGCTGGTTTGAGTGTGCACCCCCTTCTTCCTTGTCTTCGTGCTGCCAACACACCTCACTGTCATCCAACTCCACAACGTTCTGACCATCAAATTCTTCAAGCGCCTCTGCTGGTTCGCACTCCGAGATTTCAAAGAGTTGCGACGGGCTGTGGACATTGAAAGATATAGCTTCCTCCCCCAGTCTTAGTGTGAGCTCCCCCTGCTCCACATTAATAATAGCACGAGCAGTAGCGAGAAAGGGCCGCCCCAAGATAATGGGAACATTTGAATCGACCTTCATGTCGAGGATGATAAAATCAGTTGGAAAAGTGAGACCGTTTACAACTATTGTGAGGTCCTCGACGATTCCTGACGGCTTCTTGATCGACCGATCAGCTAGCTGCAGCATTACCTGCGTTGGCTTCAAGATCCCAGCACCAAGTTCACGAAAGATAGAGAGCGGCATCAAGTTGATTGATGCCCCCAAATCACAGAGTGCCTGGCTGAAACGGTGATGGCCGATCCTGCAAGGAATCGTAAAGCTGCCCGGATCCTTGCACTTTGTGGGCAAATTGGAAATGATGGCGGAGCACTCCTCGGTGAGGTCAATAGTTTTGAGACCCTCCAACTGCTTCCGCTTCGAGATCAAATCTTTCAAAAACTTGGAGTAACCTGGCATTTGAGAGATAGCTTCAATCAGTGGTATGCTCACTTGCACTCCCTTCATTATTTCCAAGAATCTGCGGAATTGCTTCTCGGATTTCTCGTTTCACAGCCTGTGGGGGAATGGGGGGTGAACAGCACTTTTCGAGGTTTGTGCCTCGCTCACGGGATGCGGCTCAATATGACTTTGAGTTAGCTTCTCGGAAGTGTCTTCATTATGCTTGTCAGTGGAACACGCAAGTGGTTCCTGTCGAGGAGGATTGTCTACACTTCTCCCACTTCTCAATTGCATGGTGTTCACTGACTCAGGAGGCTGACTTGCAAGCCCAGAAACGACATCGGACAGCGTCCCTATAGTAGATCGAAGCTGTTGGATTGCGGTAGATTGGTCATTCATTTTGTTTAATACCCCGACCACCAAAGTTGCTAACTGTTCTGGTTGCTCTGGCGGCATAAAATCCGCTGCTCCTTTGGATGTCACGGCATTAACTGCAGTAGTGCTTGGGGAGCGAATAACATGACTCCAGTGCTGACTGGTGTGAACAATATTCACGACCACTTCCCACGCGTCCTTCCCTGATTTATTAAACAGGGCCCCTCCAGCTGCCATATCAAAAAGTAGACGGAATTTATTCAGCACTCCGAAATAAAAAATCTGAATTAAGAAAGCCTCTGAAAGATCTTCACGGTAGCATCCCCTATGCAAGGATTGGAAACGCTCCCAAGCATCAACTAACGTCTCCTCCTTCCCTTGTCCAAAGGTTACGAGTTCCCTGTACTTGTCCAAGGCTTGGGTACGATGTTGAAACTCTTGAAAAAATCTCCCCTCGAGTTGTTTCCATGTGGTCACCTCTCTTTTCCGAATATCCCAATACCAGCTTTTGGCTTTTTTATGCAAGGAGAATGAGAATGCCAAAATCTTTTGTAGGTTGTTTTCAATTCCATTGAATACACATGTGTAATAGATTTCTAAAAAGTCCTGCATGTGTTGCACCGCGTCTTCATGCTCATCCCCGCTGAACTTGCAGTTCCCTGACATGTACTCAATGACGTCGGCGGAGATCCCGAAGTCATGATTGTTCCTTTCTGCTTGATCCCTTAAATCATCCAAGCTTCCCTGATAGATGCATTCCTGAATGGAGGTCATGCTACGAATACTAGCAAACAAAACGATTAGCGAATGATGGAAAAGGCGAAAGTAATCAGAAGCGCGTATCGAAAAGAAACGGAGATACCAGAGGTGAACAAAAGAAGTGAAAGAAAAGAAAATTCTCGTGCAACAAATCTTCACGCAGACAAATTCATCACGTCTGCATTTCCCCGGCAACGGCGCCAAAAACTTGATGCGTGTCGGCAAGTGCACCGGTCGCTGTCAAGTAATAATTGTGGAGAATAAATTCCCCGGATGTCTGTCTCTTGAGGAATGCAGGATGGGTGAACGAATCGCGCAGTGATGATTGTTACACAAGCGTTCAACAAACACAAAGAGGGGTTTTAGATTGGTTTTCCTAATCTTAGCAATAACAAAAGAAATGCGGGTCGAAAAACACCGCTTCGCAAAGTGAAGTGGATGCAACGGCCGCGATGCCGTGCTTCGTGAGGCGGATGAAGTGAACTCAAGTGCGAGAAGGTGAGGGTCGCAAACACCTCTTCACAACCGCCGTTAGCTCTTGCTAACGCGGGTCAAACACCTTGCGTGCGGGCGCGAGTGAGTGAATGAGAACGGAGTGAATCACAACCAAACCATGAAGAATAACAAAGAGACATTCATTTAAACAAATAACATCTCAATATTCGAGTTTTACATGGTTCAAAGAGTACAACGAGGAAAGAGGAAAGGAATAACCGATGGTGAAGACTAGCGGTCGTTCACGGCCGGAATGGTAGGTTGTCGGGCTACCTCCGGACTCGGACGGACAATGCTTCCGGCGTAGAGAGCTGTCACGATCTCCCTACGTGCTCCGTCGTCTTCGACCTTAGGTTTCTTCTTCTTCTCACCGAGCGGAATGAAAGAATGCTTGCTTGGAGGCTTGCGGACGATGGAGAACACTCATGAACAATGGAGGAGGTCTTAAAATGGATGGAGGAGGCTTCCCTTTGCGTAGGAGATGAAGTGGAGGCGTCCCAAGGTGGAAATCAGCGGCGTACGGAACAGGAATCCCGCTCCCGGCATGAACGATCCGCCCTAAAATCGCAACAGGCGTTTAAATAGGCGCTGGATTAAATACTGCGCACGATCATTGGCGCACGATCAGTGGTCGTGCGCACTGGAATTCGGCGATCGTGCGCACTGCCTGGGTGGAACCTGCAAGATACGAAATTATAAAATAAAATGTTCGCACGACCAGTGGCGCACGACCGGTGGTCGTGCGCACTGGAGTTGATGGTCGTGCGCACTACCGCAAACAGAACTCAGAAATTAAATGGTAAGTGCGCACGAGCAGTGGCGCACGATCGGTGGTCGTGCGCACTGTCGTTGATGGTCGTGCGCACTGCACCAAACAGAACTCGTGAAAAAGGGTTAAGTGCACACGATCAGTGGCGCACGACCAGTGGTCGTGCGCAATAGAACCGGTGATCGTGCGCAGTGTTCCTGTGCAGAATTGCACCGGGAACACTTGCACGACTCCTATTCCCGCACAACCACAGATCTAGCCACTGAAAGTGGCACTTATCAGCACAAGAATATACTAAAGACAATAAACACGAAAATCACACCAAAGTGGGCCAAGATGTGCACCTAGCATGGAATATCAAATATAAACTATAACAAGGCAATAGTGCGTAGAATTGACTAAATAACGGCCCGGATAAGTCCAAAAATGTGTATATGATCAGGACTCATTTTTGGACTTATCATATACACATTTTTGGACTTATCCGGGCCGTTATTTAGTCAATTCTACGCACTATTGCCTTGTTATAGTTTATATTTGATATTCCATGCTAGGTGCACATCTTGGCCCACTTTGGTGTGATTTTCGTGTTTATTGTCTTTAGTATATTCTTGTGCTGATAAGTGCCACTTTCAGTGGCTAGATCTGTGGTTGTGCGGGAATAGGAGTCGTGCAAGTGTTCCCGGTGCAATTCTGCACAGGAACACTGCGCACGATCACCGGTTCTATTGCGCACGACCACTGGTCGTGCGCCACTGATCGTGTGCACTTAACCCTTTTTCACGAGTTCTGTTTGGTGCAGTGCGCACGACCATCAACGACAGTGCGCACGACCACCGGTCGTGCGCCACTGCTCGTGCGCACTTACCATTTAATTTCTGAGTTCTGTTTGCGGTAGTGCGCACGACCATCAACTCCAGTGCGCACGACCACCGGTCGTGCGCCACTGGTCGTGCGAACATTTTATTTTATAATTTCGTATCTTGCAGGTTCCACCCAGGCAGTGCGCACGATCGCCGAATTCCAGTGCGCACGACCACTGATCGTGCGCCAATGATCGTGCGCAGTATTTAATCCAGCGCCTATTTAAACGCCTGTTGCGATTTTAGGGCGGATCGTTCATGCCGGGAGCGGGATTCCTGTTCCGTACGCCGCCGATTTCCACCTTGGGACGCCTCCACTTCATCTCCTACGCAAAGGGAAGCCTCCTCCATCCATTCTAAGACCTCCTCCATTGTCCGTGAGTGTTCTGCATCGTCCGCAAGCCTCCAAGCAAGCATTCTTTCATTCCGCTCGGTGAGAAGAAGAAGAAACCTAAGGTCGAAGACGACGGAGCACGTAGGGAGATCGTGACAGCTCTCTACGCCGGAAGCATTGTCCGTCCGAGTCCGGAGGTAGCCCGACAACCTACCATTCCGGCCGTGAACGGCCGCTAGTCTTCACCATCGGTTATTCCTTTCCTCTTTCCTCGTTGTACTCTTTGAACCGTGTAAAACTCGAATATTGAGATGTTATTTGTTTAAATGAATGTCTCTTTGTTATTCTTCATGGTTTGGTTGTGATTCACTCCGTTCTCATTCACTCACTCGCGCCCGCACGCAAGGTGTTTGACCCGCGTTAGCAAGAGCTAACGGCGGTTGTGAAGAGGTGTTTGCGACCCTCACCTTCTCGCACTTGAGTTCACTTCATCCGCCTCACGAAGCACGACATCGCGGCCGTTGCATCCACTTCACTTTGTGAAGCGGTGTTTTTCGACCCGCATTTCTTTTGTTATTGCTAAGATTAGGAAAACCAATCTAAAACCCCTCTTTGTGTTTGTTGAACGCTTGTGTAACAATCATCACTGCGCGATTCGTTCACCCATCCTGCATTCCTCAAGAGACCGACATCCGGGGAATTTATTCTCCACAATTATTACTTGACAGCGACCGGTGCACTTGCCGACATGCATCAAGTTTTTGGCATCCGTCTGTACTTTCTGCAAGAGGCCGGGCCACTTGGCAAAGGACTGCCGCCGCAAGCAGAAGGCCTGTTTCAAATGTGGGCAGGTTGGGCACCTCATGCTTGACTGTCCCATAAAGGAGAGCGCGATCCCCGCTCAGCCTCTGCAAGTTATCCCCGGAGCTCAGGGCAAAGCTGTGCTGAACGTCGTCACTCAGGGCGAGGCGCTCGCATCTACCGACGTCATCTCTGGTATGTTTTGTGTAGAATTTTAAATTTTTCTGCATTCTTAAATCTGACATGCCTTAGTCGAACATGTTGGAGCATGCGTTTCGCACTCTTCCGGTTTGATAATAACAAAGTCCCGTTTGTATTTGATTCTATTTTTATTAATGGTGTGCAGGTAACAGGTATGAGGTGTTCACAATTCTGCTGGAGCTAAATTTGAGTGTATGAAAATTTCACTGTCGGAATTTTCCGACAACTGATGTCGCCCAGGCGACAGCAGAGAAGTTACAACTACTTCCCCCATGACAGCACGACGAACGGCAGTTTTTGAGCTGTCGGAAATCCGACAGTGATGTCGCCCAGGGGACAGCTCGGAGGTTACAACAACTGCCCACGACAATACCACGAGCGGCAGTTTTGCGCTGTCAGAAATCTGACAGTGATGTCGCCCAGGCGACAGGTCGGAGGTTATAGCAACTGCCCGCACGACAGCTCTACGAGCGGCAGTTTAGCGCTGTCGGAAATTTCCGACAGTTGATGTCGCCCAGGCGACAGCGAATTTCTATAAATTGGCTCCTTTTGTTCGTGCATTCCAAGCATTTAGAATTCCAAGTCCCTTCCTGAGTGCATACGAACCAGAGAGCTCCAGAATCTCTTCAACTCCCATTTGTGCAAAGAAGGATTGAGATTGTAGATGAGATCGGGCGCGCTTCTACATCAATGATCATCTTGAGGCTTCAACCATCCTTTCAGAGATCTGAATTTCTAGGGAGTTGTTCTTTTCATTTTGTATTTCATTCACATTCACTTTTCATTTTGTAATCGTTGGAGAAATCATCGTGTTGCGTGCGGCGTCTAAGTCCTTGCGTGGCTTAGGGGAAAATCGCTTCCTTGTGCGGAGCGTCCATGTCCTTGCGTGGCTTGGTAGGAAATTGTGGCCTTGTGTGCTACGTCTAGATCTTGGGAAGATCTAGAGGATAGGCTTGGGCTTGGTCTTGGGAGAGACAAGTGATAGCCTTCCGATCCTTGGGAGAAGGATTGGTAAAATCAAAATTGTTGAAATTTATATTATCATATTTGTGCATTGATCTTAAGCATTGTTAAGATCATTTTATTGTATGTAAATTTCATGATTAATATAATTATGTTTCTTTCATTAATTGGAAATTTGGTTGCTTAATCTTTAACTTAGAAATTTGTGTTTGGTTTAATACAAAAATTGCTTTGGTTTGAAATTGTTTATAAGTAATTTTTTTTTTAGAAAAGTAAAATCTGTTTAAAAAATTATTAAGTAAATTTTATATTTTAAACACACCCTTATTCACCCCCCTCTAAGGGCGTCACACGATCCAACAAGTGGTATCAGAGCGAGGTTACTCCAAAACGGTTTTACCACCGGGAGTAATGGCGCACAACGATCATGCGTTTGTTGAAATTTTATATTTTAGACCACCTTTATTCACGGGCACAGACTATAATTATTGGAAAACACGTATGCGTTGTTTTCTAATTACGCTAGATATAGAAGTCTGGAATATGGTAGAATCTAGTTACACTTCTCCAACATTTGTTGTAGGAGATGTAACTATGGATAAGCCCAAAGACAAGTGGGATGACAATGATAAATTAAAATGTAAGAACAATGCAAAAGCCATGAATGCTTTATTTTGCGCACTAGATCGCACTGAATTTAATAGAGTTTGTGCTTGTAATACTGCATTTGAAATTTGGAATCTGTTAGAAATCACTCATGAAGGTACCTCGCAGGTAAAGGATTCAAAGCTATTTCAACTGGAGTCTGAATTTGAAAGGTTCAAAATGGAAGTAGATGAAGAGATTGATACGATGTACACACGATTCACAAAAATCGTGAACGACTCAAAGGTGCTAGGAAAGGTGTTCTCAAATGGAGACTTAGTAAGGAAAATCTTAAGATCACTTCCCCCGAAGTTCAATCCTAAAGTGACTGCAATTTCCGAGTCACATGATCTTAAGACCTTACAATTGGAGAGCCTCATTGGGAACTTGAAAACTCATGAAGTTGAATTGAAAATTCAACAACAAGAGTATATGGAGCCAAGGAAGAAGGGATTGGCTCTAAGATCTAAGAAGGAAGAAACTAGTGATTCTGAGGAGGAAGAAGAAGATGAGGAAAGTTTATTTGTTAGAAAATTTAGAAAATTTATGAAAAATCCAGAGAGGAGGAATTCGTTTAAGAAGTATTTTAAGAAGGAGACTTTTAGGAAGAAAAAAGGAAAGGAAGGCGATGAGGAGGAAGAGAGACTGCCACCGGAGTGCTATCACTGCAAGAAGTTAGGACACATCCGAAGCAAGTGTCCAAAGTACTTGAAAGAACTTAAAGAAAAGAAGCATAAAGGGTCGAAGAAGGTGTTGAAGGCGGAAACATGGGATGATACTACTTCTGAGGATGCAAGCAGTTCAGACTCAAGTAAAGAAGAGGAGGCCAACATGTGCTTAATGGGAAAGAGCGTCATATCTGATGACGAATGCAGTGTCCAAAGCGACACTGAGGTAATTCCTCCAACCTATGATGAATTATTTTCTGAATTTTTAAAGACTTGCAAATTTTTTGAAAAAAGTTTAAAAGATAATGATCTTCTTAAATCTGAAAATGAAATTTTGCTTAAAGAAAACAAAAAATTGTTAAATGAAATTAAGACTATTGGAAAAAGAGATATTTCTTGCCAAGAGTGTGATCACTTTTTGGGAAGAATTAAAGAACTTGAAGAATCTCTTTCCAAATCTCATTCTACAATAAAAATTCTTACTAAAAGGAATGAGATTTTAGAGAGAGATCTGAAATCTTCAATTTCCAAAGTCCATGAGGGAAAGAAATCTTTTGAACGTAGATGCGTAAATCTAGTATCCGAGAATACAGAAATGAGAAACCAGATTCATGACTTAACATTAGCCATGAAAAAATTTGGAATGGACCGAAGATCACTGGATATGATCTTAGGATACCAACGCCATGGATCTGGAAGATTTGGACTCGGATGCACGTCAGGAAGTTGTTGCCCGGCAACAACCACTGTCGCCAGCGACAGTGAAAAGTCTAGAAAATCCATTTTTAAAAATTCTAAAGTTAATGAATTGTCAAATACTGCATCCTCATCCAGTAAAAGTCCAGAAAAGTTATACTCTTCTAAATACATTACATGTGCCAAATGCAATAGATTTGGTCACACTACGTACTCTTGCTGGAAGGAAGGAAAAAGTAAAATTAAACAAATCTGGGTGCCTAAGGCTTCTTCTACCTATACTATGGGTGGAACCACTTGGGTAACCAGATCTTTACTCACCTCTTCTTTCTAGGTGTGTTGGCAGGCTAAGGACAAAGAAGACGTGTGGTACTTGGACTCGGGTTGTTCAAAGCACATGACGGGCAATAAAGAGAAGTTCCTTAGCCTGGAGATGAAGAAAGGAGGAGTTGTTACATTCGGAGACAATGGAAAAGAAAAATCATCGGCATCAGAGTTGTGGGTAACGAAAATTTTTCAATTTCAAATGTTTTATTTGTAGAAGGATTAAAGCATAATTTGATTTCTATTAGTCAATTATGTGATAAGGGTTTAAATGTTTTATTTGAATCTTCTACAAATTTGTGCAAAATTATTAATTCCAAAACAAATGAAATTGTTTTTACCGCACCTAGATGTCATAATGTATATATGATTAAATTTCTTGATTTTTCAAATTCTACCTTAAAATGTTTTTTATCAAAAAATGAAGAATTAGATTTATGGTATAGGCGACTTGGACATACTAGTGCCAAGTTAATTACAAAACTTTCAAAAGATAAATTAATTAAAGGTTTACCATTGTTAAATAAAAATTTATCTTCTTCATTATGTGAGCCTTGCCAAAAAGGAAAATTTTCAAAATCATCTTTCAAAAGTAAAAACATTATTTCTACCACTAGGCCACTTCAATTAATACATATGGATTTATTTGGGCCAATTGGAATTTCTAGCTTAGGAGGTAGAAAATACACATTTGTATTGATTGATGATTATTCTCGTTTTTGTTGGACTTTAATTCTAACCTCCAAATCCGATGCATTTTAAGAATTTTCAAAATTATGTTTGCGTATTCAAAATGAATTTGAGTTAAAAATTAAAGCATACGATCGGATCATGGAGGAGAATTTGAAAATGAAAAGTTTATTTCTTTTTGTACGGAGTTAGGAATTAAACATGAATTTTCCGCTCCACGCACACCACAGCAAAATGGTGTAGTGGAGAGAAAAAATAGAACTCTTCAAGAGTTAGCCCGTACGATGCTATCTGAATTTAAATTACCAAAATCTTTTTGGGCTGAAGCAGTTAGTACGGCATGTTATGTAATTAATAGAGTAATGCTTCGCCCTATTTTAAAATTAACTCCTTATGAATTAATTTTTAATAAGCAACCAAATGTTTCTTATTTCAAAGTTTTTGGTTGTAAATGTTTTATTTTGAATTCTAAAGATTCCTTAGGAAAATTTGATGAAAAATGTGATGAAGGTATTTTTATTGGCTATTCTTCAACTAGTAAAGCTTATAGGATTTTTAATAAAAGAACAAAAATAGTTGAAGAATCTATTCATGTTAGGTTTGATGAGTTTGTTTCATGTGTAGAAAAGAAAATTACAGGAAAAGAAGATGAACCCCTTCCTTCGGTGGAGAATGATGATGAAGAACTTGGAGAAAATGAAGAAGGAAAAGAAGAAGAAAGAGAAGGAGAAAGAGAAGAAGGAGATAGAGAAGTAGAAGAAAGAGAAGAATATGTGCCTCCAAGTGAATTGAGGTTTTCAAAGGATCATCCAAAGGAGCTTATCATTGGAAATCCGCAAAAAGGGGTTAGTACTCGTTCATCGCTACATGTTTTATTTTCAAACCTTTGCTTTGTCTCTGAAATAGAACCAAAAGATGTTTCCACCGCTTTAAATGATGATTTTTGGTTTTTAGCTATGAATGAGGAACTTAATCAATTTGAACGTAATAAGGTTTGGAATCTTGTAGAACGACCCAAAAATCATCCTGTAGTTGGAGTTAAGTGGATTTTTAAAATAAAATGGATAATGAATCTAGAATTGTCAGAAATAAAGCCAGATTAGTTGCAAAAGGTTATGCAGAAATTGAAGGGGTAGATTTTGATGAAACTTTTGCACCCGTAGCAAGATTAGAAGCAGTTAGGATATTTCTTGCATTTGCTTATTTTAAAAGATTTAAATTATATCAAATGGATGTCAAAACCGCATTTTTAAACGGGTATATAAAAGAAGAGGTTTATGTAGAACAACCCCCTAGCTTTATAAATGAGAAATATCCAAATTATGTTTATAAATTAGATAAAGCGCTTTATGGATTAAAACAAGCGCATCGTGCTTGGTATGATCGATTAACTCAATATTTGTTAAAGCATGATTATAAAATAGGAAGTGCTGATTCTACACTCTTCATTAAGCAAATTGATCATGATTTAGTTATTTTGCAAATTTATGTTGATGATATTATTTTTGGAGCCACTAATGAAGAGTTGTGTAATAAAGTAGTTCAAATTATGAAAAATGAATTTGAAATGAGCATGGTTGGAGAACTTTCATATTTTCTAGGTTTTCAAATTACACAAAAACATGATGGTATTTTATATGTCAAACCAAATATATTCATGATATGTTAAAAAGATTTGAATTTGAAAATCTTAAGCATGCAAATACTCCTATGAGTACTTCACTAAAATTAGGAAAAGATGAAAGTGGTGTTTCAATTGAGCAAACCCTTTATAGAAGTATGATAGGATCTTTATTGTATTTAACCGCATCTAGAACTGACATTATGTTTACCGTTTGTTTATGTGCTAGATTTCAAGCTAATCCTAAAGAGTCACATTTAAAAGAGGTGAAACGCATCTTTAGATATCTTATAGGAACATCTAAATTAGGATTATGATATCCTCATTATGATTCCTTTATTTTGCATGGTTTTTCGGATTCAGATTATGCGGGATGTTCTTTAGATAGGAAAAGCACTAGTGGCACTTGTCATTTTATCGGCCCTTCACTTATTTCATGGTCGAGTAGGAAACAGAATTCTGTTGCCCTCTTTACTACCGAGGCCGAATATATTGCACTAGCTAGTTGTTGTGCCCGAGCTCTTTGGATGTCACAAACATTAGAAGACTTTGGCATGCAACAAAGTAGTGTAGAATTAAAGTGTGATAATAAAAGTGCTATAGACTTAACTAACAATCCTGTATTACACTCTAGATCTAAGCATATAGATGTCCGACATCATTTTATAAGGGATCATATTAAGAAGGGTAATATAAAAATCAACTTTATAGGCACGAAAAATCAACTAGCGGATATATTCACTAAACCGTTACCGGATTCCCGTTTTTCTATGCTTAGGCTAGAATTGGGAATCCTAGACATTTCACAATGATTATATCACTACTTATGACCTATAAAATTAAAAAAATATATATCACAAAACCTATACATTTTAAAAAGAAAAGACTAAATTTTAAATCAAACCATAGAATTGGAATTACTTAAGAAAAATTCTCACATAATTAATATTATATAAAATTGTTCCACAAAAAATAGTAGAAATCAACATAGGATCAAGTTCAGATAACAGAAAATGAAATCTGGGCAAATTCACTGTCGCCCAGGAGACAGTAGATGTCAGAAATTTCTGACATCAGTCAGAAGCAGCATCCTGATGAAAACTACTCAGAATCCTCATAACCAGCCCCGCTGCTCTCTGGACAGTCTTCTGGAGGTCCTCGTCTTACAGCCTTACCACGTCGAGTCCGCCTCACCGATTGGCGTGGCGGTTCTTCATCTGGAACTTGTCATTCGGCCGCTTCTTCCGGAGTGGGCTTTAACTTCAGACCTTTCACCAGAAATTTCATAAACTTCTGCATTCTACTACGATCCTTCTTTACTTCTTTTTTGTGCTCCTCAAAGGAATCACGCAGATCATCTATGGACTCCCGTAGTGATCCTCCTCTAGAAATTGTAGGCTCTCTAATCTCTACTCCAGGATGAGGCTTTTTATGCGTCTTCTTCACTTTCATAGTACCCGTATAGTATATCTCAGGAAAACAATCATCATAGTACGAATCTTGAACTATCCATCCATACTTCTTATATAGTATACGCTGAATTATAGCCCTCATTGGCAGAGTATGAATCTTCACCCATTTTGGATGTTTTAATCTAAAAGCATATCGGATCTGGGAAAGGATGAAGTCCGCTACATCAAAAGATTCTTCCTCCATAATAAAGTATGTAATCAACGTCAACTGTGCCGTGATACTCCTTGTATCTCCACTTTTTAACATAACCGAGTTCCTTAGTATATCTTGGACTAAATATGCATCCGGAGTGAGTGAAGAAACTTCAGTGATTAAGGTCTTCTTTTGACTTCCATGTAAACTCATGTTTACAAGGGTCCAATATCTATCCTTTCTATAACTCTCCACTATATCCGGCATATTTTCACTCATAAGAAGACTGAATTCCTCTCTAAGATCAACATGTGTTATTTCCACTTTTTGACCTTGGATTCTAGATCTCACTCCCCCGTCCAATTCAGTGTAACTCGGGTCTTCCAAATGATTATAAAATTCTCGAATCAAAAAGGATGAGAATGTATCTGCTGTGATTACTGAAATTATACATGCATTAGCAAGACGATCATAGATATGATCGTGCTTTGGAGAGTCAATTCTACATATTTTGATACTCCAATTAGTGTTTTCTCAATCCCAGGGTAAACTTGATACGAACTATGCGCATCTTCAGACATACTCCTTCGTGCTTTAGAACAGGAAGCCATTCTGCACACATAACCAAACAAAAATGAATTAAATAAGTTCTGTGCACTGGGACGATGTCGCCCAGGTGACATTGACTGTCAGAAAATTCCGACAGTACTCCAGTGAACTATTTTTAAAAAATTTCAACTAGACTTCCAGATCTACTCAAAATCAAGCTTTATTTCAAAATCAAGTTAACAAAAAAAAAAAAAAATTTTATAACAAATCTACATCTTCTCACATATCCTTTACTATTCATCTTCTTCAACCTTCTTCAAAAGGCAAAGCATCAGTTTTTAAAATTAGACCATGTAAAAATGCACATCTTAAACCCCAAAAATCACTCAATCCACTTGAAATACACTAGATCCAACAAGATCCACTTGAAATACACTAGATCTACACCTTTTATACACAAAACTTCAAAGATCTACACCTTTTATACACAAAACTTCAAAGATCTACACCATTGATCAAAAGTAAAATGAAAAACACATTTTTCATCTTCTCTCCTTTCCAAAATCACAAATCTCTAAAAAATTTTCAAAATAAACCAAAACCATACCTTCAATCTAGGGTTGTCGCCGAACTCTGACAGTTTCCTCTCGCTCTTCAGTCCAGCAAATGATGCATAATAGGGTTTGACTCGGTTTAAAGCCGTATTTATATTTTTAGCTGTCGCCCAGGCGACAGTGACTGTCAGAAATTTCCGACAGCTCCCGATTTGCTTAATCTTCAGTTTTTGGTCCCTTTGATGTTTTCCAATAGTTATATGTCTTTATTAATGCTACAACTCATGAATTGATGCCAATCCATGTGCTTTTTATTTTTTTAAAAAAATGGCTCTTACATGATTATATGATTTCATTTCGAAGCTATCATCATATTGGCACTCCTACTTAGTTGTTTAGACCATTGGAAATTGTTTTCGCATGTCTCTAGGTATGAGAAATTGTTTATATATCATAATGAAATATCACGTTCACTTCTTTTGATCCATACATATGTCTTTCTATTTAATATATACATGAATCATATTTGCTTTAACATAATACAATAACACTTCATAAATACTACTTTCAACCTTGATTTGTTAGCACAACAAAATATACACCATCTTTTGCGAGTCAAGTGAATTCGGAGATCCTTGGTCAATTAAAAAATGATAAATATCTTGAAGTTAAGATATCACAAAATCTGTGATAAAAAACAAAGAGTTTAAATTAAAGACCAGGATACTCCACCAAGCACTACTTACCCTCCTGATAAGTCTTAATAAGCATTGTGAGGTTAAGCACCTTGGAAAGAATTGTAAAGTGTCTTGTGCAAAAGAAAATGGTATTCTATTCTTATTATGCTATATCTTCAAGGTCAAAGTTGTCTTTATATGCTTATATTATGTTCTTAATTCCAATGATCATGTACATTAAATAACTTCATACGTTTAATCTAAGTATCACTTGTACACATCATTATGTTATATAAACATTCATCTCATGAGAATTGGACCGAAAATATTCCAAATTTTTATACACAATTGTGTCTTTCTATGATACTTTAAAATGACCTTAATCATGTTTAAGTTATTTTATTTTATTACTTCATATGGCTATACCGTCTCTTCATGAGTTTATTCAATACTATGGCATATTACTATTACTTCGAGACCTTCAATCATTTTCCCAGCATGTGCTTCCGCTTACTCTTATTTTCTACATTCTGTCTCTTCCCTTAAGAACTACTCATTTATCTCATATTATCTTTTGCTAATACCAAAAGGGGGAGAATTATAAGTATATTCAAGAAATCAAAAAACCATTACACCTAAATATTCCACCTAAACAATACATCATTTCAACTTACTTTAACATTTAGGGGGAGCATTAATTTAGGGGGAGCATTCATTTAGGAGAAGCATTCATCTAGGGGGAGATTATTTATTTTAAGAGGAATATATCATGTTATTTTTGTGCTTTAGGAGAAGCATTCATCTAGGGGAGATTATTTATTTTAAGAGGAATATATCATATTATTTTTGTGCGCACACCATATATTAAAAATCAACAACCTAAATAGACATGATTTCTTTTTATACGGATTTGTTATTATCAAAAGGGGGAGATTGTTGGAGCATGCGTTTCGCACTCTTCCGATTTGATAATAACAAAGTCCCGTTTGTATTTGATTCTATTTTTATTAATGGTGTGCAGGTAACAGGTATGAGGTGTTCACAATTCTGCTGGAGCTAAATTTGAGTGTATGAAAATTTCACTGTCGGAATTTTCCGACAGCTGATGTCGCCCAGGCGACAGCAGAGAAGTTACAACTACTTCCCCCACAGCAGCACGACGAACAGCAGTTTTTGAGCTGTCGGAAATCTGACAGTGATGTCGCCCAGGCGATAGCTCGGAGGTTACAACAACTGCCCACGACAGCACCACGAGCGGCAGTTTTGCGCTGTCGGAAATCCGTCAGTGATGTCGCCCAGGCGACAGCTCGGAGGTTACAACAACTGCCCGCACGACAGCACTATGAGCGGCAGTTTAGCGCTGTCGGAAATTTCCGACAGCTGATGTCGCCCAGGCGACAACGAATTTCTATAAATTGGCTCCTTTTGTTCGTGCACTCCAATCATTGAGAATTCCAAGTCCCTTCCTGAGTGAATACGAACCAGAGAGCTCCAGAATCTCTTCAACTCCCATTTGTGCAAAGAAGGATTGAGATTGAAGACGAGATCGGGCGCGCTTCTACATCAACGATCATCTCGAGGCTTCAACCATCCTTTCAGAGATCTGAATTTCTAGGGAGTTGTTCTTTTCATTTTGTATTTCATTCACATTCACTTTTCATTTTGTAATCGTTGGAGAAATCGCCGTCTTGCGTGCGGCGTCTAAGTCCTTGCGTGGCTTAGGGGAAAATCGCTTCCTTATGCGGAGCGTCCAAGTCCTTACGTGGCTTGGTAGGAAATCATGGCCTTGTGTGCTACGTCTAGATCTTGGGAAGATCTAAAGGATAGGCTTAGGCTTGGTCTTGGGAGAGACAAGTGATAGCCTTCCGATCCTTGGGAGAAGGATTGGTAAAATCAAAATTGTTGAAATTTATATTATCATATTTGTGCATTGATCTTAAGCATTGTAAAGATCATTTTATTGTATGTAAATTTCATGATTAATATAATTATGTTTCTTTCATTAATTGGAAATTTGGTTGCTTAATCTTTAACTTAGAAATTTGTGTTTGGTTTAATACAAAAATTGCATTGGTTTGAAATTGTTTATAAGTAATTTTTTTTTAGAAAAGTAAAATCTGTTTAAAAAATTATTAAGTAAATTTTATATTTTAAACACATCCTTATTCACCCCCCCCCCCCCCTCTAAGGGCGTCACACGATCTAACAAAACAAACTTGTTATGCGTTATGTTTTCCTTTTTAGAAAATTTTAGGGTCAAGAATAAGTGGATGCAAATCTTATTTGACTTCGGTGCATCACACTATTTTATCGCCCACCGCAACGTGGACCTTTATAGTTGGCATACTTCGCCACTTGAGGTTCCTTTTGAGATTTCTGTACCCGGTCATCTGCATCTCTCAACCAGAGGCGTTCTCAATTTCCCGATCCTGCTTGGAGAATTGCAAGTCATCGCTGACCTCATAGTTCTGGATATGACAGAGTTCGACGTAATCCTGGGAATGAATTGGTTGGTCGCGTATCGAGCAAAGCTGGAATGTGTGGCGAAGAGGGTCAATCTCAGCATCAATGGCAAGGAATACATCGTTCATGTTCAGACCCGCAGCCACCTGAAGGTAATCTCTGCTGTGCGCGCCACTCGCCTTCTTAGCCAAGGATGTTCTGTCTGCTTCGTTTATGCTTCGCACTCAGATGCTATCTCTCCTCAACTCGAGTCTGTGCCTGTTGCTTTGGAGTTTCCTGACGTGCTCCCCACCGAATTGCCTGGGATGCCTCCTGATCGAGATGTGGAGTTCTGTATTGATGTAGAGCCTGGGACGCGCCCCATATCTAAAGCTCCTTACCGCATGGCACCGCGTGAGCTAGAAGAACTCAGATCGCAGTTAGACGAATTGTTTGAGCGTGGGTACATTCTCCCTAGCTCGTCACCTTGGGGAGCCCTTGTACTCTTCGTGAAAAAGAAGGATGGATCCATGAGATTGTGCATCGACTACCGAGATTGTAATAAGGTGACCATCAAGAATAAGTACCCCCTTCCGCGTGTGGATGATCTATTCGATCAGCTTAAAGGCAGTACAGTCTTTTCCAAGATAGATCTCAGGTCGGGTTACCATCAGCTGAAGATCAAGGACTCCGACATCCCTAGGACGGCCTTCCGAACTCGGTATGGGCATTTCGAGTTTTTGGTGATGTCTTTTGGGTTGACTAACGCCCCTTCTGCATTCATGGACATGATGAACCGTGTCTTCCGTGAGTACCTGGACAAGTTCATCATCGTCTTCATTGATGATATCTTGGTCTACTCCAAAACCAAATTGGCAAAATGTGAGTTTTGGCTGGATCGTGTCGCCTTCCTAGGCCACGTCATTTCAGGAGATGGACTTTCTGTTGATCCTGCCAAGATTTCCGCAGTTATGGACTGGAAGCGACCTTCTACCCCTACCGAGATCCGCAGTTTCCTTGGTTTGGCTGGCTATTACCGACGCTTCGTCAAGGGTTTTTCCTCTCTTGCTTCTCCCTTGACGCAACGTCTGTGTTCAGCGCCTGTTTTAGATCTTCCATCAGAAAGGTTGGACTTTTCAGTTTACACTGACGCTTCCGGAGTTGGTTTGGGTTGTGTCCTGATGCAGGATGACCGTGTTATTGCTTATGGGTCGAGGCAGTTGAAGGTTCACGAACGCAATTACCCCACTCATGATCTGGAGTTCGCTGCGGTGGTGTTTTCTTTGAAGCTTTGGCGTCATTATCTCTATGGCGTGAAGTGCCACTTTTTCACCGACCACCAGAGTTTAAAGTACATCTTTTTTCACCGACCACCAGAGTTTGTGGCAGATTACGACTTGCAGCTCACGTATGTTCCTGGTAAAGCCAATTCAGTGGCAGATGCGTTGAGCCGGCATGCCTTCGTAGCCGCTTGTGCACCCATGTCAGCTATTCTAGCAGCCTTGATTGATGACCTCGATCGGATGGATATATCCATCGCACCCGAGGGTCATGGAGAGGTTTCTGTTCCGTTGTGGGTAGAGAAGGTGAAGGATTTGCATCCATCTGATCCCGCACTCCAGCGCATCCGCCAACAGGTTGAACTTGGGACTCTTCCAGATTTCTCTATCTCTGACGATCTTCTGCGTTTTCGAGGCCGCCTCTGCATTCCTAATGTTCCTGAATTGCTTGATAGTATTTGCCGAGAAGCTCACGAGTCTCGCACATCTGGTCATCCAGGCAATAATTAAATGTATCATGACTTGAAGCAAATCGTTTGGTGGCTTGGTATGAATAATTTTATATCTCGCTTCATCTCTCAATGTCTAACGTGTCAGAAGGTGAAAGCTCAGCGTCAGCGTCCTGGTGGTCTTTTGCAGCCTTTGCCTATCCCCGAATGGAAGTGGGAAGATATCTCTATGGACTTCATCACGGGTTTGCCCCGTACACCGAGAGGACATGATGCGATTTGGGTCATAGTGGACCGCATGATGAAAGTGGCTCATTTCATCCCGTACAAGTAAGGTCACTCTACTGAGAAGATGGCTCGGATCTATGTCTCTGAGATAGTTAGACTTCATGGGATTCCTCTGTGGATTGTCTCTGATCATGACTTGAGGTTCGTTTCGCACTTTTGGAAGGGTTTTCAGCAAGCTTTGGGTAACGAGCTCAACCTGAGCACCGCTTATCATCCAACTACCGATGGACAGACCGAAAGGGTTAATCAGATTCTTGAAGACATGCTTTGGTGCTATATTCTGGACTACAAGGGAGCTTGGGATGAGCACCTACCGTTGGTTGAGTTCGCCTACAACAATAGCTATCAGGAGAGCCTCAAGATGGCCCCCTTCGAAGCATTGTAAGGGCGTCGTTGTAGAACTCCTCTCTATTGGTCAGAAGTTGGTGAGAAGGTGGTGTTGGGCCCTGAGTTACTTCAGGAAATGGAAGAAGCCACCAAGAAGACTCGTCTTCAGCTCAGTCGTGCCATTGAAAAACAGAGGAAGTATGTTAATCAGCGCCGCCGTCCGTTGGAGTTTGCAGTAGGTGATTAGGTATTCTTGAAGGTTTCTCCTACTCTTGGGGTGAAACGGTTTGGTCGCCATCATAAGCTCAGCCCAAGATTTGTGGGGTCGTACGACATCTCAAAGCGTGTTGGAGGATCTGCTTATCGTTTAGAGTTACCAGATTCGTTGTCCGGTGTTCATGATGTTTTTCATGTCAGTCAGCTCCGGAAATACATCCATGATCTGAATCGTGTTCTTGAGGAAATCCCGGTGGTTCCTAAAGCTACTTTGTCTTATCCGATTGAGCCCGCCAAGATAGTGGAATATCAAGAGCGCAAACTTCGAAAAAGGACCATTCCTATGGTGAAGGTACTTTGGATGCATGGCAAGTCTGAGGAGTTCATGAGAGCTCGAAGCTGACATGCGTAGCAAGTATCCGCACCTTTTCTCCTGATCCTGGTATGCCTCCGCTCTTGTCCTCTTCTCTTTTTGCTATTTGCATAGCTACTTTCCATGCTTCGGTTTGCAAACCTTGTCGGTATAAAGGTCATCTTAATCTTCGTCATGTTGGCCCCTAGCTAGGAAATCCTTAGAAGTTTCGGGACGAAACTTTCTAAGTAGGGGAGAATGTAACAACCCTTAAAAACAATAAAAAAATAAATAAGATTAATTAAAAAAAAAGATAATAATAATAATAACATTATTTGACTAAATTCCCCCCCCCCCTTTTTATTTCTACAGCCCGATTAAACCCCCCCCGGTCTAAGACTCACGCAAAAACCGCAAGCCGCTTGCTAGGGCTTTCGTCTCCCGCTCCCGATATCGCTCTTGCACTGTTTCCGTCTCCCGCTCGACTCGGCGACGCCGCTTGCACCTCCTGCTCCCCTCCTCGTCGGCGCCGCCCCCTTCTTCCCCTCTTCTGGACGCCGGCAGCAACAAGGGTCCCTTCTCCCCCTCTTCTGGACGCCGGCAGCAGCAAGGTCGTCTCCTTCTTCCCCTCTCCAGGTCGACGGCAGCAGCAGGGCCTCATCGTTTCCTCCGGCCAGCTGTGCCTCCTCCTTCTCTAGGGCCGGCAGTGGCTCCTCCTCCTCCAAAGAGGTCGACAACCCCTCTTCCTCTCCGTTTCGGCCGGCGGATTTCAAGGGGACTCCTAGGGTTTCGCTCGAAACCCCTCCTCGTGGATTCCTGAGCCCAAATCTGGTCTCCTTCGGTAAGGATCTCCGCCAAAAGTTCTGTTTTCAGATTTGCCCTAAATGCTTGTGGTGATTTTCGCTATTCGATCGACGTAATTTCATCGGTCCCTCTTATGTTTGTCGTAAATCCGCCTAATCCCAATTTTTGTTTGCGTTTCCGGTGCCGCACATCAGATCTAGTGGTGGAATCGCTCCAAACCCTCTCCGATTTAGGGTTTTCGTCACTCAAGCGCCGCCAAGTACCCGATCCTTGTGGTAACTTCTTCTCCCCTCACCTTGAGGGAGGTAAATTACTAATCCGCTTCTGATTGTATTTTCGCGAATTAAACTGCCTGTGTTAGCATATGGTTTGCTGCTTGTCAAATATCAAATATCGTCTGCGATTATCCCTGAACAGGTTCAATAGAGCCCTGTCTTTGCTTGCGCGGCATAGCTGTTGCTGGTAGTAGCGGTTTCACCTTAAGGCAAGTGGAGAAATCCCCTCTCGCTTGCAAACAAGAATTTAAGTTCTTCTTACATGTATCTAAATTATTAACAGTATCTGATAACATAAGAATTATCGCTCGTGAGTATGCCGCGTTTTGATAGAAATCTTCTCGGAAAACATGAATCACTTATGTCTTGAGTGTCATAAGCAAATCTTGGAAACTAGGGTTTAAGTGGTGCAACGTCTTGATTGCATGGTCACAGTAAGCAGGAAATACTTTTATTCTAGTAAGCCTTACACTTGGACTTGAGTGTGAACCATGCGTGCCCACTATAAACACCTACGCATTTCATAGATTACAGCTTATGTTATTGCAAAATACATGTTTAGGCTATACTCCGGAGTAGGCTAATATTTCTAGATAGTTTCTACTTGTTTCAGTTACCTGCCTGTTTCACTAGCCTCTTTCAAGAGTTATTTGGTACTTTAGAATTATTTCTGCACGTACTTAAAATTACAGCTTATTTTCTATTATTTTCTTGTTCTGAGGCATTTTCCTTCTGTTTGGATTTGCCTTAGGGTTCATGACCGCGCCGTCTGCTCCCTGAGTTTTCTTTGTTCAACTGCAGTTTTGCTTGGAGGTTTTATTTTGATTACTGTGTCAGCAGGTTCTATGTATTTTGTTTCAGTACTGTTGGATCTACTTTTCTTGTATTAGTTATTGTCAGTCATTTTCTCTTGTATTATGGACAACTCTTAGGGTGTTTTGTTGTATCAGATCTTTTTACTTGGCATTTTACTATTATGGCTCACTGCATGATTACCGTTTCAGCATTGTGTGTGACATTAGTTTTGTTTTATTTATAAATGCATGAGCTTTTCATTTCGGCTTCCGCATATTTATAAATTACACTAAATTCTTTTCAAAAGTAATAAATCCAAAACTTTTGTAGCATTTCTGTTTCCGCCTTAGCAGGCATGGTTTCCTGTTCGCTCATGCTTGTGGCATCACGGCCCGCCCGAAGTGCGCTCTGACTCTTGTCGAGATGGGTCGTACAATGAATGTAGGAGGCAACAAAGATAAGGAGATGAAGGTAGGAGGTGAGGGAGGTAAGCCGCGACTAAGCTAGAAGATAGGAGGTAGGATGCGACGGAGGTCGGCAGCGACGGAGGTACAGGACGATAGATATAGGAGTAGAAGAAGGCAAAAGATGACAAAGATAGGAGGGACGAAGGTCGGAAGGAAGGATTCGATGGAGGTCCGATTCGACAGAGGTAGGAGGTGACAGATGTAGGAATCGACAAAGGTAGGAGGATGTTTTAAGGCTTACGGTCCACTCCTCCGACGTCCCCCACCATCATCCGCCCTCTCCCCCTCCGTCGTCCGCCCCCTCCCCCTCCGTCATCCGCCCCCATCCCCTCCGTCGTCCTCCCCCTCCCCCTTTGTCGCCCACTAACCCTAAACCATAAACCTCACTCGTCCCCTCCTCCGTCGTCCCCCTCCGTCGTCCCCTCCTCCATCGTTGTCCTATGTCGTCCCACCTCATTCGTCTCCCCACCTCTACCCCTTCCCTCACTGTCATCCACGAAGCTCTGAATCCCCCCCCCCCCCCGCCCAGTTGCCCCCTCCATCATACTCCTATCCTGCCTTCCCTTGCGTTGCCCCCACCCCTCCCTACACATATACCCATCAGCACCACTTTGGGGCTTCAATATGATAGAAGAGGACTCCAAAGATGAGGGAGGGGAAGGGGGAGACAACAAGGAATAAGATGATAGAGAAGAATATCGTAACTTCTAAGACCACTGAGAACGAGATGAGGGAGAAGAAGACGATGGATAAGAAGAGACTGAGAAGGAGAGCATGGAGTTGTGGATGACGAACAATGAGAAAATGTAGGAGGCGAGGGGAATGACATGATGGAGCAGGATACAAGGGAAAAATGAGAGTATGGAGTTGGAGAAGAGAGAGGAGATGACAGAGAAAGTGAGGATGAGATTGGAGACTACATAAAAGGATAAAACAAAGAATGAGACAATGGAGAAGTAGACGACATAGATGACGGAGGTAGGGCGATGAAGGTAGGAGGTGGCGGAGGTAGGAGGCAACGGAGATAGGAGACGAGGGAGAAGGAGACAATGGAGAAGAATATGAGTGAGAAGGAGAGCATGAAGTTGTAAATGATGAATTATGAAAAAACACAGAAGAGAAAAAATGGAAAGAGACGACGGAGAAGGAGCTCCAACTTTTGCTCCAGCTCTAGCTTTAGCTCTAGCAACAAGGAAGGATGCGATATGGGGCAAAATACGGCTGAGTAGGATGCAACAGGGCAGGCCGCGATGGGAAAGGATGAGACATGATTAGACTCGACAGCGAGGACGAGATGGAGAAGTACGTGGTGGAGGAGGAGATGACGGAAGAAGACAAGACATAGGAGGAGACAGAGGAGGAGATAAAGGAGAAGAAAATGACAGAGAGGGATTCAACGGAGTCAAAGACGATGGAGAAGGATTCAACGAAGGGAAAGATGGATTTGTGGCGACGAAGATGGATTTGTGGCAACGAAGATAGATTCGTGATGACGAAGATCAAAATGGATTTGGAGACGATGGAGAATGAAACGAGGGCTTCAAATATGACGGATAAAGACTGGATGGAGGAGATGATAGATTCGGAGATGTCGGAAATGGCGGAGAAGGAAACAATAGAGGAGACAATGTAGAAGGATATGATGAAGAAGGAGACAGCGTAGAGGAGAGGATGGAGACATAAATGATGTGGAGGACACAATGGAGTCGGGGATGATGGAAGAGTACACGATGAAGTCGAAGACAATAGAGAATGAATCAATACAACTTTGTGAATTATTCGCGGTAAATATTTTATGATTTTTTTTAAACACAAGATTACCTAGCCTAACATAGAACTTATACAACCTTGTTAAAGAACAAAGAATCAATTACAAAATTAAATAATAATTTTTCTCATTTTTAAAATTATTAATATTTGCAATTAACCAAGAGGAATAAGAAAATAGAAAATCATACATAATGAAGTTTCAAAAAATAGCAAGATGAAGTGTGAGTTACTCATCTTCTTCTTGGTAAATGATTGATTGTGAAGCAGTTTGGAGACTTAATGCAATGGTTGTTGAAAGTTCGGCAATGCTTCGATATATTCTTGCGGTGAAATTAATGAGAGAAATGTTATTACAAAAATGGGTGACTAATTAGCTCAATCAACTTCATTTGGAAAAGGAGAGGATGAAAGGTAAATAATATTAAAGTATTTGATCCCACGTGCACATATTATTGTCTTTTTTAAAGAGAATGGATGAAGTGCTAAACTACGAATTCAAAATACTTTGAATTGTCTTATATGTGTTCTACGAAACCTATACTATATCCGGTGATTAGAACCGTTAATCAAATAACTAATGATATGTTGTTATGTAAATAACTTACATATGAAAATGAGAGGTTAATACACATCGATTAGAGGCCAACACATAAGCTTTACATATTCACCATAAATGAATCTCTTTCAAAAGCAGTTAAAAGGAAAAGAAACACATTGTTATTAGGTGTTTCTCATTAATATTAATAATAAAATGTATGAGATATTATGACATTCTGGCCTTCTTCTAAATCTAGAAAGGCTTTTATGAGCTTCCAAAAGGTTCATCTTTCACCAACTAAAAATGTTAATGGCTGAATTCTAGCAGCCAGCATGTCATACACTTTTGACTTTGGTTTTGAACTTGAAATCAAGATTATATATTCAATTATTTATATTGAAGATAAACATCCTCACTCTCCCATTGATTATGAATTTGGATTTATCCCCTCCCTCTTATATATTGGTATAAAGATCACTTGGTATAACCTTATAAGCTTATGCTTCACGTGAAAGATCTTTATTTAATGGTGACTGAGAAGTTTTTTTATTGCCAAAAACTATTTAAGAAGCCTATTTTATGAAATTATTTGATCACGCTTATACTTACTAAAGTGCTTGAATTCATCACTCTTTGCTGCTTGAATTTTTCATGCCTTCATTATTTGGGCTATCACTGTTTTGTTCATGAACTTTGGAACATTTTTTGTTTGAAATTGATTTGTTGTTTTTAATGATGAATCCACTAAATATGCAATGCAATTTATCTCTCCATGTATTTAGTTTCAAGGATTTATTTAGCTTTTAAGCAAAGGAGTTGTGCATAATTTACTTATTAATCTAATAATACTGAAGAATTAATTTGGAAAATTATTCTTCTAAATGCTTTTTTTCATTTCTTGTACATTATTGTTTTGATGTTGAAGATTGATGCTTTGAATTAGTTTTTCGCGTCACTTGGCCTGCTCATTATGATATCTTTGGAGATTTATGTGTACGGATTAAGGATCATTAGTTATGATGTTTCAATTTCATGATGACTGATTGTGATCTGATAATTTGTTGGTTTCAAAGTAAAGTTTAATGTATCGAGGAGACGAACAATAAAAAAAAAATCGTGATTTTGGAAACCTTAGATGAATAAAATTTATATTCCATTGTCATGCTTTGACAAAAAAATAGATGACTATCATGAGGACACAGACTACTTTGAATAGATGACTGTCATGACAATCTCATATTGAGTAAGTGGTTGTACAATATTAATATTACATAATAGTATTTGTTGAAACCAGAGAACCGGTCTCGACGTTCGAAAGGGGCCAACCCTTACTTGACCTGAGCTAGAACACTTGACTAGTTGCTGAGAGCCGAAGGACCTTGCACCTACAAAGACTTGAAGACTTGAACAGACCCCTTAAGCTGCAGCATGGAGGTCCCACTACACACCCGGAAGTTCAAAGAGAGCTTCACCTCCCAAGCCAATGCTGAGCCTGGGCACCTTGGAGGGCGCTAAGGGTCACCTCACCGTCAACCTTAACTGACAGGGGGGTGGAGTGCTTGCTCACAAGACACACGTGAGGGAGGGTGGGAGACCAATAACCCTTCCCAAGGTGCCCATGGGGGTCTATATATATACTTCCCAAAATTGGGATGTGGATAGCAAAGATTCTGCTATCCGCAGCTCAACTACGAACCCGAACCAACGATCACGACCGAGACAGGAAGGGGGGTGAGTGGGACTCGAAACGTCCACTCCCCCCTTACCGGGGGCCGGGGGAACAGACCAAAAGGTCCACTGCCATAGGGGCGAGTGGACCCATGGTCCACTCGCCCGAATGCCCAGGGCGAGTGGACCATAGGTCCACTCTCCCCCTACTCCGGGCGAGTGGACCATGGTCCACTCGCCACCCCTGGGCGAGTGGACCATAGGTCCACTCGCCTGGGGCTTGGGCGAGTGGACCAGTGGTCCACTCGCCCCTGCCTTGGGCGAGTGGGCACTAGGTCCACTCGCCCAAGTGGGGAAGTGGACCTATGGTCCACTTCCTCTTCCCCTAGGCCTTGTCTCATCACCCGGTCGGTTTCGGTTGCCTTCGATCGGTCAAATTGCTTGTCACGGTCATTTTCTCTATGACGATCTCAACTGCGCCGGGTCACCCCAGCTCGGCAAATATGAGGGTTGTACAGTATTTAAAAATAGGAATGGCCCTACAATGGAAAAAAAATTGAATCAACATAAAGCTACCTGAGACCAAAAGTGAGAAATACATCAACTAAGATAACCTTAGATGCTTGATACTATGTTATTGCTAACAAAAATAAGGAGTTACCAACCAGGCTTATAAAAGTTAGAAAAATAAAGGATTCTAAATGTTTAGACCATGAATATGTAAATATAATTCCCGACGAGGTTTAAACATTAGATTTTTCTATAATTAATATGAAGTTCTGTTACTTTCATACTCTACAAATTTATGATTGATAAGATGGGCTGAAATTTTAGGCTACACTTAATGTGCCAACAGATCGACAAAAAAATAAATGCATCAACATTTGAATTTTATACTTGAAAGGTTCATGGTATCAAAGAGAGTTGAATTAATCTTTTATAAATGATGAAAAAAACCTTGATGAGGAATATTGGTATCTCATTCTAACAATTTGTAGGGATTAACATAAAGGAAGATTTTATATTCATGTGTTTGGATTAATTATAATAGGTTAGATCTTTTCAAAAAGGGGATGAAACGCAAAGAAAGATTATTGTTCGTTCTAGGGTTTTGGAAACAACAATTCGCCAGTAATTAACCCTTGAGAAGATTCAAACGCTCTTGTTGATGCTCTGCTCTTGGCGTCCATCTTTCTGGAGCTCCTTGCCCTTGTTTCACAAAACAACTACTGATTCAAACCTGAATATTAACTCGGTCTTAATACATAATGAATGCGGCAATTTAAAATTTAATTCCCTTGTTTGACAATCAACTAAGATTTTTTAAATGAGAGTAGCAATTTTGATCTTATTGCATTTCTATTACTTTTTATACTAGTATTTCTATACCTTGAACCCAAATAAATTCACACCAGATAATGAAAAAAAATTATAAAAAACAAGTAAATGTGAAGAGGTTTTTAACTCATTCGAAGAAATAAAATGTTTGAGATCAAACCTTTCAATGCAAAATTAATATAATCAAAGATTCTAATCCTATAACTCTAAAATATAAGGGCATGCATATAATAATGGGAGAGCAAAAATGGCGAAGCCTGAATGCCTAATGTACCTGCAAGGCTGCAATTCCAGGAGCCGTCCTGATTGAAGGAGTCAAGGAGATCAGTGTCGCCTTCTAGGAGCCCAGAGCTATCCGAACAACAGGCCTGCCACTCGATCGCTGGATCACAGATCTGGAGAAAGCGAAGGATCGTCGAAGCCGAATGTCCGAAATCGAAGGAGATCGTCGAACACGAATGCCGCTTCTCGCTAAGTAGGAGAAGGAAGATTTCGGTGAAGGATATTGGTTGGAGAATAAGGCAACTGGGAAGGGGAAAGCATTGCAAAAGAAAACAGGGAAGAAACACATTGCAAAATACTTCATTTCATTGATTCAGAAGAGTCTCATATTTCTAATAATGATTCGATTGCAGGGGGACACATTTATATAGCAGAGAAAATAAAAGTTACAATCAATGCAGACATTAATTAGAAACGTTTTGGCTTCCGCTTCTCCAGATTGGGCTTCTTCTCATCTTCTTCACCATGAGGTAATGCTTTTGCTTGATCTGCCGGCTGACTCTTTGGCTTCTGGCTAGCAGTTAAGGCTTCTGCATTAAACATTTCAACACCCTCCCATAATGCTGAGACTAAACTTTTCCTGATGGCTAGATACGTATGACTTGGCAATGGCTTTGTCATGATGTCTGCCAACTGTTTGTTTGTTGGACAGAAAGAGAGCTGCACTTGTTTTGTTCCACCAAGCCTTTCAGGAAGTGAAACCTTAGCTCAATATGTTTTGTGTGATTGTGAAAGATTGGATTCTTCCCAATACCAATGGCGGCAATGTTGTCACACCATATATTGATTGGGGGAAACTTCTTGTAAGGCATCATATCTATAAGAATCTTTTGCAGCCAAAGTGCTTCACAAGCCGCACCACAGGCTACCACATACTCTGCTTCTGCTGTGGATAGGGCGACAATTTTCTACTTCCTGGAGGACCAGGAGATAACTTTGCTTCCAAAGAGAAAGATAAATCCACTCGTGCTTTTTCTATCTTCTCTATCTCCTCCCCAATCACTATCAGTGAAACCTGATAATTCTGTCTCTTCTTCTTGATCGTATAGGAGCCCCAGATGTTTGGTTCCTTTTAAATACCGCAGAACTCTTTTTGCAGTGAGTAAGTGTTCTGGGCTAGGCTTTGTGAGATATCGAGATAGAATACTCACAGCGTTTTCAATATCTGGCCTGGAGTTAGTGAGGTAGATCAGAGACCCCACAAGACTTCTATAATCTGCTTCCTGGATGCCTTTTTGATGGCTGGTTTGAGAGAAAATAACTCCAGTGGCCATAGGAGTTGTGACTGGGTTTGCCTCACACATTCCATACTTCTCTAACAGCTTTTCTATGTACCTTTCTTGGTTGATAAAAATACTTCCGGTTTTTGCTTGATCTGAAAACCTAGAAAGTATCTCATGAGACCAAGATCACTCATTTCAAATTCTTCCTTCATAGTCTTCTTAATTCTTCTACCACATTAGTTGATGATCCTATAAATATCAGATCGTCAACATATAAACACAGGAGCAGGAAGTGGTTATCCTTGGTGAACTTTGTGTAGAGAGATGCATCATTCTTGCTTCTTGTGTATTCATTTGCCAAAAGGTAGGAGTCTATTTTCTGATTCCAGGCTCTGGGGGCCTGCTTCAAGCCGTAGAGAGCTTTGCTTAACTTGTAGACTTTTTCTTCTTCTCCTCTCTTCACAAACCCCTCTGGCTGGCTAACATACACCTCCTCCTCTATGCTTCCATTGAGAAATGCCGACTTAACATCAAGTTGATGAACTGGGAGACTGGCTTGGGCAGCAACAGCAAGCAAGGATCGAATAGTCTCCATCCTAACAACTGGAGCAAATGATTTTGTGTAGTCGATTCCTTCTTGTTGTGAGTATCCCTTAGCCACAATTCTTGCTTTATATTTGGTGATATTGCCTTATCATCTTGCTTAATTTTGTATACCCATTTGAGATTTATAACTTTCTTGTTTGGAGGCTTTGGAACAAGCTCCCAGGTGGCATTCTTCTCTACCATCTCTAATTCTTCCTGCATTGCTTTTCTCCAGTTTGGATTGTTGGCAGCTTCTTTGTAATCTCCAGGTTCTTCTTTGCTGAGCATGGCAACATCTGCATACTCATAAATGTCAGTTAGTAGCTTATACCTTGGGGGAAATGATGAGTCTTCATCAGAGTCAGCTTCAGCTGCTTGAATCTCCTGCTGGGTGTCCTCATCAGTGGAATAGGATGGCCTGGACATGTTCAGCAACCACTTCTGATGCAGGGCTGGAAATACTGTCTACAGGACCATGACAGGATGAGTCCAATGAAGAATTCTGATCCCAATCCCAAGTTGCCTCCTCATCAAATATGACATCCCTGGAGACATGAAGTTGCTGGGTTAATGGGTTGAGAATTTTGTATGCTTTGGAGTGTTGGCTGTACCCCACAAATACTCCCTTTTCTGCTTTCATCTCTAGCTTCTTTCTATCCTCCTTTGGAATGTGTCTGTAAGCAAGACACCCAAATGTCCTAAGATGTTGGAAATTAGGTTTCTTCCTCTTCCACATTTCATATGGTGTGGAATCAGCCAAGGTCTTGGTGGGTGACCTGTTTGATACATATACGGCTGTATTTGCTGCTTCTGCCCACATATTCTCAGGTAACTTGAAATGGTTTCAACATGGCTCTCATCTTCTCTCCAACTGTCCTGTTCTTTCTTTCTATCACCCCATTTTGCTCTGGTGATCGAGGTGCCGTCAGGTCTCTGATAATGCCATGAATTCGACAGTAATTCATGAACTCTTCTCCTGTGGAATTCTCCTACACGATCTGTTCTGAGCTTCTTAATGCTGGGTCCACTCTCCTTTCTGCTTGAGCTCTGAATTCTTTGAACTTGCTAAAGGCTTCTGATTTCTTTTTAAGAAATATATCCAGGAAAACCTTGAGTAGTCATCGATTAGACAAAAATAATACCTCATTCCTCTGGGTGAAGGGGTAGCAGCTGGCCCCCACAAGTCAGCATGGATGAGCTCCAGTGGTTCTTCTGCTCTTCTAGTTGTCGAGTGTGGAAAGGGGAGCCGGTGTGCCTTTGCATAAATGCAGTCTTCACATGGAAGATTGTCTTCCTTGAGTTCTGACAGACCTTCAACCATAGCCTTTTGTTTTAGCAAGCACAGATCTTTGTTGTTCAGGTGCCCAAATCTGTTGTGCCACAAAGATAGGGGAGTAGAGCATGACAGGGCTTGCTCTTGTGGTGATTCAAGTTCAAGAGGAAACATTTTATTTGCACTCATCTTGACTGATGCTATGCAAATGCTTGTTTCCTTTTGACATATGTGACAGTGATCTCCTTCAAAAGTTATGGTGTACCCATTTCTCATGAGTTGCCCTACACTTAGCAGGCTTTGTGTGAGCATTGGTACATAGTGAACACCCTCTATGTGTCTTATATATCCAATCTCTGGATTTTACTGCTACTGTGCCAGTGCCTTCTATGGCCAACTTATTTCCATCCCCTAGTGTTACATGTGACATGCTAGTTTTGTGATGTAAACAAAAAATTGCTTGCATGATGACATGTGGTTGGAGCATCCACTGTCAATATACAGGTTTCATGATTGGTTTCTTCTAGATTTACTCCTGAGATCAAGAGTTTCTCGGTTGTATTAATGTATTTTGCTTCCTCTTTCTTTTCTTCTTTATCCTTGGACCAACAATCTTTATGCATGTGTGTTGGCTTCTTGCACCGTTTGCACTTGTAGAAACAATCAATGGCATTATGATTTGTCCTCTTGCAAAGGGTGCAAAAGAGCTGGAATTGTTGTTGCTAAATTCCTGGTATGGTCTTTGCTCATTTGGTCTACCTCTTCCCTTACCCCTCATATAGGTTTTGGGGTTTCTTTGTGTGGATTTTTCAGTTACTTTAACTTTTGTTTGGAATGCTTGTTCTAGATCCCCACTTGATCTTTTTAACCTTTCCTCATGGGCTTGGAGAGATCCCATAAGCTCTGTGATGGAAAGAGTCTTGATGTCTTTTGTCTCTTCTATGGTAGTCACTATTGGATCAAATTTAGGAGGAAGGCATCTAAGGATTTTTGGTGCTATCTTCTTATCCTTGAGCTTATCTCCTAGACTCCTAATTTGATTCACAATTTCTAATAAGCGAGAAACAAAGCTTTTACTGATTCTCCTTCTTTCATGGCTATATTTTCAAAGAGCTTCCATTGATGTTGTAGTTTAATGTCTGTTACCTTTGCTGAGCCCTGGAATTCTTCTTGGAGAGTATCCCAGGCAATTTTTGAACTGGCTGCCGTCATTTATCCTTGGGTAGATGCTTTTGCTTACTCCTTGATGCAGGATAAGGAGAGCCTTTGCTTCTTGCTTGGCTTCTTCCCCGGCTGCTTTGAGCTTAGCTGGATCAGCATCTTTCTCTTTCCCACTGGATGTAGTGGCCGCATCTTTCTCTTTCCTCCCTTCTTTTACTAGCTCCCAGAGCCCTTGAGATTGAAGAAGAAGTCGAATATGGGTAGACCAAAATTCATAGCTTTCTCCATCAAAGATGGGGAATGCCTGATTGGGTGTATTGGAACATTTGGGTGGTGACTTGAGTAGCCATATGATGAGTAGAGATACCGGGAAGAGAAATATGAAACTTGCTTGATTTGCCCACTCCCTCTGATGGCCTCACGTTGAACAAACGACAGCTCTGATACCAATGTTGGAGAATAAGGCAACTGGGAAGGGGAAAGCATTGCAAAAGAAAACAGGAAGAAACACATTGCAAAATACTTCATTTCATTGATTCAGAAGAGTCTCATATTTCTAATAATGATTCGATTGCAGGGGGATACATTATATAGCAGAGAAAATAAAAGTTACAATCAATGCAGACATGAATTAGAAACGTTTTGGCTTCCGCTTCTCCAGATTGGGCTTCTTCTCGTCTTCTTCACCATGAGGTAATGCTTTTGCTTGATCTGCCGGCTGACTCGTTGGATTCTGGCTAGCAGTTAAGGCTTCTGCATTAAACATTTCAACAATATCGTCCGTGGTTGACTGGAGCTACTTGCCGAAGGAGAATCCATTGCTCTCTAACATCACCCGCCTTCCTCCTCGCGTCGGCTCCTTGCAGCAGAAACCGGGACGAAGAAACGGACTTGAATAGGGCCGTAAAGCCTCGTATCCAGTCACCGGAGCTCCTTGCCGGAAGAGCAGACATTCCTCTCTCTCTCTCTCTCTCTCTCTCTCTCTCTCTCTCTCTCTCTCCCCTCCCCACCATTCCCAATCCTCTCTCTCTCTCTCTCTCTCTCATGCTCACCGCCTTAAACAGGAGCAAAGTGAACTAAGCCGTTGCGCCTTGTTATACGAAACAGAGATAGGCCTTAACATAAATAAAGACACTTCTATAAACAAATTATTCTTTTTTAATTAGACTTTTTTTAGGGAATGGGCAACTGCATACCCCCAAACGGCTAGCCGCACATCAAAATAATAATCATTTCCTGCTTTTTTTTCTACTGGTAAACCTTAAGCCGCACACCCGATCAGTTCGGCGCCGAAACCCCTCCCGACTTCGTCCTCGCGCTCGCTCACAGGTCGTCGATACCCTATCATTTCAAACGCGTGGAAGATTGTCGGCAAGCCTCTCACCTAATGGCCTGGAACACTGCGAAAAGGATTGGAGGAAGTGTCGCACGCAGGCATCAAGGTTTTAGGACTGGTAAGTTTTTTTTTCTAATTCTAGCTTCATTTCTTCGTTTCTTTTTGGTTCTAGTATTTGTTTATGGATATTTTCTAGCTTTCATTTCTTAGTCCTCATAAATTGTTGTGTTATAAAATGTCTATTTTTAAATTGATTTGTGGCTAATAATATCGATTTGTCGTTTACAATTTTTTGTAATTAGTCATTGTTAAAAAGTACGATTTGTTGTCCATTAACTCCACTATGGTGGGATAAAGGCTTGTAGGGGTGTTCAATTTGAATTTAGGTTCGAATTCAGATTCGGATTCGAACACAGATTCGAATTCGAATTTTATAATATTTAATTATATATAATGTTTAAATATAATTATATTAATGTTTAATTACATATATATATATATAATTTATTTAACTATATATTTTACTATTCGAGAACTATTTGCGAATCTATCGAAAAGGAATAAAATTATTCGGATTCAGATTCGAAAACTATTCGAAGCTGAATTGGGATTCGAATTCGAAAAATACGAATTTTAATCGAATCGAATCTCAAACTATACTATTTGTGAACAGCCCTAGACAAAATTACATGCGAGCACAAGCATCCACACGCCCGCCTGTAATTTTATTGACATACAAAAAAAACTTATCTTCTATGTTTCGTTTGGCGCGGTGGTGGTGGTCATTTCATGAACCATCGTTCGTGAACGTCCGTCCTCACCTTAAAAAATTCATTCATTTTATGCTCAAAACTAGTTTTTTTTTTGTAGCTGTCATAACCTTTGTCTTGCCAAACATACATTCTATGATAATGACTTTTTGACCAAACTCACCGGCCTGACCGGAGCAAATAAGCCACGCCAAACGAAGCCCTAGTCGCTTATTCTTCCAAAATGTTATATAAGGCGAAAATTATTCACTAGTCGGAATGGTCGACAACCAAGCACTTTGTTTTGTTTGAGAATGCCCAAAGTGTAATTCCAATGACATACAAAAAAAACTTGATAGGGACTCGTATCATAGGCTCTCATTTATAATAAATAAGGACGACAATTGTTTCCAAAAGACGGCAATTGTTTCCAAAAATCACTCCCCCACTAATACGGCGGGAAAATTAGGAGCGCGAAGCTGGAGCCGCCGTCCAAAAACCGTGCGGGGTGCGTCCTGGCCGCACCTCCTTGGGGTGCGGCCGCGCCGCACCCCGTGCGGGGTGCGTCCTGGCCGCACCTCCTTGCGGTGCGGCTGCGCCGCACCCCCTTGGGGTGCGGCCTTGCCGCACCCCGGGCGGGGTTGCGCCGGGCCGCACCCCCTTGGGACGCGGCCGGACCGCACCCCTACCCGTGACGAGGTGCGGCCGCTTCCCCCTCTCTCTTTCTCGGCTGGGGGGCTTGCGAGAAGTTTTTCTTGGCATGCTCCTCGTCGGGAGCGTCGGATCCCAATTTCTTCCTGGGGCGCAACTTCTCGTTCCACCGTTCGCCCAAAGCGCCTCGCAACTTGATCAGGATGCCTCCATGTTCATTGCGCGCTCAGAACACTTCAGCGCTCGCGCGCGCTCAGAACGCTCCTGAACCATTCAGAAGCGTTCTCACTCTTTCTGACTTCTCACTTCTTGTCTTTCTGACTTCTCACTTTTTGTCTTTCTGGCATTCTCATTTTGTCTTTCTAGCGCGCTCACTTTTTGTCTTTCCAGCTTCTAAGATTTCAGGAACGACCTGTCGCCTTTTTCGCCTCCAGCAAAGCTGCCCAAACTGCCCGAGCTGCCCGAACTGCCCGAAGGGCGAAATGGTCGTTTATGAAAAATGGCGATCTGTGTGCCCCGAACCAGAAAATATGATTCGTCCACCAGGTATTTATGGAAACTGCAAACGACGACGAAATTACCGGACTACCCTGGCCAAAGCTATAAAAGGAGCCCCAAGGCTTCATTTGAAAGGACCTGGCCTTCTGGACCCGGGAGAGCTCCTTGCAGACTTTTGCGGAATTCTCCTCCGGACTTGAAGATTTCCTCCGTCACGAAAGGCGACGCAGCTTCTCACTTTTGTTCTCCGGAGCCTTCCCACTTTTGTTCTCCGGAGCCTTCTCACTTTTGTTCTCCAGAGCCTTCTCACTTTCTTTCCCCACAGTTCTCAGAAGGGAAAAGGACTTATTTCCCGAGAGGTGGCCTGTCACCCTCGAAGCTCCATCTCCCTCTCTCTGTTATTGTAACAAGCAGCAGCGGCCTGTCGCGCTCGAGTTCTAAGTACCAGATTGTAACCCCCAGAAGATAGTAAAGTTTGGTCGGCACAGCTCCGCCCGCGTGTGTTTTTTACCCTTTCCGGGTTTTTTCCACGTTAAAAGTCTCAGTGTACTCAACGAATCTCAAATTGACTGTTTGCGCGCTTAGTTCGCTCCCGAGCTAAGGTGGTTCAGTTAAACTGGTCTACCAAGAGCCCTAGGCGACCCGCAACTGTTTGGCGCCGTCTGTGGGAATGGATTCCCAAATACGAAGCAAAGGATTTCCGAGCGCAGCGCCCGCTTTGCCGAAGTTCACGGAACCAGCAAAGGTGGACACCTCCCCCGAACTATCAGACGCATGCAGTTCCTCAATCCCAGGAAACTCGGCGAAAGGAGCGCTCATCGCTGCACCCATCCTGCCCCAGTGGCTTGGATCAACCAGCAAGCCAGCCGCTCTCGTGACAGGCCAGGATCTGAACGACGTCACGTACCAGCAAAGGCGATCCCCCCTGTCAAAATCCATTTTGGTGTACCCAGTTCCGTCGTGGCTAAAGCTCCCGCACAACAAGGAGTTCCACGGAGCAGAGGACCCAAACGGGCACGTTAATCACTTCTTGGCAACGATGCGGACGCTCGGGCTTCCCGACCAAATCGGCTGCAGGATCTTCACCAAGACACTGCGCGGAGACGCCCTCCGCTGGTATCACTCCCTACCAAGCGGATCGATTCACAACTTCACCGAGTTAACCCAACTGTTCGTGAATGGCACGAAGCGCGCACGCCAAGGAATCAAGAAGAAGAGCGAGAAAAGCCCGAGGGCAGACAAGTCCCCGCCTGAGGGGGGGAGGGGGGGGGCAGGGTGGAGCGAATAGGAAGAAAAGCTCAGCGCAAGCTTTCCTCAAGAGCGTCCCCGTGGATGGATGGACTTCACCTTAAAAGCAAGCGTAGGCAACCCAGCCTGCGAGCTGTCGAGGGCGTTGATAACCCATCGAATCTCGTTCAATATCATGTTCATGGCCGCCGTGTAGTGCGTCTCAAACTCCTATGCGGGAACCTCAAGCTTAGGGCCAGCGACGCAGAGCTCCGGACGGAACTATCGTACCCACCATAGGAGTAGCCACCCTCCCCGTCCATGTAGGGACGCATTCGGAACCAGTCCAGTATGACGTTCAGTTCGTCATCGCAGAAGCAGACTCCCCCTACGATGCAATATTCGGAGCCTCCTACTCGACGCCCTAAATCACGGCGTTTCCATGTCCGGACGCATGGCCAGCAAAGGAGAATCCTCAAAGATGCAATTCGTGGTTTAGACACACCCGTAGCGAGCTCCCTTGGATCAACTACGACCCGTCGCCAAGACCCAATTCTTAGAAGCAAAGCACGCGGAAGAGCTGCACAACCCCATATTGATAGAAGTCGATCAACCGGCACCAGCAAACCCACTACGATTCGGGGATACACGTCGCAAGAGAAAAGGACAACAACCACAGCTCGAGAAGGCCGAACTGCCCATTCAGAACAAGCAGGCCGCTCCCGAGGGCTGGCAAATCAAAGTTACCGGATCTTCACCACGTTAAATGCCCCTCGCGAGCATATACTGTCTGTTATCTACACAGCAAAGCCATCAACTGGCCCAGGCCACTCCCCCAGCACAGGGGAGATCAGTCTCAGTTTTGCAATTTCCACAAAGGCTGGGGACACCGAACGAGCACTATGCCAGGTTGAAAGAAGAAATCGAACGCCTTGTCCAGTCAGGGCACATTGAGGCCTTCCACGAAGAAGCACAGAAGGGTGCCACTTAGGGTCGGTCGCCGGGTCCCCGCGCCCACCATGCCGAACGAACGAAAGAGCTCGAACAAGCGCAGCACAAAGGGAGTTTGATGGTACCTTCTCTCTTGACAAAC
>JAWHQI010000692.1:0-320753 GCA_033032865.1 Dactylorhiza incarnata
CATCACCTCCTCATCAACTCTCACACCATGAACCATCTGAATCCACTGAGGCTCTCATCACCCAGTGCATACAATCCACAACTCAAAGATTCCAAGCAATGCTAGATGAGCATTGCTCCCAGATTCATTCCTCCATCCTTCACATGCACACCCAAATAGATGGGGTCAGTGCCTCTGTGCAAGATCTGAAGTCATCTCTCTCTTCCTCTAGAGTGACTAGGTCTTTCTTAACCTCCTTGGCCAAGAAGGTCAAGAAGGGGGAGAATCTAGATGAAGATCAGCCCTCCAATCCTAAATCTCCTTCTCACAAATCCCTTCCTACCTCAAAAACTGACAGTCTAGCACTGCTCAAAACCCTTGGGAATGAGATAGTACCTGAGCTCCATATTGATGAACAAACAATAGAGGTACTCAGCATAGCAAGAGAGGCTGCAGACCAAGTGGCACTACTGCAAGGGGAAGCAAGCAGAGCTGAAAAAGAGGATGAGGCAGATGATGAGAAAGTTAAAGAAACTAAACCTCAGGGGGAGCTGGAAATTGTGGTAGCTGAAGTAGGAGCTAAGGAGCTGGATTACCATTGTGAATACAGCTGAAAATGAAAAAGAGCAGCCAGATGTTGTGTTACCTGAAGCTGAAACTCAGGGGGAGCTAGATGAAACCCAAAGGGACTCAACTGCTGTGACTCAGGGGGAGATGAGGGTGCTATCTGCTGTTGAGAAAGAGCAACCTACCAAAGTCTTCAAAAGAAAAAGAAAGACCCCCATACCCCTCCTGAGTGTTAATTTGGTTTCTAAAAACACTAATGAAAATTGTTTATGTTCAAAACATTGATTGGTCAATATATATATATTCTTTTCTGAGTTGATGTATATACAACTTTCTTTCCTTCTTTCCTTTTTGGTTACTCAATATATTTCTTATCTTTACAAATGCTGTGCTAGGTTAATTATATGCTAGTACAATTTCCCTCTAAATAGGGTTAAGACAAATAGGGGGAGATTGTTGGGAAAATGATTTCTCTTAACCCTAGAAATGAATTCTAAGAATGAAAAAACAAGGCTAAGTAAATATGCGTCGAATAGTATTCGACGTTTCCTTCAGGTTGAGTCGAAGTAACTCTAGGAAGATTTCGACGTAAGTCTAGTCGACGCCACTCTGATTTCTAGTCGACGCATCTAATGAAGTCGACACACCTCAGTCGACGCACCTTCCTTATTTTTCTCTCGACGTCCAGAAAGGATGCTCTCGACGCTTGCGTCGAATAGTAATCGACGCACGTCGATTTCGATGACAGAATTTAAATATGCGTCAGATCTCTTTCCTTCTTTCAATAGATCTGATTTATATGGAATAAGTGTCAATAATTTATAGCCGTTCTGAATCATTCTTTCCTTATATCTGATTCTTGGCTAATTTGATTTAACTTATTTGGATATTATTTGAAATCTGAATTGGTTCTTTCCTTCTACAGAAATAAATATTATGGAAACATTTTCATCTTTCTATTTTTCTGACTGCTAATTAATTATCCTCCTATAGCATTATTTTGAATACACAGAGCTATAAATAAAGAGGAGGTCGGCAGAAAATGACAGTTGAGTGATCCACCACATACATTTTGAAATAGAGGAAAAGCTCCCAAGAGAAAAGAGAGAAATTGAGAAAAAGCTCTGCAGCAACATTCAACCACTTCTTCTTCTTCTGCTTCTGAAATCACACTGCTGCAAAATCTGATAGCTCTCACAAAGAGAGAAAGTCTGCAAATCTTCTTCTCTCTATAGAAGAAAGATTCAATTCACTTCTTGTGCTTCCAATCTTCTTGCTAGGAAGAAGATTCATTCTTGTCCTTATATCTTTCCTGCTTTCTTTCTTACATCTAAACATTGTAAAAGAGTTTTAGAATCTCTCTTCAAAAAATTCAGTGTACTGGTTCTAAGAGTCTCCTTGTCAAAAGACTCAGTTGGTTCTAAGAGTCTCCTTGTCAAAAGACTCAGGGTGGTTCTAAGAGTCTCCTTATCAAAAGACTCAGTACAAGATAGTGAATTCCTACCAAGGGGGTAGAAGAGTGGACTAACCAAACTTTGGGGAACCACTATATTTTCTTGTGTTGTGCTGTGATTTATTTTCTTGCATTTACTTTATTTTCTTGCTTAATTCTTGTTGGTGTGTGGGAAGCTCTAATCTGTGATTATACACATATATATTAACTTTGCACAAAATATTTTAATCTCTATTCACCCCCCCCCCCCTCTAGAGAATTCTAGTGAGGTTAACTGTGCACTTTCAATTGGTATTAGAGGGTAGGTTGATCTAAAAAGGATAACTCCTTGATCAAAAAGATCTTTACCTCTCATATATATATAATTTTCAAAACTATTTTATCATATGGCACAAATCAAAGATTATGCTTCCACCAGACCTCCAATGTGCAATCTTGAAAAGTTTGCAGTTTGGAAAACAAGAATTAGAATTTATATGAATTCCATTGATGCTGACTTGTTTGATATTACTATGACAGGTCCCCCAAAGCCTTATAGAAAGGATGCAAATGACAATGTCACACAAACACTTGTTCCAAGATCTGAGTGGACAGAAGATGAAAAGAAGGCAAGAACATATGATCTAAAGGCCATGAACATACTTGTCTCAACTCTCTCAGATGACATTTTTCAAAAGGTTGTTGACTGTGAATCATCCAAAGAAATTTGGGATGCTCTCACAAAGATGGTGGAAGGAAGTGCTGATGAAAAGAAAGATAAAAAGGCTCTATTGATCTCTCAATATGAGAACTTCCAAAAGAAGGCTGAAGAAAGCATCTCTGAAATGTATGACAGATTCAGTCTGATCATCAATCAATTAAGAGACTTGGATAGAGAAATCTCTCTCACTGAGATTAATGACAAATTGCTAATGAGTCTCCCTAGTTCATGGGACTCAAGAATATGGGCAATAAGAGACACAAGAGGACAAAAAGAGATCTCAACAGATGCTCTCTTAGGAAAACTCAGATCCTATGAGCAGTTGCTGAAAACTAGAGAGGAGAAGGAAAGAAGAGAAAACACTCCAATTTCCTCAAAAAGCAGGAACATTGCTCTAAAGGCAACAGAAGAAGGAACCCTTATCACTGAAGAAGAATTATTCAGTTTCTTGGCCAGAAGATTTTAGAAATGGGTCAAGACAGATGGATCAAAAAGGAGGGAGTCAAAACCAAGGTATGACAAAACCCCCACTAAAGAAATTATTTGCTATTCTTGCAGGAAACCTGGACACAATGCCCCAGAATGTCCAGAGAATGCTGAAACAGAAAAGGATCTGAAAAAGAAAGATCTGAAGAAAAAGGGGAAGAAGAAAGAAAGAGGCTTCATTGCAGAAGTCTGGAGTGAAACAAACTCTGAGGATAGTTCATCCTCTAAGAGTGACAATGAAGAATCTAGGCAAGAAGACCTATGCTTGATGGCCTTTGAAGACTCAAAGAATGATGATAAATCATGGAGTGAAACAGGATCAGAAGAAAGCATATCTTTTGATGATGAAAAAGAAAAGAACCTCATTCTCATTGAGGAATCCGAGGATGAGGATGAGGTAAGCATGTTTGATGAAATAGATTTTCAAAGTGATAATTTTAGAAATGATTTTATGGGAATGTACCTAGATCAACTAAAAACAAAACAAGAAATTAAAGATCTAAAAGAACAAATCAATGTATCTAAAAACCAGAGAAACACAGAAATTAAATCCTCTAAAGATTATGAATCAATAGCTAGCAGAATAGAAAAGGAAATAGAAAGGGCTAGAATAGAAAATCAGTTCCTTAAGGATAAAGTAACCCAGGCAAAAGCCTTTGAAGAATCAATAAAAATGAGAAGCCAAACTCTTAAGGAAATCACTGAAAAACAAACAATAAGACACAACCATCTTGGGCTAGGGGCTGATCCCTCAATCAGCCTAATTCCATCCAACAAACCTGCTTGGATGAGCCCTGTAAAATTCACTAAACCTGTCAAAATGACAAACCAAGAAAAAGACCCAAAAGATAAGGAAGAAAACTCCTTCAAAGAAATAAAGGAATTTGATGAAACATCTTATTATTCAGCTGATGACTCACAAACTTCATCTGAAGAAACAATCAAAACCAAGAAAAACAAGACATAAAGGAGTAAAAACAGAGAAAGGCAAAATGAAAATTTATGAAGATACAGTTGCGTCGACTTCATATCGACGCATGCACGATAGTGCGTCGACTACTACTCAACGCAATCTCTCAGATGCTTCGACCTCTTCTAGATGGATGAACAAAAGCACGTCGACTTCCAATCGATGCAACTTTTTCTATGCGTCGAAATCAGATCGACACCATCTGGAGAAAGTGCCGAATACAAATCAACGTGACTATCAACATGCGTCGAATGGATATCGACGCACAAAAATTCAGAACAATTTAAACATCTTTCCTCCAAAAGTCTTTCATCCTAACCCTTATTCAGGACCCATTCATCCTAATCATGAATTCTATCGAAATCAAACCCTCTATTCTAACCAACACTCTTATCCTCATCAACACTTCTATCCTACTCTAAACTCAAATTCTCATAATAATAGGATAATCAAATGCTATATATGTAACAAAACTGGCCACCTTGCCAAACAATGTTGGCATAATCAATCAAAATAACTGTAAAAATTAGTCCTAGGCTGTCTTAGAAAAGCTTTAGGACTAGGAAGAGACAACAAGAAATAAGAACATAGAGTGGTTCAGAAAATCAAAAGTCACGTCAACTTCTACTCGACGCTCCGTAGATGACTCAGATCAACAGGTGTAATCGACGCATGCATCGACTACTATCGACACATACGTCGATAGGAAACCCTATCATACCAAATCAGACCATATCGACGTTCACGTCGAATTCCACTCGCCGTAACGTCGACTTCATAAAAACGAGCGGCAATACTAAAATATTCTCAGTCACATCCACTGAAGTACCGAATAAGCCTCGAATTGAGTCCCGTTTCGACGCTTCACCTGACTTAAATAAACTCTTCAGTTAGAAAACCTTCGCGATTCTGCATCTATCATCCTTCTTGCTCCTCTGTCCAGCTGATTCTTTTTCCCTCTCTCACCGATCTTCAATGGCTCCCAAGATAAATTCTAGGTTCGATATCGACCTCAAATCCTTCCAAGCAGCAGCAGAGAACTATAAGAACAGCATAGCTCTCTTCACTGAAGCAGGAATGGACAAGCTCATCTCCACTAGGTGCAAGCTTCTGGAATCTGAGCTCACAGAGCTCATAACTCATGTTCAGATTTCTGAACAAGGATAAATCCAAGGAACACTATATGAGACACCAGTCTCAATCTCAGCAGAACACATTAGGGCCACCTTTGATCTCCCATCAGGTATATCCTAATGTCATCTTTGTTCAACTAAAATAGGGAAAGGAAATCTCATAAGTCTTCATCATTTCCTATTAGGTGATGAATCTATAGACCTCACACCTGATGAAATCAAGCATCTGCTAACCACCATGAAGTTCTCAAGGGATAAACCAATCCATCTAAAGAAAATAGACTTTTCTGAGGAGTATAGACTACTAGCAGATATAGTAGGAAAGATACTACTATGTAAGATATCTGCCCATGATGCAGTGCCCAAGCAACAACTGAACATCATGGGAGCTCTGGTGTTAAAGAAGAAAATAGACTGGGCCAGCTGTTTGCTCAAGATGATAGGCTCTAGATATTCCCACAAAGAAAATGCCTACATGAGAATGATGAGTCAAGTACTGTTCCACTCCTTCCCTGACCTATGTAGGTCAAAAGGAATTCCCATCCCTCCAGGAAAAAGGATGTCCATAGCCCTATTTTCTAAATGGGCCAGGCAAATCCCTAAGCCTGGTTTCATCCCTGAAAGGACTCCATCTCCTCCTATCTCTCCTGCTCATCCTCCTCCTCCTCCTCCTCCTTCTCAAACAGTCACATCTTCTGTCCCAGCATCATCCTCACCAATACCTCCTCAATCACCTGCTCAACCTTTTTCTATTCCTCCACCTCCTCCATCAAATATACCTCCTCAAGATGATAGAATCCCCTCTCCACATCCATTATCTCCTCCTCCTCCTCTATCACCTCTTCCTCCACCATCACCTCCTCATCAACTCTCACACCATGAACCATCTGAATCCACTGAGGCTCTCATCACCCAGTGCATACAATCCACAACTCAAAGATTCCAAGCAATGCTAGATGAGCATTGCTCCCAGATTCATTCCTCCATCCTTCACATGCACACCCAAATAGATGGGGTCAGTGCCTCTGTGCAAGATCTGAAGTCATCTCTCTCTTCCTCTAGAGTGACTAGGTCTTTCTTAACCTCCTTGGCCAAGAAGGTCAAGAAGGGGGAGAATCTAGATGAAGATCAGCCCTCCAATCCTAAATCTCCTTCTCACAAATCCCTTCCTACCTCAAAAACTGACAGTCTAGCACTGCTCAAAACCCTTGGGAATGAGATAGTACCTGAGCTCCATATTGATGAACAAACAATAGAGGTACTCAGCATAGCAAGAGAGGCTGCAGACCAAGTGGCACTACTGCAAGGGGAAGCAAGCAGAGCTGAAAAAGAGGATGAGGCAGATGATGAGAAAGTTAAAGAAACTAAACCTCAGGGGGAGCTGGAAATTGTGGTAGCTGAAGTAGGAGCTAAGGAGCTGGATACCATTGTGAATACAGCTGAAAATGAAAAAGAGCAGCCAGATGTTGTGTTACCTGAAGCTGAAACTCAGGGGGAGCTAGATGAAACCCAAAGGGACTCAACTGCTGTGACTCAGGGGGAGATGAGGGTGCTATCTGCTGTTGAGAAAGAGCAACCTACCAAAGTCTTCAAAAGAAAAAGAAAGACCCCCATACCCCTCCTGAGTGTTAATTTGGTTTCTAAAAACACTAATGAAAATTGTTTATGTTCAAAACATTGATTGGTCAATATATATATATTCTTTTCTGAGTTGATGTATATACAACTTTCTTTCCTTCTTTCCTTTTTGGTTACTCAATATATTTCTTATCTTTACAAATGTTGTGCTAGGTTAATTATATGCTAGTACAATTTCCCTCTAAATAGGGTTAAGACAAATAGGGGGAGATTGTTGGGAAAATGATTTCTCTTAACCCCTAGAAATGAATTCTAAGAATGAAAAAACAAGGCTAAGTAAATATGCGTCGAATAGTATTCGACGTTTCCTTCAGGTTGAGTCGAAGTAACTCTAGGAAAATTTCGACGTAAGTCTAGTCGACGCCACTCTGATTTCTAGTCGACGCATCTAATGAAGTCGACACACCTCAGTCGACGCACCTTCCTTATTTTTCTCTCGACGTCCAGAAAGGATGCTCTCGACGCTTGCGTCGAATAGTAATCGACGCACGTCGATTTCGATGACAGAATTTAAATATGCGTCAGATCTCTTTCCTTCTTTCAATAGATCTGATTTATATGGAATAAGTGTCAATAATTTATATCCGTTCTGAATCATTCTTTCCTTATATCTGATTCTTGGCTAATTTGATTTAACTTATTTGGATATTATTTGAAATCTGAATTGGTTCTTTCCTTCTACAGAAATAAATATTATGGAAACATTTTCATCTTTCTATTTTTCTGACTGCTAATTAATTATCCTCCTATAGCATTATTTTGAATACACAGAGCTATAAATAAAGAGGAGGTCGACAGAAAATGACAGTTGAGTGATCCACCACATACATTTTGAAATAGAGGAAAAGCTCCCAAGAGAAAAGAGAGAAATTGAGAAAAAGCTCTGCAGCAACATTCAACCACTTCTTCTTCTTCTGCTTCTGAAATCACACTGCTGCAAAATCTGATAGCTCTCACAAAGAGAGAAAGTCTGCAAATCTTCTTCTCTCTATAGAAGAAAGATTCAATTCACTTCTTGTGCTTCCAATCTTCTTGCTAGGAAGAAGATTCATTCTTGTCCTTATATCTTTCCTGCTTTCTTTCTTACATCTAACATTGTAAAAGAGTTTTTAGAATCTCTCTTCAAAAAATTCAGTGTACTGGTTCTAAGAGTCTCCTTGTCAAAAGACTCAGTTGGTTCTAAGAGTCTCCTTGTCAAAAGACTCAGGGTGGTTCTAAGAGTCTCCTTATCAAAAGACTCAGTACAAGATAGTGAATTCCTACCAAGGGGGTAGAAGAGTGGACTATCCAAAGTTTGGGGAACCACTATATTTTCTTGTGTTGTGCTGTGATTTATTTTCTTGCATTTACTTTATTTTCTTGCTTAATTCTTGTTGGTGTGTGGGAAGCTCTAATCTGTGATTATACACATATATATTAACTTTGTACAAAATATTTTTAATCTCTATTCACCCCCCCCCCCCTCTAGAGAATTTTAGTGAGGTTAACTGTGCACTTTCAATTGGTATCAGAGGTAGGTTGATCTAAAAAGGATAACTCCTTTATCAAAAAGATCTTACCTCTCATATATATATATATTTTTCAAAACTATTTTATCATATGGCACAAATCAAAGATTATGCTTCCACCAGACCTCCAATGTGCAATCTTGAAAAGTTTGCAGTTTGGAAAACAAGAATTAGAATTTATATGAATTCCATTGATGCTGACTTGTTTGATATTACTATGACAGGTCCCCCAAAGCCTTATAGAAAGGATGCAAATGTCAAAGTCACACAAACACTTGTTCCAAGATCTGAGTGGACAGATGAAAAGAAGGCAAGAACATATGATCTAAAGGCCATGAACATACTTGTCTCAACTCTCTCAGATGACATTTTTCAAAAGGTTGTTGACTGTGAATCATCCAAAGAAATTTGGGATGCTCTCACAAAGATGGTGGAAGGAAGTCCTGATGAAAAGAAAGATAAAAAGGCTCTATTGATCTCTCAATATGAGAACTTCCAAAAGAAGGCTGAAGAAAGCATCTCTGAAATGTATGAGAGATTCAGTCTGATCATCAATCAACTAAGAGACTTGGATAGAGAAATCTCTCTCACTTAGATTAATGACAAATTGCTAATGAGTCTCCCTAGTTCATGGGACTCAAGAATATGGGCAATAAGAGACACAAGAGGACAAAAAGAGATCTCAACAGATGCTCTCTTAGGAAAACTCAGATCCTATGAGCAGTTGCTGAAAACTAGAGAGGAGAAGGAAAGAAGAGAAAACACTCCAATTTCCTCAAAAAGCAGGAACATTGCTCTAAAGGCAACAGAAGAAGGAACCCCTGTCACTGAAGAAGAATTATTCAGTTTCTTGGCCAGAAGATTTAAGAAATGGGTCAAGACAGATGGATCAAAAAGGAGGGAGTCAAAACCAAGGTATGACAAAACCCCCACTAAAGAAATTATTTCCTATTCTTGCAGGAAACCTGGACACATTGCCCCAGAATGTCCAGAGAATGCTGAAACAGAAAAGGATCTGAAAAAGAAAGATCTGAAGAAAAAGGGGAAGAAGAAAGAAAGAGGCTTCATTGCAGAAGTCTGGAGTGAAACAAACTCTGAGGATAGTTCATCCTCTAAGAGTGACAATGAAGAATCTAGGCAAGAAGACCAATGCTTGATGGCCTTTGAAGACTCAAAGAATGATGATAAATCATGGAGTGAAACAGGATCAGAAGAAAGCATATCTTCTGATGATGAAAAAGAAAAGAACCTCATTCTCATTGAGGAATCTGAGGATGAGGATGAGGTAAGCATGTTTGATGAAATAGATTTTCAAAGTGATAATTTTAGAAGTGATTTTATGGGAATGTACCTAGATCAACTAAAAACAAAACAAGAAATTAAAGATCTAAGAGAACAAATCAATGTAGCTAAAAACCAGAGAAACACAGAAATTAAATCCTCTAAAGATTATGAATCAATAGCTAGCAGAATAGAAAAGGAAATAGAAAGGGCTAGAATAGAAAATCAGTTCCTTAAGGATAAAGTAACCCAGGCAAAAGCCTTTGAAGAATCAATAAAAATGAGAAGCCAAACTCTTAAGGAAATCACTAAAAAACAAACAATAAGACACAACCATCTTGGGCTAGGGGCTGATCCCTCAATCAGCCTAATTCCATCCAACAAACCTGCTTGGATGAGCCCTGTAAAATTCACTAAACCTGTCAAAATGACAAACCAAGAAAAAGACCCAAAAGATAAGGAAGAAAACTCCTTCAAAGAAATAAAAGAATTTGATGAAACATCTTATTATTCAGCTGATGACTCACAAACTTCATCTGAAGAAACAATCAAACCAAGAAAAACAAGACATAAAGGAGTAAAAACAGAGAAAGGCAAAATGAAAATTTATGAAGATACAGTTGCGTCGACTTCATATCGACGCATGCACGATAGTGCGTCGACTTATACTCAACGCAATCTCTCAGATGCTTCGACCTCTTCTAGATGGATGAACAAAAGCACGTCGACTTCCAATTGACGCAACTTTTTCTATGCGTCGAAATCAGATCGACACCATCTGGAGAAAGCGTCGAATACAAATCAACGTGACTATCAACATGCGTCGAATGGATATCGACGCACAAAAATTCAGAACAATTTAAACATCTTTCCTCCAAAAGTCTTTCATCCTAACCCTTGTTCAGGACCCATTCATCCTAATCATGAATTCTATCCAAATCAAACCCTCTATTCTAACCAACACTCTTATCCTCATCAACACTTCTATCCTACTCTAAACTCAAATTCTCATAATAATAGGATAATCAAATGCTATATATGTAACAAAACTGGCCACCTTGCCAAACAATGTTGGCATAATCAATCAAACTAACTGTAAAAATTAGTCCTAGGCTGTCTTAGAAAAGCTTTAGGACTAGGAAGAGACAACAAGAAATAAGAACATAGAGTGGTTCAGAAAAATCAAAAGTCACGTCAACTTCTACTCGACGCTCCGTAGATGACTCAGATCAACAGGTGTAATCGACGCATGCGTCGACTACTATCGACGCATACGTCGATAGGAAACCCTATCATACCAAATCAGACCATATCGACGTTCACGTCGAATTCCACTCGCCGTAACGTCGACTTCATAAAAACGAGCGGCAATACTAAAATATTCTCAGTCACATCCACTGAAGTACCGAATAAGCCTCGAATTGAGTCCCGTTTCGACGCTTCACCTGACTTAAATAAACTCTTCAGTTAGAAAACCTTCGCGATTCTGCATCTATCATCCTTCTAGCTCCTCTGTCCAGCTGATTCTTTTTCCCTCTCTCACCGATCTTCAATGGCTCCCAAGATAAATTCTGGGTTCGATATCGACCTCGAATCCTTCCAAGCAGCAGCAGAGAACTATAAGAACATCATAGCTCTCTTCACTGAAGCAGGACTGGACAAGCTCATCTCCACTAGGTGCAAGCTTCTGGAAACTGAGCTCACAGAGCTCATAACTCATGTTCAGATTTCTGAACAAGGAGAAATCCAAGGAACACTATATGAGACACCAGTCTCAATCTCAGCAGAACACATTAGGGCCACCTTTGATCTCCCATCAGGTATATCCTAATGTCATCTTTGTTCAACTAAAATAGGGAAAGGAAATCTCATAAGTCTTCATCATTTCCTATTAGGTGATGAATCTATAGACCTCACACCTGATGAAATCAAGCATCTGCTAACCACCATGAAGTTCTCAAGGGATAACCCAATCCATCTAAAGAAAATAGACTTTTCTGAGGAGTATAGACTACTAGCAGATATAGTAGGAAAGATACTACTATGTAAGATATCTGCCCAAGATGCAGTGCCCAAGCAGCAACTGAACATCATGGGAGCTCTGGTGTTAAAGAAGAAAATAGACTGGGCCAGCTGTTTGCTCAAGATGATAGGCTCTAGATATTCCCACAAAGAAAATGCCTACATGAGAATGATGAGTCAAGTACTGTTCCACTCCTTCCCTGACCTATGTAGGTCAAAAGGAATTCCCATCCCTCCAGGAAAAAGGATGTCCATAGCCCTATTTTCTAAATGGGCCAGGCAAATCCCTAAGCCTGATTCCATCCCTGAAAGGACTCCATCTCCTCCTATCTCTCTTGCTCATCCTCCTCCTCCTCCTCCTTCTCAAACAGTCACATCTTCTGTCCCAGCATCATCCTCACCAATACCTCCTCAATCACCTGCTCAACCTTTTTCTATTCCTCCACCTCCTCCATCAAATATACCTCCTCAAGATTATAGAATCCCCTCTCCACATCCATTATCTCCTCCTCCTCCTCTATCACCTCTTCCTCCACCATCACCTCCTCATCAACTCTCACACCATGAACCATCTGAATCCACTGAGGCTCTCATCACCCAGTGCATACAATCCACAACTCAAAGATTCCAAGCAATGCTAGATGAGCATTGCTCCCAGATTCATTCCTCCATCCTTCACATGCACACCCAAATAGATGGGGTCAGTGCCTCTGTGCAAGATCTGAAGTCATCTCTCTCTTCCTCTAGAGTGACTAGGTCTTTCTTAACCTCCTTGGCCAAGAAGGTCAAGAAGGGGGAGAATCAAGATGAAGATCAGCCCTCCAATCCTAAATCTCCTTCTCACAAATCCCTTCCTACCTCAAAAACTGACAGTCTAGCACTGCTCAAAACCCTTGGGAATGAGATAGTACCTGAGCTCCATATTGATGAACAAACAATAGAGGTACTCAGCATAGCAAGAGAGGCTGCAGACCAAGTGGCACTACTGCAAGGGGAAGCAAGCAGAGCTGAAAAAGAAGATGGGGCAGATGATGAGAAAGTTAAAGAAACTAAACCTCAGGGGGAGCTCGAAATTGTGGTAGCTGAAGTAGGAGCTAAGGAGCTGGATACCATTGTGAATACAGCTGAAAATGAAAAAGAGCAGCCAGATGTTGTGTTACCTGAAGCTGAAACTCAGGGGGAGCTAGATGAAACTCAAAGGGACTCAACTGCTGTGACTCAGGGGGAGATGAGGGTGCTATCTGCTGTTGAGAAAGAGCAACCTACCAAAGTCTTCAAAAGAAAAAGAAAGACTCCCCCTACCCCTCCTGAGTGTTAATTTGGTTTCTAAAAACACTAATGAAAATTTTTTATGTTCAAAACATTGATTGGTCAATATATATATATATATTCTCTTCTGAGTTGATGTATATACAACTTTCTTTCCTTCTTTCCTTTTTGGTTACTCAATATATTTCTTATCTTTACAAATGCTGTGCTGGGTTAATTATATGCTAGTACAATTTCCCTCTAAATAGGGTTAAGACAAATAGGGGGAGATTGTTGGGAAAATGATTTCTCTTAACCCCTAGAAATGAATTCTAAGAATGAAAAAACAAGGCTTAGTAAATATGCGTCGAATAGTATTCGACGTTTCCTTCAGGTTGAGTCGAAGTAACCCTAGGAAGATTTCGACGTAAGTCTAGTCGACGCCACTCTGATTTCTAGTCGACGCATCTAATGAAGTCGACTCACCTCAGTCGACGCACCTTCCTTATTTTTCTCTCGACGTCCAAAAAGGATGCTCTCGACGCTTGCGTCGAATAGTAATCGACGCACGTCGATTTCCATGACAGAATTTAAATATGCGCCAGATCTCTTTCCTTCTTTCAATAGATCTGATTTATATGGAATAAGTGTCAATATTTTATAGCCGTTCTGAATCATTCTTTCCTTATATCTGATTCTTGGCTAATTTGATTTAACTTATTTGGATATTATTTGAAATCTGAATTGGTTCTTTCCTTCTACAGAAATAAATATTATGGAAACATTTTCATCTTTCTATTTTTCTGACTGCTAATTAATTATCCTTCTATAGCATTATTTTGAATACACAGAGCTATAAATAAAGAGGAGGTCGGCAGAAAATGACAGTTGAGTGATCCACCACATACATTTTGAAATAGAGGAAAAGCTCCCAAGAGAAAAGAGAGAAATTGAGAAAAAGCTCTGCAGCAACATTCAACCACTTCTTCTTCTTCTGCTTCTGAAATCACACTGCTGCAAAATCTGATAGCTCTCACAAAGAGAGAAAGTCTGCAAATCTTCTTCTCTCTATAGAAGAAAGATTCAATTCACTTCTTGTGCTTCCAATCTTCTTGCTAGGAAGAAGATTCATTCTTGTCCTTATATCTTTCCTGTTTTCTTTCTTACATCTAACATTGTAAAAGAGTTTTTAGAATCTCTCTTCAAAAAATTCAGTGTACTGGTTCTAAGAGTCTCCTTGTCAAAAGACTCAGTTGGTTCTAAGAGTCTCCTTGTCAAAAGACTCAGGGTGGTTCTAAGAGTCTCCTTATCAAAAGACTCAGTACAAGATAGTGAATTCCTACCAAGGGGGTAGAAGAGTGGACTACCCAAAGTTTGGGGAACCACTATATTTTCTTGTGTTGTGCTGTGATTTATTTTCTTGCATTTACTTTATTTTCTTGCTTAATTCTTGTTGGTGTGTGGGAAGCTCTAATCTGTGATTATACACATATATATTAACTTTGCACAAAATATTTTTAATCTCTATTCACCCCCCCTCTAGAGAATTCTAGTGAGGTTAACTGTGCACTTTCATATATATATATATATTTATATATATATATTTATATATATATATATTTATATATATATATTTATATATATATATATATATTTATATATATATATGTATTTATATAAATAAATTTTAAGAAAGGCCTTCTATAGATTTCATGTGAGAGGCTCGAACGGGTGCGGCAGCAAGATGAAATTACTTGGACGAGAGTGGTTGTATTCAAAGGTGTCGACGATGGCGTTGCGCTTTCGGGGTTTTGGAGGTGGCGGAAGTAGCCGAGCACATCATGCATGCAAAGGTGGTGATGTTGCATGGTGGTGGCGGCCGAAGCAACATTGAAAAGGTCCGGCCGAGCACCATGTCGACGAATTTGAATTGCATATGAACCTTGGATGCGACAGCGGGACATTGTAGATGAATCCCCCCAGGCCTGCCGTAATCTTACAAAATAAAAATATTTATAAGAATTGGACAAAAAAATAATATTTTTACGAAAATTTATAAAAACAACAAACAAATGTGATAATTTATTTAAATATCTAATAAGATACTAACATAAAACGATGACTAAAATTTCGGTCATCAACCATATTATCTATGTAAATAAGAATTGTATGGTGTGATTCGAGCCGTGAATCCCAATCAAACAACCCAAATTGCTTTCCCTTGACCTAATAGCATGGGAGGGACAAATCGAACCCCCATTTTGGTCGAAATTATCATGGGAGAAGGAAGAGGAGAAGGTAAAGGAGAAAGGTCTTGGGCTTGGTGATTTTTTACATTATAGGGGGATTTGGAGCTCTAATCGAAGGGCTGAGACTGGATTCTTGAAGAGCAACTCCTTCAGATCATCCTCCATCCAAGCATTTGGTGATTCATGGAAATCTAGTCTTTGGACCACTTTGCTTGCCACATCTTTTAATTTCTGGCATTTGGAGATTCTCCTCTCACTAATTAGTGGAGGGTATGAAATTATTTGGATTGTTAAAACCACAGTGCATGGGATTGAAGCCTCAACATGATTTTGCATTAGAAATATGATGTTCAATCTGAATTAGGCATAGTGCGTGACAGATATTCATTTTCATTGGACTATATCAGTGATGATATTGTGATGTTTGTATTTAGGGATATCCTAGCTTCATGATAAAGAACACTCAGGGATACAAATCTTGTTGTATTTGGCAATTTAAGGAGATTTTGGATATTTCTAGAATATTCCAATGTTGATGACCTTTAAAATGGCACATTGTAGATTTCATGACGTGAAGATAGTTAGAACATAACTATCATTCATCATCTGTGAGAGTATATTATGTGATGGTTGAGTTAATTGGCTGAATTAGAAACCAGTTGAGCTTGATGGGTTTAATGGTGATTCAGTGGCGAGACGATCATGCACCACCCGCAACTACAAGATCCAGCGAGGAGATGACCCAAAACGTCCCTCTAATATGAGATTCGACAAGAATATAAACCTATACTTCTTGCCAAAATGAGATTCGACGTGGAGACAAACCTAGACCTCCTACTAGAATGACATTTAGCATGAAGGGTGCTCGTTGAGGTTAATTCTTCCATCACGAATCTACATATTAGGTGATGAGAGCCCTAGAGTTGGGTGCGTCTTACTTATAATATAGGCTGTTTGGATTGATATTTTGGGGTTTTAGATTGGGTGGTCGTGAGTGCCCCATGATTCATGTATTGATTTTATCATTACTATGCTAGCTACATTTGATGATTTGATAGGGGTTGTGTTGAACCTACATGCAAGCACAACCATTATGTAAGATGAACAACTAGTAGGCTCCCTTGTTATTTATTGCACATGTAGTTTAGCTTGTTTTTTTCTTTGATACATATTGTGCGTTTCAACATGACGTGCACTTGCATGTGTGTGATGACTCACCCCAGAGTTTTTTAGGATGGCCAAGGGAGTGGTCATTACATGGGTTGTGGTGACCTCATAGCTGACTCTTGTTATCCATGATCTGAATTTGGTTGCAGGTAGCATAACGCGTGGCGATGAATAGCGGGCCAAGCGCAAAGCCGAACTAAATGAAAAGAAATACCTCAAAGCTTATTTTACTATTTTTATACCTTATGGGAAAGGTGAGCAAAGGTCCATATAAACGAGTTCTCCAAGGAACCATATGTTCATTTAGACTTGGTTCTTTTAGGCCAGAGTTTCAAGAAAAACAATTTTTAAAATTACAAGCCCAATAATTTTAATATTTTTATCCTAGCATCTCTATCCCAATACAAGCATTTTTCATCTTGATGGCAGTGGATAGAAAGGTCTCATCACGAGCAGGGAGGAACTTCCCCTCATCACCTTGAGAGGACGTTGAGGGTCCATCTCCGGAATTCTTCTTCTTCTTGTCCCAGGTCTTCTTCTTGCCTGAGTACAAGACCTCGTTATCTCCCCCTGAGATAGATACTCCCGCCACCTGCTTCGCCAAGCTCTCCTGTGACGACAGCATGTTCTCCAGCTCCAGTAAGGAAGTCTGAGTAGCCCATCCTTGCACAGAAGTAAAAACGGAACATACTCCTTCCGCAAGCCTCTGAGTATGTGCCTCTTCAACTTCGCCTCCGAGATCGGCTCGTCAGGATCCAAAGCCGAGATCTCCGCACACAGATTCTTCACCTTCAGGAAGAAGGTGGATATCGACAACTCTCCTTGAGTGGACTTCGCCAACTCATTCTCCAGGAATTGTAGTCGCGCTACATTCTTCTTGTTAAATAGCCCATCAAGGGCTCTCCAGATCTCTGACGCTGACTTGCACCACATGATGTGGTCAAACAAGTCAGGAGCAATCGTCCTCTTCAGAGTGAACTCTGCTTTGGCGTTGGTCTTCCTCCAAGATCTCATAGCTGGACCATTATCTCCGGCAGCTTCAACTTCCTCTTGCGCATCTCCTCCAACGACCTCCCACAGGTCCTCTCCAAGCAGGTAACTCTCCATACAAGACTTCCACTTCTTGTAATTCGTCTGAGTGAGTAACTCAATGCCAAGACCTCTCGCATAGCCTCCTCCTCCGTCCATCTTGGTTGCTCAGTACTTGTAACTCAGTGCTTGTTCCAACCTACCTCTGATACCATGTGAAATTTTCTAGATCGATGGAACACTGAGACAAGCACACCAAGGATGAACAAAAAACACTTCTTTATTGCTTGACAAATTGGTTACAACAATTACAACAGAAGCAGGCTGAATACAAGTCGCATACAACTTGATTCACAACCGCCGAGAATTAGAAAAAACAACTGGTCGCAGACAGAGTCCGCTTCTCTTCAGCTCGCTAACGCCTTGTGTTGTCGCTAACGCCGGCGTTAACTCAGTCCACACGAACTCGCTGCGAGCACACGCTCTTGACGAGACCGCAGATGTAGACCGCCACCTCACACAAGTCGCTAACGCCGCGCGTTGTCACTAACGTCGGCGTTGACTCGCGATCTTGCACAGCTCGCAACTCTTGCTCCAAGTTGCCCAGAACTCACTCCGAGTTCACTCCCACTTGAGACCGCCCGGTCAGACCGCCCAAGCTCTCCTCCAAACTCACTCCAAGTTCGTTCTCACTTGAGACCGCCTATTCAGACCGCACAAGTCTCCTCTTATCTCTGGTATGCTCTGTGGGGGGGATTGCCCCCTATTTATAGATTCCGGAGTCGCCACCAAAAGGCGGGGGCTAACGCTGGCGTTAGCTCTAATGCCAGCGTTAGCTCACTTCACCAAATTCAACACTCCCCCTTGATGTGAGCTCCGTCAACCACTCCGAGTAGCGAGCGAAGCCTCCTGAACGGCCATGCAGAAAGGGGCTTTGTGAAGATATCCGCTATGTTGTCTTCGCTCCGCACATGCTCCACAGCAATCAAGCCACCCAACACCTTCTCTTTGATGAAGTGATGCTCGATCTCTATATGCTTTGTTATCGCGTGACAGACTGGATTGGTTACTAGTTTCAGGGAGCTCTCGTTGTCACTGCGAAGAACAGTAGGTCTGCTGACCTTCTCGTCCACGTCTTCTACCAGCCTACTCAGCCAGACACACTCCTGGGCTGCTAAGCACGATGCCTTGTACTCAGCCTCTATGGTGGATAGGGAGATAGAGTCCTGCTTCTTGCTACACCACGAGATAGTAGCTGCTCCACATATAAACACATGACCTGAGGTCGACTTGCGATCATCAGCGTCACCACCGTTGTCTGCATCCGTGTACCCATGCAGCTTGAAGTAAGACTTCTCTCCATAGGACAACCCCATCTCAAGGGTCCTCTTCACGTACTTTAGAATTCCTTTAGCTGTCGACAGATGAGGCTTCCGTGGCTCCTGCATGTACCGACTAACTCGGCCGATGGCCAAAGCGATGTTCGGCCTCGTGATAGTCAGGTAGATTAAACTCCCCATCAATGCCCGGAAGACCTTCGGATCAGGAAGAATCCTCCCTTCTTCCTTCTGAAGCTTCAGCCCAACCTCCAGTGGAACAGAGCTGCTCTTCCCCTCCTTCATGCTGAATCTTTCGATGATCTTCTCAGCGTAAGCCCTCTAGGAGACGAACAGTCCGCCACTTCTCTTCTCTACCTGAAGTCCAAGGAAACGATGCAGTTCACCAAGATCCTTCATCTCAAAACGGATAGATAACTGCTGTTTCAGCGACGCGACCTCTTCACTATTGTTCCCGGTCACGATCATGTCGTCGACGTACAGCATCACCGACACATGAAGATCTCCACTCTTCTTCACAAACATGCTAGAGTCCGAGTCTGAGGCATCATAACCACAGAACTGCAAGTACTCTACGATCGGCATGCTGCAAGAGGGCCTTCTTCAGCTTGCACACATGATGTGGGTGTGACTTGGACACGTATCCAAGTGGTTGCACCATGAATATGTCCTTGTCAATCTCTCCGTACAGGAACGCGTTCTTCAAATCAAGCTGCCATAGCTTCCACCCTCGGCATGCTGCAAGAGCTATGACCATCCTCACCGATGAAATCTTCGCCATAAGATTAAATGTCTTCTCATAGTCCTCACCATAGGTTTGCGAAAACCCTCGAGTGTCAAGCCTAGCCTTGTACCGTTCTACTCCTCCATCAGCTCTCTTCTTCACCTTGTACACCCACTTGCAGGTGACAGGCTTGATGCCTTCCACCATGGGAACAAGGTCCCATGTCTCTTTTTTCTTCAAGGCATGTATCTCCTCATCCATGGCCACGTCCCACTCCTTCGTGCCTACAACATCTTCAAAGCGGGCAGGTTCCCTCTCGTCAAGTGGTCCTGCGAAGAAGCAAGAGACCAAACTCACAAAGTTCCCCACCTTATAGCGAGAAGGCGGGACGATGGTCCACTTCGACCTTCCCAAGGCTTGGCCACTATCTAGCGCTCTGGTAGACTCCTCCTCTACAACTCTTCTCTCTTCATCTCTTGGAGCACTGCTCCCCCTGCTTCTCGATCTTGAAGCTCCCCATGAGCCAGATGGCGATGGGGCGCTGGGAGATAGCTCCAACTCCATAGTAGAGTCCTCAATGACTTTCTCTTCACACCTGCTAGAAACTCCACTCTCCGACAGTACCACAGAAGAGACTCCCTGATACGAGATCAGTTCGTCAAGCACCACGTCGCGCGAGACGATGAACTTGTGGGTCTGCAGATTCATGCACTTCCACCCCTTCTTCCGCTCGTCGTAGCCGATGAAAACACACTTCCTTGCTTTCGGCTCCAACTTGGTTCTCTCAACCTCCGGAACATGCACGAAGCAGGTAGAGTCAAACACCCTCATGTGACTCACATTTGGCTTCTCCCCGAACATGAGTTGGTGTGGAGACACCATCCTGTTAGGACTCAAAGGTAGCCGGTTGGTCACATAGGTGGCATACGTCATTCCCTTCGCCCACAAGGCCTTGGGAATCCCCTTGGCATGCAGCCAACTCCTGGTAGTCTCCACCAGATGGCGGATCTTTCTCTCTACGACCTCATTTTGTTGAGGGGTGTGGGTGCAGGAGAGCTCTCGTCGTATACCATTTTTCCTGCAGAAAGAAGCAAACGAGTTAGAGGTAAACTCCCCCTCATTATCACTTCGCAGCTTCTTCACCCTCAGGTTCAGCCTCCCCTGTAACGCCCCAGATTCTTCTTTTGATTATTTTAACAAAGCACGTGAAATTAAGAATAATTATTCGAAACCGAGATATTAACTTAAGACGTCAGTGCGAAAGGGCGTTATCGTTGCGGAAGCGTCGTCGTCGTCGTCGACCGGCGAGTAATCCTAGATCAAGTCATATTTGCAATATATATATATATACATGTATAAGTGTGTATATAGGAAGTCTTTCTTTGTCTTCCTTTTGTTGTTACATGTATAGGCAAACCTATATGAGTATGTTTTCTCTTAGGAGGCTTTGCAAGTCGGTAGACATATACGTATAATTATACTTGTGTGGGTATGTGCAATTTCTTGTGGAAGGGGCATACAAAAAGGTTGTATGTATGTATACATTCATGTGTTATAGTATTAATTACAAACAAACAAAAAAAAATCTTTTAGAATTAATATATATATTTACTCTTGTTGTGGAGGATTAAGGCTGCAGGAGATTATTTCCTTTCCTCATTCTCATTTCTCCCCTTTCCTCGATGACCCCCGACCTCTCCGAGTGCGCGCAAATGGCGGGCTAGGGTTTGCGCTAGAATCGCCGGGCGCCGGTGGCTTAGGCCGTTTGAGGGAGCTTGGAGTCGCCGGGAATTTCGTCCTCGTCGCCGGGGCTAGGGCTTTGCTCGGCTCTCGTCGTGTTGGTCGCGATCCGGCAAGTCGCCGGTTGAAACCGAGGCAAGGAAACACTTCCCCTTCTTCCCTCTTAACTTCCTCACTTCCTCTAGACTTGATAAACGGGCGGGGGGTGTTGCTTCCTCTGTTGCTCGAAATATCTTTTTATGGCATCTGTTAAGGTTGGGGAAATCCTTTTATGTGGCTCTCTATTATGATATCTGCTAAGGTTTGGAAAATCTTTTTATTTGGCCCTCTCTTATGTGATAGCTGCTAAGGGTGAATTCTTTTATTATGGCCCTCTCGTTTATGCTTCCTGCTATGTGGCTGGGTGAGTTTTTGGGGCTTTCCTGAGGAAAACTCCTCCTTGATGCAGTCGGCAGCTGGTATACTCCTCGATGCAATCCTAGCAGCTATTGTTTTTTTTTTATTCCTAGGAATTTGTTAACTTGGGATCTTTGGATTTGCGGCTGCTCTCTTTTTTTTGCTTCCAGCAATGGTTAACTTGGGGGGGGGGGGGGATTTTCAGATTCTTTTTGTTTGATTGGAATGGCTGCTCCTTCCTCATGTCTCCAGGAGTTATAATTTGGGATTTCTTTTTGGATCCATGATTGGAGGCTGCTAGGTATCATGCTATATTGGGAATTTATCGGGTTATCTTTCTCCTTGGCTCCATACTAGCTTCGACCTGGGTTTGTACTGAAATTCAGTGTTCCTCCCACGGCTTTCTTCTAGTTTAAATGTTTGATATTGCTATGAAATTTCGCTCTTTATACGCTAGAAAATTTCTTAGTATATGCTCAGGTAAGTTGCCCCGTTCATGAGATTACTGGATTTAAGTGCTAGAAATTCACCCCGGTATATGCTAAGTTAAATTTTCGGCGCTATAAGCTTGAGATTTCATTCCCTCGGGAAGGGTCGAGGCCGTCAGTTACGTTTGTTTTACGGGCTGGGGATGCCCTTGGGCTATATGTTATATGGTAAGAAGTTTGTTGAACTCGTTTATTTAGTAAAGTATACATGATCTCACTCGGTTAAATTTCCAATCCTACATTTCTTTTCCTATTGTTGGCTAAGTTCCGAGGTTTTGGCGGGCTAAAATTCTCTGGGAATGTCGTATTTTAATCCCTATAGATTTGGGGGAAGTAGAAGCTACATTCCCTGGGAAATTCCCTTGTTAATCCTCGATAACTTAGCGAGATTAGTATTTGGCAAGCCGAAAAGTGGTGTAAATGTATTCTGGGGTCGAGCTTTACCCCTGTTCCAAGTTGAGTAGCTTACTTCTTATAGAAAGGGAGGGTGCCATATGCTCCTTATGGCCTTATACTTATAGCATGGATGATAATGCTCCTTCTTCCTTCTTTATATGCTAGAATTACCTTGAGTGTCAAACCCCGTAGGCTGCCAATGAGTCTCGTAGGATTTGGTTTGGACTGGAGTGTGGGTGGACACAGGGGCCCCCAACACAGTAGTTTTGTTTGGAGTATGGGTGGACATAGGGGCCCCCAGCACGGTGGTTTGGACAGGTGTGTGAGTGGACGTAGGAGTCCCCACCACAGTGGTTACTCTTCTGACTGGAGTGTGGGTGGACGTAGGGGCCCCAGCACGGCGGAGGTTGTTTGTAGGGTGGGTGGACGTAGGGGCCCCCACCTCAGTTCCTTGACTTGTTGTGCAGCAGCTGGATTTGACTCGTGCATTCTTTCTGCTTACCTTTCAATTTCTCTTTTACTTCTGCTGTTTCCTTGCACCCTTTGGGCTGAGGCATTCTTTTCTTATGAATGCCTCAGGTTCAGGTTTGTAGCGGCCGCCGGAGTTCGAGTGTGGACGTACTGTTCGTTGTTGAGGCCTTCCCTCTCTAGTGGGTAAGGATGTTGTTGGTTCAGTTTCTGTCGTGTAGCTTTTCTTTTGGACTGTTGACCTTTCCCTGCGGGTTCGTGTCAGATGTTGACACCAGTACGGTTTTGCTTAGCTTACTTGCTTACGCTGCTGCTAGTTCTTTTTTGCTGCTTTGTATTTTTGTACTCATTAACTCTGGGAAAAAGCTGATTTTGCTTTATATTAGCGCAGTTCCTTCGCTTTATAAAAGAAACTTATTTCTATAACTGTTTGACACATTTACTATTAAGTATCACATATTTGCGAAACGTAAACCGAGGTGAAAAATGATGTTTATTAGGTACTAAATTTAGACCGGCGATCGCCCTAGGGACGTCTCTAGTCTCCAGCGCCGTTAGGAATAAAATGAACCTACTTTCTTCCGTTACATACGTATGTTTTTATAAAGCGCGGCTTAGTAAACCGCAGGGCCGAGGGACACGGTCTCCTAACCCGAATTAAATAAACCTTAAAAGATAATTCTTTTATTTATTCGTACTTTTTTTGTAAAAGAAAAAGCTCGTGTGAGTGCTCTCCTGAATGTCTGTAGTTGTCCCCTACAGGACGTGGCATCATGACGCGTGTTTTCCCCTTAGCTTTGATAATATAAATTATTTCGGGAAAATACGGGTTGTCACATCCCCTCCACAAGTTCCTTCCACTCTAGGAACTTCTCAAACACCCCCGCCTTCTCTCTCAAGAAGTAAACCCACCTGTAGCGGGTATAGTCATCCACCAAGACCAGCGCATACTTATTTCCTCCATAAGTTAGGGTGGCGCACGACCCCATCACATCAGCGTGTACGCACTCAAGGGGTGCCTTACACATAGTCTCCGACTTGTCAAACGGAAGTCGATGTGACTTTCCATATTGACAACCCTTGCATACATGGCCGTCGCCGCAAGAAGAGAGATTAGGCAGGTCGTACACCAAACCCTTTGCAGCCATCATCTTCAACTTGTCCATCCCCACATGACCTAGCCTCTCATGCCAGATCGCAGCGCTATCATTCGTCTTCAGCTTGTCCACATAGGCATTTGCAGACATGACATACAAATCCTTCACCCTTCTCCCGGTGAGTGTAATGTCAGCATCAACAGACGACAGGTTCTTCAGAAACTTCACCTCCTTTGGTCGCCACAACTTCCACCCTCGGCATGTCGCAAGAGCTATGACCATCCTCACCGATGTAATCTTCGCCACATGACTAAATGTCTCCTCATAGTCCTCACCATAGGTTTGCGAAAACCCTCGAGCGACAAGCCTAGCCTTGTACCGCTCTACTCCTCCGTTAGCTCTCTTCTTCACCTTGTACACCCACTTGCAGGTGACAGGCTTGATGCCCTCCGCCATGGGAACAAGGTCCCATGTCTCTTTTTTCTTCAAGGCCTGTATCTCCTCATCCATGGACATTTCCCACTCCTTCGTGCCTACAACATCTTCAAAGCGGGCGGGTTCCCTCTCGTCAAGTGGTCCTGCGAAGAAGCAAGAGACCAAACTCACGAAGTTCCCCTCCTTATAGCGAGAAGGCGGGACGATGGTCCGCTTCGACCTTCTCAAGGCTTGGACACTATCTACCGCTCCCGTAGACTCCTCCTCTACAACTCTTCTCTCTTCATCTCTTGGAACACTGCTCCCCCTGCTTCTTGAACTCGAAGCTCCCCCTGAGCCAGATGGCGATGGAGCGCTGGGAGATAGCTCCAACTCCATAATAGAGTCCTTAGTGACTCTCTCTTCACACCTGCTAGAAACTCCACTCTCCGGCAGTACCACAGAAGAGACTCCCTGATACGAGATCAGTTCGTCAAACACCACGTCGCGCGAGACGACGAACTTGTGGGTCTGTGGATTCATGCACTTCCACCCCTTCTTCTGCTCGTTGTAGCCGATGAAAACACACTTCCTTGATTTTGGGTCCAACTTGGTTCTCTCAGCCTCCGGAACGTGCACGAAGCAGGTAGAGCCAAATACCCTCATGTAACTCACATTTGGCTTCTCCTCGAACATGAGTTGGTGTGGAGACACCATCCTGTTAGGACTCAGAGGTAGCCGGTTGATCACATAGGTGTCACACGCCACTCCCTCCGCCCACAAGGCCTTGGGAATCCCCTTGGCATGCAGCCAACTCCTGGTAGTCTCCACCAGATGGCAAATCTTCCTCTCTGCGACACAATTTTGTTGAGGGGGGTGGGCGCAGGAGAGATCTCGTCGTATACCATTTTTCCTGCAGAAAGAAGCAAACGAGTTAGAGGTAAACTCCCCCCCCCCCTCCCACTCCTTCGTGCCTACAACATCTTCAAAGCGGGCGGGTTCCCTCTCGTCAAGTGGTCCTGCGAAGAAGCAAGAGACCAAACTCACGAAGTTCCCCTCCTTATAGCGAGAAGGCGGGACGATGGTCCGCTTCGACCTTCTCAAGGCTTGGCCACTATCTACCGCTCCGGTAGACTCCTCCTCTACAACTCTTCTCTCTTCATCTCTTGGAACACTGCTCCCCCTGCTTCTTGAACTCGAAGCTCCCCCTGAGCCAGATGGCGATGGAGCGCTGGGAGATAGCTCCAACTCCATAATAGAGTCCTTAGTGACTCTCTCTTCACACCTGCTAGAAACTCCACTCTCCGGCAGTACCACAGAAGAGACTCCCTGATACGAGATCAGTTCGTCAAACACCACGTCGCGCGAGACGACGAACTTGTGGGTCTGTGGATTCATGCACTTCCACCCCTTCTTCTGCTCGTTGTAGCCGATGAAAACACACTTCCTTGCTTTCGGGTCCAACTTGGTTCTCTCAGCCTCTGGAACGTGCACGAAGCAGGTAGAGCCAAATACCCTCATGTAACTCACATTTGGCTTCTCCTCGAACATGAGTTGGTGTGGAGACACCATCCTGTTAGGACTCAGAGGTATCCGGTTGATCACATAGGTGTCACACGCCACTCCCTCCGCCCACAAGGCCTTGGGAATCCCCTTGGCATGCAGCCAACTCCTGGTAGTCTCCACCAGATGGCAAATCTTCCTCTCTGCGACACAATTTTGTTGAGGGGGGTGGGCGCAGGAGAGATCTCGTCGTATACCATTTTTCCTGCAGAAAGAAGCAAACGAGTTAGAGGTAAACTCCCCCCCCCCCCCCATTATCACTTCGCAGCTTCTTCACCCTCAGGTTCAACCTCCCCTCCACAAGTTCCTTCCACTCATGGAACTTCTCAAACACCTCCTCCTTCTCTCTCAAGAAGTAAACCCACATGTAGCGGGTATAGTCATCCACCAAGACCAGCGCATCTTTATTTCCTCCATAAGTTAGGGTGGTGCACGACCCCATCACATCAGCGTGTAGGCACTCAAGGGGTGCCTTACACCTAGTCTCCGACTTGTCAAACAGAAGTCGATGTAACTTTCCATATTGACAACCCTCGCATACATGGCCGTCGCCATAAGAAGAGAGATTAGGCAGGTCGCTCACCAAACCCTTTGCAGCCATCATCTTCAACTTGTCCATCCCCACATGACTTAGCCTCTCATGCCAGATCGCAGCGCTATCATTCGTCTTCAGCTTGTCCACATAGGCATTTGCAGACATGACATACAAATCCTTCACCCTTCTCCCGGTGAGTGTAATGTCAGCATCAACAGACGACAGGTTCTTCAGAAACTTCACCTCCTTTGGTCGCCACAACTTCCACCCTCGGCATGTCGCAAGAGCTATGACCGTCCTCACCGATGTAATCTTCGCCACATGACTAAATGTCTCCTCATAGTCCTCACCATAGGTTTGCGAAAACCCTCGAGTGACAAGCCTAGCCTTGTACCGCTCTACTCCTCCGTTAGCTCTCTTCTTCACCTTGTACACCCTCTTGCAGGTGACAGGCTTGATGCCCTCCACCATGGGAACAAGGTCCCATGTCTCTTTTTTCTTCAAGGCCTGTATCTCCTCATCCATGGACATTTCCCACTCCTTCGTTCCTACAACATCTTCAAAGTGGGCGGGTTCCCTCTCGTCAAGTGGTCCTGCGAAGAAGCAAGAGACCAAACTCACGAAGTTCCCCTCCTTATAGCGAGAAGGCGGGACGATGGTCCGCTTCGACCTTCTCAAGGCTTGGCCACTATCTACCGCTCCGGTAGACTCCTCCTCTACAACTCTTCTCTCTTCATCTCTTGGAGCACTGCTCCCCCTGCTTCTTGAACTCGAAGCTCCCCCTGAGCCAGATGGCGATGGCGCGCTGGGAGATAGCTCCAACTCCATAATAGAGTCCTTAGTGACTCTCTCTTCACACCTGCTAGAAACTCCACTCTCCGGCAGTACCACAGAAGAGACTCCCTGATACGAGATCAGTTCGTCAAACACCACGTCGCGCGAGACGACGAACTTGTGGGTCTGTGGATTCATGCACTTCCACCCCTTCTTCTGCTCGTTGTAGCCGATGAAAACACACTTCCTTGCTTTCGGCTCCAACTTGGTTCTCTCAGCCTCCGGAACGTGCACGAAGCAGGTAGAGCCAAATACCCTCATGTAACTCACATTTGGCTTCTCCTCGAACATGAGTTGGTGTGGAGACACCATCCTGTTAGGACTCAGAGGTAGCCGGTTGATCACATAGGTGGCACACGCCACTCCCTCCGCCCACAAGGCCTTGGGAATCCCCTTGGCATGCAGCCAACTCCTGGTAGTCTCCACCAGATGGCAAATCTTCCTCTCTGCGACACAATTTTGTTGAGGGGGGTGGGCGCAGGAGAGATCTCATCGTATACCATTTTTCCCGCAGAAAGAAGCAAACGAGTTAGAGGTAAACTCCCCCCCCCCCCCCCCATTATCACTTCGCAGCTTCTTCACCCTCAGGTTCAACCTCCCCTCCACAAGTTCCTTCCACTCATGGAACTTCTCAAACACCTCCTCCTTCTCTCTCAAGAAGTAAACCCACATGTAGCGGGTATAGTCATCCACCAAGACCAGCGCATCTTTATTTCCTCCATAAGTTAGAGTGGCGCACGACCCCATCACATCAGCGTGTAGGCACTCAAGGGCTGTCTTACACCTAGTCTCCGACTTGTCAAACAGAAGTCGATGTAACTTTCCATATTGACAACCCTCGCATACATGGCCGTCGCCATAAGAAGAGAGATTAGGCAGGTCGCTCACCAAACCCTTTGCAGCCATCATCTTCAACTTGTCCATCCCCACATGACCTAGCCTCTCATGCCAGATCGCAGCGCTATCATTCGTCTCCAGCTTGTCTACATAGGCATTTGCAGATAGGACATACAAATCCTTCACCCTTCTCCCGGTGAGTGTAATGTCAGCATCAACAGACGATAGGTTCTTCAGAAACTTTGCCTCCTTCGGTCCAAACAACACGCGATATCTTGCATCCACTGCATTTGCAACCGAGAAGAGATTCTTCTTCATGCCCGGCACATGATAAACGCTCTTCAATGTCACATGCTTCTCTTCACTTCCCAGGGATACCATCCCTTCTTGCTCCACATGATGCACCGTATCATCCGCAGTGATGATATCGTCCGATCATCTATATGCCTTCAAGGAGGAAAACTTAGACACGTCTCCAGTGAGATGGTGCCCACAACCAGAATCCACTATCCAATCATTCTCAAAATTTACTGAGGCGAAGGCATCGACAGACGTGGCCGTCATCTCAGCCAGGAAGCAGTTGTCTCCGCCTTCACCACCCTGGTGACCTCCACCTCTCGCTTCACCTCTCCAGTGGCCTCCTTCCTTCTCAACAACATGACCGCCCTTCAGATTAAACCGGCATCCCTTTGTCATGTGCCCATACTTCTTAAAGGCAAAACAAAGAGATCTCCCTCTCTCATCACGAGCAGGGAGGAACTTCCCCTCATCACCTTGAGAGGACGTTGAGGGTCCATCTCCGGAATTCTTCTTCTTCTTCTTGTCTCAGGTCTTCTTCTTGCCTGAGTACAAGACCTCGCTACCTCCCCCTGAGATAGATACTCCCGCCATTTGCTTCGCCAATCTCTCCTGTGATGAAAGCAGGTTCTCCAGCTCCAGTAAGCAAGGCTGAGTAGCCCATCCTTGCACAGAAGTTACAAACGGAACATACTCCTTCCGCAAGCCTCTGAGTATGTGCCTCTTCAACTTCGCTTCCGAGATCGGCTCGTCAGGATCCAAAGTCGAGATCTCAGCACACAGATTCTTCACCTTCAGGAAGAAGGTGGATATCGACAACTCTCCTTGAGTGGACTTCGCCAACTCATTCTCCAGGAATTGTAGTCGCGCTACATTCTTCTTGTTAAACAACCCATCAAGGGCTCTCCAGATCTCTGACGCTGACTTGCACCCCATGATGTGGTCAAACAAGTCAGGAGCAATCGTCCTCTTTAGAGTGAACTCTGCTTTGGCGTTGGTCTTCCTCCAAGCTCTCACAGCTGGACCATTGTCTCCGACAGCTTCAACTTCCTCTTGCGCATCTCCTCCAACGACCTCCCATAGGTCCTCTCCAAGCAGGTAACTCTCCATACAAGACTTCCACTTCTTGTAATTCATCTGAGTGAGTAACTCAATGCCAAGACCTCTCGCATAGCCTCCTCCGCCGTCCATCTTGGTTGCTCAGTACTTGTAACTCAGTGCTTGTTCCAACCTACATCTGATACCATGTGAAATTTTCTAGATCGATGGAACACTGAGACAAGCACACCAAGGATGAACAAAAAACACTTCTTTATTGCTTGACAAATTGGTTACAACAATTACAACATAAGCAGGCTGAATACAAGTCGCATACAACTTGATTCACAACAGCCGAGAATAAGAAAAAACAACTGGTCGCAGACAGAGTCCGCTTCTCTTCAGCTCGCTAACGCCAGTGTTGACTCAGTCCGCACGAGCTCGCTACGAGCACACCCTCTTGACGAGACCGCAGATGCAGGCCGCCACCTCACACAAGTCGCTAACGTCGCACATTGTCACTAACGCCGGCGTTGACTCGCGATCTTGCACAGCTCGCAACTCTTGCTCCAAGTCGCCCAGAACTCACTCCGAGTTCACTCCCACTTGAGACCGCCCGGTCAGACCGCCCGGTCAGACCGCCCTAGCTCTCTTCCAAACTCAATCCAAGTTCGTTCTCACTTGAGACCACCTATTCAGACTGCACAAGTCTCCTCTTGTCTCTGGTATGCTCTGTGGGGGGATTGTCCCCCCTATTTATAGATTCCGGAGCCGCCACCAAAAGGCGGGGGCTAACGCCAGCGTTAGCTCACTTCACCAAATTCAACATTGTATATATATACCTAAATGAAATATTATTATCATACTTCTAACCTAATGTTAGGTAGAAGAGAGGGAATAGAGCTTTGGAAGAGATGTTTATTCTTCTATAAAGCAAGGAATAACTTTCTAGATGCAATTCAATAGGGAAACCATGGCCTAGAGCTAGGAATCGTCGTCTTGTACGAGATTTTGGGGAGATTATCAGGGTAGGTATCAATTGATGAAAGAAATCCACATATTCACGGATATATTTGAGCTTGAGGATCTCAGTGGGAGCTCGGGATTGGTTGGATTTTTCTATATAAGGAATAAATTCCTTTTTGTTTTCTTCAGCAAGGATGTTGGTTCTTCCTACAACTACTTTCTTCTTCTTTTTTTTCTTCTTCTTCTTCTTCAGTTCTGAGATAGATCGATTTGGTGCTATAAGAAATTAGGATTGAATTCTACTATTATTTCATATTCATCATCCACTTCTTATTCTTGTACGCTTCCTTCTTCTTCTTTGGGTTTTAAGATGGAGAGAAGGAATCAGGTTGGTGTTGTGTGGAATAATTGATTGGAAATCTGCCATCTACCCTTCTTCTCCCTCGATTTTTGTCATACTATGATAGGAGATTTATTGTGAAGCATAGTTTTGATTTCCCAGAAATTGTAAAAGGATGATGTTTACTCGACGTGCATTGAGGGATTCTTGGCTCTGAACAACATGTGCATTAGAATTTCTCTTTGTACAACCCTCATTCTCTGAGGGTGGACCCCCCCAAGGCCACGTAGGCAGAGGTCAAAGTCAAAGAATCAATACAACAGTCAAGCCTAGGAGCAGAAGACAGCCTAGGTGAGTAGGGGTGCACTCGTGCGAGTAGCTCGGATACTCGCCAAAAGGTGGGCGACCATAGGTGATACTCGCCCATTTGCCCGGGGAGATCGCCTCCATGTCGCTAGTCGTCGGGCAGGGGCTGGGCTATAAAAACCCCCCTACCCCTTGGTTTTCCTATAAATAGGACCCCAGGGGTACTTGGATTGGCACCTGGACTTGAGCTCTCGAAACCCTGCTCTTGCATTCTGGAACCTGTCGCACTTGGCCGCTACTCCCGGTACTAGCCAAGTCGGTGCCTTCCTCGTACCCTGCTCGGCCGTTCTTTGGTCTTGGAGGGGAAGTCTCTTCGGAGCTTCTGGGTACGTGGTGGGACCTCCCTGCCGCAGCACCTGGGGTCCTGTTTGTTGCTCTTCTAGCTTCTTCGTCGTTGCCAGCCAAGCCATCTCGTCGGGCTGCTGGGCGAGTAGCCTCCGGCTGCATCGGTCCGAATCTTGAGGTCAGGATTTTCCTGGCGTCAACACTTTGGTGCGGTGAGCGTGGATCGTAGTCGGAGAAGGAAAGTTCAGCAGGAAGCCGAGATGGTCGTAGGTGGCGACCATGAGGAGGTAGTCGGTAACCCGTCCGCGAGTGGCGAGTTCGTGACACTGGCGGTTCTCGAAGCCTTCACACAGCGCATGGAGGGAGCCTTCGCACAGCGCATGGAGGGGATCTTGCAAACAGCGCTTCAGCCGCGCGCCGAGGTCACGGCGACCTCGCCGCATCGCCCAATTCCGTCCGAGGGAGGGAGTCCCCCTCGACGAGCGGGAAAGGAGCACGTGGAGGATGAAACCGAGCGATCAAGGAGGTCGCAATTCTACCAGCCAACCTCGCAAGGCATTCGCTTCCGCGAGCCGTGCGAGCAGGGGATATACCAGGATACTCGCCCATATGGCGAGTATGGATGTGATACTCGCCAGGTTGAGGATCGTCGCCGGGCAGGAGGGAGGAGCCCCTTCTGCGAGGAGATCCTTGTCGCGCCAGTGCCAGAGGGGTTCAGGGACCCCGCCTTGAATTACTATTCGGGGAAGGAGGACCCCGTCAGGCACATCCAATGGTTCGAGGATATAGTCTATATCCGAACCATGTCGGACGCCTTCAAGTGCAGGTTGTTTGCCATCACCTTCCGTGCAAAGGCCTGGGACTGGTTCCATCAGTTGCCCGCCGGCTCGATCTATTGCTTTGAAGACCTGTGCCATGGGCTGACAACCCGTTTCGACACGGCCCAGAAGCTGAAGGAGGCAACGACCTTGTTTTATCTGGTGCAAAGGCCAGATGAGGCGTTTGGATCTTACTTTGAGCGCTTTCAGGAGGAGGTTCTGCAGATCCAGGAGGTGGATAGCAACATCCTGTTGCTAGCCTTGACGTTCGGCATAAGTCAAGGCCTCTTCAAGTTGGAGCTCAGTGAGAATCCCCCCTACTCCTACGACAACCTCATTCAGAGGGCCAATAAGTTTGTCCGGGGAGAGGCCTCCAACCCTGACTTCTTGGCAAGGTTGGCACAGGTGACCAGAGGCGACCGTGGAGAGAGGGATGGAATCCCTGAGAAGAGGAAGAGAGAAGAGCCCCGGAGGGAGGAAAGGAAGAGGCCGGAGCGGCAAGAAGAAAGGGGAAGAGCAGAGAAGAAGAGGGAGGAGCCTTGGAGGAAGGAAACCAGGAGGATCGTGGAGAGAAGGCCCGTCGAGTCCCCTGAGCGTCAGGAGGAGGGAAGGCGCTACCAGGTCCCCGTCAACCGGCCACCTTGGAGGCCGGCTGGACGGCCCCAGCGTCGGGATCAAAGGGGGAGATCCCCGGAGAGAAGGCCCTTTCGTCAGCCAGAAAGGCGTCAGGAGAGAAGGAGAGACGAAGCGATGGCGGTAGCCGGGCGTGGCCGCCGTCAAGGAAGGAAGAAGCAGAAGCCGAGGAGACAGCAAGCAGAAGAGGTTCCCCTCTACTGTGACTTCCACCAGGTGGGGGGACATGCCATGGCTGCCTGTCCAGACTTTTGGGAAGCCCGGAGGAGGCTAGCAGCAGGAGAAGGTGGAGGGGAGCAGCGGAGGATAGAGGACCCTGCCGAGCCTCAGGCAGGGCAGGCTGCCGTCGTTCGAAGGAGGAACGAGGACCGGGTCGACCAGGGAGGTCGGGGAGACCTGGGCCAGGGAGGCAGAGTTGGAGTAATCCATGGGGGAGCAGGGCCTGGAAGCTTCCCGCAAGGGAAGCCTCCATCAGATCTACCGCAGGAGTGTCGCCTTGACCTCACAAGCACCGCCCCCAATGGAGGAGATCACCTTTTCTGAGGAAGACATGCTAGGGAATGAGAATCCCTTCCATGATGCCCTCGTGATCCAAGCCGCGGTGGAGGACTTCACCGTTGATCGGATTCTGATCGACAACGGTAGCTCTGTAAACGTCATCTTCAAGGGGACGTTTGGCGGACTGGGAGTCGAAGCAGCAAGGGTTCGGGCATCTGACGGTCCCCTCTTCGGCTTCTCCGGAGAGAAGAAGGAAGTGGAGGGAGGAGCAGATCTCCTGGTAACACTCGGTGGCACCTCCATCAGCTGTCGATTTGTCATCGTCGACGCCCCGAGATGCTACAGGGCTATCTTTGGGAGGCCGCTTCTCAACGCCTTCAAAGCCGTCCCATCCTCCTACCATCAGTGCTTGAAGTACTGTAAAGGAGACGTCCAGGTGAGGATCAGGAGCGATCCAAGAGCCGCTAGCGAGTGCTATCTTAGCGCCGTCAGTACCATCAGCTGGATGGCTGACGCGGAGGAGTTCGGAAGAGTGCTGGAGAGCCCGGCCAGGCTGTAGGTGGCCGAAGAAGTGGAAGAAATCGAGGTACTCTCCGCAGCGGGAGTGCCTGGGTTGCTGAAGATTGGCGGGTCGCTGAAGACCGAAGAGAAGATCGAGATGGTGGCGTGTCTGCAGAAGAACGTCGACATCTTTGCTTGGAGCGCAGCCGAGATGCCAGGAGTCGACCCTGAGGTTGCATGTCATCGCCTCAACCTGGATCCCGCTGTCCAGCCCGTCCGCCAGAAGAAGAGGAGGACCGCCACCATCCTTGCCAAGCCAATTCGGGAGGAAGTTAAGAAACTGCTAGATGCGGGCTTTGTATCAGAGATCCAGTACCCAGGCTGGGTCTCCAATGTTGTAATGGTGACAAAGTCGGGGGGGGGGGGGGGGGGGGGGGGTAGCTGGAGAATGTGTGTGTATTTTTCCTTGATGAATAAAACCTGCCCGAAGGATTGTTATCCCTTGCCTCGAATCGACGCGCTGGTTGATTCAGCCGTCAGTTTTTCTGTGATGAGTTTCCTTGATGCGTTTTCAGGATATCACCAGATCCGGATGCATCCCCCTGATTGCCGCGATGTCTCCTTCATCACCGACGATGGCTGCTACAGCTACAAGATGATGCCCTTCGGTTTAAAGAATGCGGGAGCCACCTATCAACCGATGATGGACCACATTTTCAAGGAGCAAAAGGGGAGGAACCTGGAAGTGTACGTGGACGACCTCTTGATCAAAAGCAAGAGCGTCCAGGAACACATAGCCGATCTGGTGGAGACCTTTGCAACGCTGAGGAGATTCAAGATGAGGCTCAATCCGGCGAAGTGCGTCTTCGGAGCAGGAAGGGGAAAGTTCCTGGGACATCTCCTTACCCCGAGGGGAGTAGAACATAACCCCGATAAGGTGAAGGCGATCCTGGAGATGCCATCCCCAAAAACGATGAAGGAAGTCCAAAGGTTGACAGGCAGGCTGGCGGGTCTTAGCCGCTTCCTCTCAAAGGCCGGAGAGAAGTGCTCTCCATTCTTCAAAACGCTCCGCAAAACAGAAAGCTTCGAGTGGACCGAAGGATGTGAGATAGCATTCGGAAGGCTGAAGGAGCAGTTGACTCAGACACCTCTCCTTCAGAGCCCGAAGGAAGGCGAAGACCTGCTCATCTACCTAGGAGTAGGAGCGGAGGCAGTTAGCTCCATCTTGGTCCAGGAAGAGGGGAGGAGGCAGCTACCCATCTACTATGTCAGCCGGGTGCTGAAGAAGGCGGAGCTGAAGTATCCAATCCTGGAGAAGCTTGCCTTCGCCTTGGTGGTGTCGGCGCGGAAGCTCCGGCCTTATTTTCAGGCTCACTCCATCCGAGTGGTAACTGATCATCCCCTCCGCAATATCCTGGAGGGAGTGGAGCACTCAGGGAGGTTGGCGAAATGGTCGGTAGAACTCAGCGAGTTCGACATTTCCTTCTCCCCCCGAGTGGCGATCAAGGCCCAGGCAGTAGCAGACTTCCTGGCTGACTTCTCGGTGGAAGCGGAGCCAGGAGAAGAGGTGCTCAACCCAATTCCTTGGAAGATGTTTGTTGATGGAGCTTCGGGCAAAAGTTCCGTAGGGGTGGGCATCGTACTCGTCAGTCCGCAGGGAACAAAGATCGAGCAAGCAGTCGAGATCCTCTTCCCCGTCACGAACAACCAGGCAGAGTACGAGGCCATAGTGGCAGGCTTGCGCCTTGCCAAGGAGCTGGGGATCCGTGATGTCCGGGCTTTCACGGATTCAATGGTGGTCGCGTCGCAGATTCGAGGCGAGTTCGAGGTGCGCGACACCATCTTGCAGAAGTACTTGGTAAAAGTAAAAGGGCTGATTGGAGGCTTCCAGTCCTTCTTCGTCGAGCATGTGCCAAGAGAGGAGAACTCGGCAGCGGATCGCTTAGCCAAATATGGGCCGAGGGTTGGAGGGACTATCACCGAGCTATTCCACCCATCCATTGAAAAGGGAGAGATGATGGAGATCGAGCAACGCCCCTCGTGGATGGATCCCTTTGTGGCATTCCTGGCCAGCGGCCAGCCCCCAGCGGACGGAGGGGATCAGAGAAGATTTCGGTACAAGGCGGCATACTACCTCCTGCAAGATGGGGAGCTATACCGCAAGACCATCTCGGGCCCCCTGGCCAGATGTGTTTCTGAAGACGAAGTACCTCGAGTGTTGGAAGAGATCCACTCGGGAGAGTGTGGAAGTCATTCTGGGACTCGCACTTTGGAACAGAGGGTCTTGAGGCATGGTTACTTCTGGCCTACTATCCGGAAGGATGCTGAGATCTTCTCGAAGAAGTGCCAGAAGTGCCAGCTCTTCGCCCCCCTTCAGTTGCAGCCGGCCCAGCAGCTCCGATCGATCATCTCCCCATGGCCGTTCGCCATCTGGGGGATGGACTTAATCGGCCCTTTCCCTCAAGCAAGTAGCCAGAGGAAGTTCGTTCTCGTCATGATCGACTACTTCTCCAAATGGATCGAGGCCAAAGCCCTGGCCAAGACCACCTCTCAAGTCGTGAAGAACTTCATCTGGGGAGAGATCGTCTGCAGATTCGGGATCCCTCTCGCCATCATCACCGACAACGGTCCCCAGTTTGCCAGCTTAGAGCTAGAGGATTTTTGCAGGCAACTAGGAACCGACCTTCGATTCGCTTCCGTGCATCACCCAAGGAGCAATGGCCAGGTAGAGGCCGCAAACAAACTGATCATCAACCTACTGAAGAAGAAGGTGGAGAACCTAAGAGGTAATTGGGCGGACCAGCTCCCCTCGGTCCTGTGGGCTTTGAGGACCACTCCTAGCTCAGCCACGGGGGAAACGCCGTTCAAACTCTCTCACGGGTCGGAAGCTCTCATTCCAGTAGAGTTTGAAGTCAGAAGCCCAAGGGTGGTAGCCGCGGAAGACGGAAGCGAAGAATGGCGACTAGAGAACGAAGAGGTTCAGAAGCTATCTCTCGACTACATCGAGGAACTCCGAGATTTAGCTTCAGTCAGGCAAGAGGAGATCAAGCGCCGGATGGCAAAACATTTTGACAAAAATGTCCGCCTCAAACACTTCCAAACAGGTGACCTAGTCCTGAAGAAAGTGGATGCGGCAGGAAGATCAGCTGCCGTCGGGAAGCTCAACCCGAACTAGGAAGGACCTTTCATCATCCAGGAAGCACTCCTGACAGGAGGATACCGCTTGCAGAACCAGGAAGGCGAGCTGCTAGGGAGCACCTGGAACGGCGATGAGCTGAAAAGGTTTTATCCCTAAGGGGGAATGTGTATATCCCATCCTTGTAAATTCATTTCTTTGAATAAAATTTACATCTCCCTGAAACATGGGACGAGGCAGCTTCCTTCACATCAACAAAGTTTTCAAAATAAGGAAGCCAGGTGAAGTCAATCTCCACGCTAGGTTGGGAAATGAGCCTCCGACTTAACCCTCGTAAAAACTCAGAACGGATGATAGGACAGTGCCTCGGGTGTGCGTTCCCTTAAAGACCAAGCCTCTGCACTGACGGTCGAGATCAGCTCCCCCCTTGCACGTTGGCCGCGGTTCCCACCGACTGCACTTCTTGTCCGACTGTAGAAATTACCAGGAAGAAGTCTGGACGCCGACCTTCCGATTCGGCGAAGAGAAGATCGATTTCACTAGCTCAGGGGACCCTTGAAAAAAGGCGTCATGCACCCTCGAGAACTGAAAAGTTCGCAACAAAGCATTTTGCTTTTAATTATTGTATCGGACCATATGAGTTAGTGTGCCTGAAGTGTGCTTAACTCCCTGCTAAATTTATTGAGCAACAGGAAGCAGGTCCGATCCACATCCAGCATCCAAGTGGGATGGAGGCCTCGAGATGGTATGTCCCTTTAGACCTCCCCGACTGCCACTCCCTGCTTGACGTCGTCCTGCATCAACATTCACCGTAGCAGGTTGGAACACGAGCCTCTGACCACACCCTCGTAAAAACTCAGAACGGATGATGGGACAGTGCCTCGGTAGTGCGTTCTCCTAATGCCAAGCCTCTGCACTGACGGCCGAGATCAGCTCCCCCCTTGCATATTGGTTGGTCGAGTTACCCTCCGACCGCATTTCTCATCCGACTGCAGAGATTACCCGTGGAAAGTCCAGAAGCCGACATTCCAACTTGGGAAGGGGCAAGACCGATTTGACCGACCGAAGAGTGGAGACACTCCGGCACCCAAGTAGGATGGAGACCTCGGGACGGTGTGTCCCCTTGGGCCTCCTCGACTGTCGTTCCCTACTTGACGTCATTCTTCGTCGACATCTGGTATCCAAGTAGGATGAAGGCCTTGGGATGATGTGTCCCTCCGGACCTCCCCGACTGCCATTCCCTACCCCCTCTCTCATAAACAACTCCCTTACGTAATTTTAATGGGCTCTTCACCAGGTACAGAGCGAAGCCTTGAGAGCATGTGTCCCTCGGGACCCTCCAAGTAGCCTTCACAGCTCGACTTCACCAAGGGAAATATTGAAGAAAGCGAGCATGTAAGTGCGAGCATGACGGAGTACTCGGTCTCGATGTATGTGCGAGTACCTAGGCGAGTATACATGTGCGAGTATACAGATGCGAGCATAGTAAGTGCGAGCATGCCGGAGTACTCGGTCTCGCCCCGAGCCTAGGAGCCTAAGCGGCATTCAAAAAAGAAAGCGAGCATCGAAGAAAAGGGCGAGCAAAATGATTATACTCATTCACTATCATAAATACATATACAAAAAATGCTTTGCAGATTTGCAAAAGGAAGAAAGGCGACTATGAATCCTCGCCACCATCATCGCCGTCAGGATCGAGATCTTCCACATCATCACCCTCGTCCTCAGAATCGTCGTCGTCAGAATCGGTGGATGAGGATGGGAGATCTCGCATGGGGGAAGTGGACTCTTCGGCGAGTAATGCCGGGATGATGTCCATGACCGTCAGATGCATTGCCTCCGGCTTCAAGAAGCCATCGGCCTTCAAGCTGCTCAGGACCACCTTCCCGGTTGCTCGAGCGATCTCCCGGCGGATATGCGCCATATCATCGCCGACTATCCGGATCTGCTTGCCCACCCTGGAGGGGCCCGCCGACGAAGGCTGTTGCTCGGCAGGCTGAGTTTCCAACTCAGCGATTCGCACTTGGGCGGCCTCCAAGGTTTGCCGAGTATCCTCCAGCTCCTTCTCGGCCTGGGACAGCCTCTTTGCCGACTCCAGCTCGGCAGCCTGCAGCGAGCGAAAAGAAGAAGGTTTGTTTAAATAAGTTTGCAAGGTAGCGAGTATCCCAAAACGCGAGTAAAGTCGCATTGGTGAGTACCTCGAACTCCTTAATCCTGTTCGCCATGGCGATCATCTTCGGGCCCTGCACCTTGATCATCTGCTCATATTCGAGCAGTTTCCTCGCCGTCGCATGCCCAAGCTCGACAGCCCACAGGTTGGCTCGCGAGCTCTGATGGGCGAGATATTCGGCCGAGACCTCTTGCAAGGATTCGACGTCCGCACGACCATAGAGGGCGAACGAAACGTCGAACGCCTCGCCTGCATCCTCCCAATCCTCCGACCAGGCGGGGAGGTTGGTGCTCAAGGTCACTTCATGGGCTTGCTCAGCCCAGGACACCAGAGGGCGACCATAAGCATCCTCGCTGCCCCCACCTTCGCCGAAGAGAGGATGGCCGCTAGGCTCGCCCGCCTCCGATGGATCGGCCCTCGCTTTCAGGTCCCTCCTGGCGACCTCCTTCTTTCTCCCAGGCTCGGCGGACTTTGCCTTGGCTTTCCTCTTCTTCGAGGGCCCAGCATCATCGTCGGCGACCTCCTGATCATCGCCGTCGGGCGACAAATCAACCAAGGCAGGAGTCCCCGCCTTCGGCGCCAAGGGAAGAAGCTCGCTCGGCAAAGAGCGAGTAGCTGCAACAAAACATAAAGAGAAAAACGTTAGACACCGGCTGAAGACGAATTGGCGAGTATGACCCAATGCTCGTTTAGGCGACTACCTTCACCAGGGAACACCTCCGCGAGCTCATCTACTCGCCTCCTCCAGAAGACGACATCCAGCCGGCGACCTCGGAAGCTGTCGAGTAACTTCTCCCGGCTTTCCTCCAGGTAAGGAGGGGAGAACGCACTCTCGGCCGGCTAGAAAGAGGAAGTCGGCACGACGCCAAAGTCGCCCTTAATGACGACTATGCGCTCTGTCCAGCGATGGTTCTTGTTCGCCGTGCCGACTAGGGTGCAGACATGGCTGCACAAAAAGACGACGCCTTCGCCAGTGGCGCCAAAGTGGAATACTCGTCGGAAGACGGAGAGATCAAAGGCGATCCCCTGATCGCGCAGGTAGCAGAGGAACCCCACGATCATCGCCACTCCGTTTGGATTGATCTGCGCCGGGACTATCCCGTGGTAGCGGAGGATCTGGCAAACCTCCGGCCACAAGGGTAGTCGCAGGCCGACTTCAAAGTGGCAGATGGGGAAGACCAGCTCGGCCGCCGAGAAAGAATTCAGGCGTTCATCCTCACGAGGAAGCCTGGCGACATATCCCGGCGATAAGTACTTGGCGGAGAACTCCTTCAAGTCGCTCGGCCGAGTAATCGGCTTCTTGAAGGAATTTGCCTCGAAGTTCTTCGCGTGACTTGCACGGCGAATCGCTGCCTCGTCAGCCATCCAAGAGTGGAAGGATTGAAGAAGTGAGTAGCGAAGTGGCGAGGAGAGGAGCAATCGAGAGATAGTCGCTAGAAGAAAGGTAAGATCGTCAAGAGAGTAATAAATACGTATCCACCCCCCCCCCCTATTTATAGTACTCGACAAAGCTTGGCTTCCCGCGTACGCCACCGCGAGCGCGAGTAGGAGGTGGCGCGTATCGAGGAAAAGTCGCCAAAACCTAGGGTGCACGTCAAATCACTGATGTCGAACGAGCGAGCACCTGCATCGAATTTTTAGGCTACTCGCAACATCAACGCGACATTTAACAAATACTCGCGGGAACAAAAGACAAAAAAAAAGAAAAACAAGACATCACAGCAAACAGGAAAGACAACAAAGGCGATATTCATACTCGCCAAATAACAAATTACTTGAAGAAATCAAATAGTTCAGAATTACAAACATTTGCCAAAAGGCTACAAGCGACTACAAAAGGAAAAGAGGGCATGATCCTAGGGGTTCGGCTGAGTGTCGGGAAGCTGCGGTTGTCGCCCAACCCAGCCCATGCTGCGAGCCCTCTTGAAATGCTCGAAGGCCAAGGACATCGCATCCTCGCCTTGACGCAGCTGCTCCTCCATCCTCGCCAGGCGACCAATGGAGCCCGTGCTCGCACGCATCCCCACCAGCTCGTCGTGGTGCAACTGCTGGCGATGCTCCATCCTGCCCACCCGGTGCTCCAGCTCGCCGACAGACTGAAGGCGAGATTCTACACTAGCCAGGCGAGTATCTAACTCTTCCAACCGTGATGCTCGCACCTCCAGCTCAGTCAGACGACGCTGGGAGTCAGCAGCCGCCAAGAGCTCTACTCGCGCTTCAACCGCGGTCAGACGCCGATGAGACTCGCTGATCGTCAGCCGCTCCAACTTCGCCTCCAAATCCAGGATGGCGCGAGTAGCCCTCTCCTGATACTCGCGAGAAGGAAGCCCGACGGCGTCAACCAGAGCCCCGATAGGGGTATGGGCGCGAGCTGCAGAAAAAGACATGAAAGCAAAATCTTAGTGACGAGTAGCGAGAAGACTCTTCTTGGAAGATACTCAGAAAAGCAGCGACTCCATTTACCAGGCCGATAGGCATCACTCCGCGAGTCGCGGCGAGGACTCCGAGATGGTCGGCAAGGAGAGCTCCTTCCCCGATGCGGGGACGGACTGCGACGAATGCCATCTCGCCGGTTCGAATGCGACCCGCCGATGTGCTCCCTGCTGGAAGGCGCATCACCCCGACCGCGACCATCCACTGTCGCCCTCCCCCTCGGGGAGCGAAGAAACCAGAAGATCCCGCCGTCCCACCTCGACGCGAGGACCCAGCCGGATGAGCGGTGGGAGCCGAAGAAGACAGGAGGCGGCGATCATCCTGCATGTCGGCCGGAGGAGGAAACGGAGGAGGTGGAGGAAGTTGGTCCGCAGGTAGTTGCGAGCTACTCGCCACCTCAGGTCGCTGCAAAGGCGGTGGCGGCGGAGGAGGATTGCTCGCTGCAGGAGCCCTATGCTCGCTCATCGGCCTCTTGTCTACCGCAGAGCTATGAAGGATCCGCACCGATCCGCCCCGGCGAGTTCCTCCGCCAGTCGTGTGCGGGACCATAGGCGAGGATCGTAGAGGAATGGCGCTCATAGACTCCTCCCGAGCATCGGCGAGAAGCGGATCTGCGAAATAGTACAGAAAACGTCAGAGACCAGCCGACACTTAGGCGACTAATAAAAGTGGCGAGTAGGTATCTCTCACTTTGCGCAGGAGTAACTTCAGCTGGATCTTGAGCCGAGATCCCCGCAGTACTCGCCTCTGGAGCAGTATTCGGCGAAGGAGGATCAGGAGCAGGCGAGCCACCTGACTGGCCGAGACCCAAGTCGGCGAGCATCTGCTGAGTAGTGCCGACCTGGGAATCAGCGACATTCTCGGAGGCATCAGCACTCTTCTTCTTCTTGTTCTTTTTCTCCTTCTTCTTCTCCAGACGCTTCCTCTTCCTGGAAGCGAGAAAGTCTTCGAGCTCGGCATCGCGAGCAGGCTTCCGCAACGGCGGCAGCAGACTGGCAAGCTCGGCCAAATCCGCAGCAGCTTCCTCGGCAATACTAAGCGACATCTTGAAGCGAGAACAAAAAAAACCTTGGCGTCAGAGACCCCTCCCCCTCTATATATAGGGCCGGGGCGTCAAAACAGCGGGATGCCGACTACACACTAATACTCGCCCAGAAGACAGCTCGTCGAAAAAGGGTTGGATGGTTCTTTCCGAGCAACTATGTTACTCGCAAAGAGCGGGGATTGTGTACAACCCTCATTCTCCGAGGGTGGACCCCCCCAAGGCCACGTAGGCAGAGGTCAAAGTCAAAGAATCAATACAACAGTCAAGCCTAGGAGCAGAAGACAGCCTAGGCGAGTAGGGGTGCACTCGTGCGAGTAGCTTGGATACTCGCCAAAAGGTGGGCGACCATAGGTGATACTCGCCCATTTGCCCGGGGAGATCGCCTCCATGTCGCTAGTCGTCGGGCAGGGGCTGGGCTATAAAAACCCCCTACCCCTTGGTTTTCCTATAAATAGGACCCCAGGGGTACTTGGATTGGCACCTGGACTTGAGCTCTCGAAACCCTGCTCTTGCATTCTGGAACCTGTCGCACTTGGCCGCTACTCCCGGTACTAGCCAAGTCGGTGCCTTCCTCGTACCCTGCTCGGCCGTTCTTTGGTCTTGGAGGGGAAGTCTCTTCGGAGCTTCTGGGTACGTGGTGGGACCTCCCTGCCGCAGCACCTGGGGTCCTGTTTGTTGCTCTTCTAGCTTCTTCGTCGTTGCCAGCCAAGCCATCTCGTCGGGCTGCTGGGCGAGTAGCCTCCGGCTGCATCGGTCCGAATCTTGAGGTCAGGATTTTCCTGGCGTCAACACTCTTAGTACCCCCTTTCAAGGAATCTGAAATTTGTTCTCTTATCAGTGACTTTACTCCAGGTAAGATTATAACTTAGTTAAGATTCAAACTTAGTTCTCTTATTCTCTAGCTTTGGGGTTGGTTCCATATGAAGTTATAAAATGAGAGTTGAAGTTCTTTGGCCTTCTCTTTGGTTAGTAATGGTGATAAAAATGTTGGGTTTTCTATGGGGTTAAACATCATATGTGCGCAATAGAAAATCAAGAAAAAACCCAAAAGAGAAGCATACGGATCTTGCGAAACAATGAATCAAGAAATAAATTCAGCAAGTACATGTGTCGGAATGCTGATTCATGATGCAATCGGGCTTCAAAATCTGCTCCAGAAAACACTACGGCTGAGTCGAAATCCAAATCCAAGATCTGCTTCCTCAATCTGCGCCTGATTCAAAATCAGCGTCTTCTTCTTTTGAGTCAACCAGAACACATAAGATAAATCTGTGTCTTTATGGGATGTCCACACTAACACAGAAATCCCTCGTTGTCGTCACACAATAGCAGCTGGAAGAATGATCGGCTTCTTTGTCTCCACGAACTAATGGGTTTGATTCCAAGAGAGGACCTAAAAGTGCACAGTGTGCCTCTGAGTATTATCTAGAGGGGGTGAATAGTGTTATAAAAATTTTACCCTAAATATGCACACACAATAAAACTACTCTAACAACTATGCATTCAACAATACCAACTCAAATAATATAAGCACGGATAAATAGAGAACAGTAATAAGTAAGGGGATAGCACAGAAAATCAAACACAGAAGACACAGAAATTGTATAGTGGTTTCTAAAAATGTTGGTAGTCCACTCTTCTACCACCTTGGTAGGATTGCACTATATGTGCCTGAGTCTTTTGATAAGGAGACTCTCAGAACCAACACCGAGTCTTTTGACAAAGAGACTCTTAGAAACACTGAGTCTTTTTGATAAGGAGATGCTTAGAACCACTGAGTCTTTTGATAAGGAGACTCTTAAAACCACTGAGTCTTTTGATAAGAAGACTCTTAGAACCAACTGAATCCTTTGAAGATGGATTCTTTGGACTCTTTGTTAGTTACAAAATAAGAACGGAGGAAAGAAGAAGAAGAATAAGAATAATAATAAGAAGAAGAAGAATATGTCACCAGTTGTGAGCTTTTGATATTCTTCAGGATCTGTATAAGATGAACCATTGCTTATAATAGAGATGAATGCAAGGGTTATAAGCTTTTGATCCTTGTGATCTATGTACTCTTGTTTTCTTGCTTCTGTATAATAAGAAGAAGCAACAACCTTGTATATCTGTACAGAGAAGTTCTTCTATTTCTATCTGAGAGACCTTCAGGAATAAGAAGAAGACAGAATAATAAATTAGTTGTATTTTTCTTCCTTCTTCTGAATACTTATTCTTTGTCGAATAGTATTTCAATTTCTTTCCTTTTCTGTTCTATCCTTAGAAGGAATATGCATTGGACATTGTGTATTTCCTTCTATTATGTTTCTCAACCCGTCCATCTGATTTGAATAACTTTCAAGAATGTCTTTGTTGTTCCTCCGAAATACTCTATTCCATTCTTGGCAATAAACGAGTCGTTGTAATTCAAATTTCATCTTTGAAAGACTTTGGAGAAGGATCAGAAAGGACAGTAGAAAACATAATATTTCTGTTTGTATTCGACGCTGCGTCGACTTCATTAGTCTTCATATCGACGCACATCAAAGTTCTTATTGAAGCAGCTTCGAATTCCTTCTTAGCTCTGGCTGAACTCAGATGTCGACGTTGCGTTGAGTACTTATCGACGTATCCATCGAGTTAAAGACTTGGACATGAACTTCATCTTCTGCGTCGAATTGAAGTCGATGATACATCGACTTCTAAGATGGCTTCGACAGGCTCTTCCTTCTGTGTCGAGTTCATTTCGACATTGCGTCGACTTCACTTGATACTTCGACAATCAGTCTGAGTTACTTCGACTTTCAGTCAGAGTTGCGTCGACTTCTAGTCGAAGTTTCATCGACTTCTATTCGACGCAAGTTTAACTCAACTGAATTTGTGCTTATCTTAGACCTGGTCTTGACACTCTAAGTGAATGTGATATCCTAGGACCTCTAATTACCAGATTACCCTCTCTATACAATATGGGTAACACATCCTAGATGATGAAATCACTTTAAGATAATTTGTTAGATAAATCACAAGGGTTTCTCCCAACAATCTCCCTCTATTTATCTTAACAAATTTTACACATAATGTAAGTGATTTCAAACATACAATTGAATAAAAACACAATACAAACACATATACAATTGACATAAAATGACATCATTGCACAAATGCATAGATCAACATGACAAATTTGCATTTGATAAGATTGTCTTTCATAGCTATATCTTCAAGTATTTTTTACTGAGATGATATAATAGAGATTATTCTTCATCAGAATACCTGTATTATTTCTATTCTTGTGGTGGAGTTTTTCTCTTTCTGGATAAGACCAGCGGCATCACCTTTCTTGAGGCAAACACCAGAGGTCCATCCTCCTCTTCATCTGTCCTGTTTGCTTTTTGTTGAGTGACATCTTCATTGAGAGGCTCCCCCTGAGTTTGTGCTTCATTTAGAGCTAGCTAGGCAACCTCCATTGCAAATAGTGAAACTTCATTCAATAGTTGATCATATTTTAGGGGCTCCCTCTGGATTGGCTCATCCTCTAAAAGAGCATCTCCCCCTAAGTTTGTAAGGATGTCCCCCTAATTTAGTGCAAGATTTTTCTTGAGGATTTTCAAGAGGCTCCCCCTGGATATGTGCATCCTCTAAGAGAACGTCTGGAATTTCTGTTTGAAATACAGTATGTTTATTAGGATTGTAATGGTCAAAAACTTCAGTAATCTTATCCTTCTCCTGGCCATCATCTTTTTCTTGACCAAGCATTTCCTCCTCATGGAAAGTTTCCCCCTTCTGAACCTTACTGACCAGGGAGGTTAAGAATTCCTTAGACACCATGGAGGAGGACATAAATGTTTTGAGAGACAGGAGAGACTCTTTTGATTCCTGCAATTCACTCTCCATCTGTGAGTACTTCCTATTAAATTTTCTGGCTTGAGACAGCAATAAATCAGCAAATGTACCAGTAGCCAGGCCTACTGCTTTGGAAATTATTTACTCAAAATCAAAAGAAGGAGTAGAATGTGTGGTAGAAGCAAGAGGTATGTTAGGAAGATGTGTGGATAGGATAACTGGAGGAATTGTTCTGGAATCCTCATTGATGTCTAGGAAATTCTGGTGGATAGGAGATTATGATTGATTATCTTCTGGAGTAATGAGAGATTGTGGTAGGGGAGCAGACTGGATGTCTGGAGTATTTTCAGTAGAAATGATGATGGATGGTTGTTGTTGTGGTTGGAGAGGAAATTGAGATGTAGTGTCTGGAGCTATATTAGATGGAATGATATCATCTAGGATGATATTTTGTACAGGGACCTCATCTGAAGTGATATTTTTTGGGACTAGAGAAAGAGGAGGAGATAGAGGTGCTTGACCATGCCTTAAAATCTGTGCCTGGTCTACTTGGAGAAGATTCTAATATTCATTCTCTTTCCTGGAAGAATATGCACTCCTTTAGACTTGCACAACATTGGATAATGTTCAAACAGTACCTGGCTCATGATTCTCATATAAGCATTCTCTTTATGAGAGTACTTATGGCCAATTAACTTCAAAAGACATCTCCCCCAATTTATCTTCTTATTAAGAACTAGGACCCCCATTATCTGCAGTTGCTGCTTTGGGATGCCATCATGTGCTGATATCTTGCATAGCAGCACTTTTCCCACTATATCTGCAAGGAATTGATATTCTTCAGAGAGATCAATCTTCTTCAGGTTGATGGCCTTCTGCTTTCTGAACTGCATTATCTCTAAGGCCTTTCTTGTCTCTTCCCCTGTTAATTCATCAGAATCACTACCAGCTTGTAGATCAAAAGTTGAGTCAACATTTCCTCTATATTATTAATGTCATTTTCATATATTCTACCATTGATGGAGTCATCATCTCCTATGTGGAAGTTGTCCTTCAATTTTGTCAACTCAACATCAAGGATCTTGCACCTTGATGAGATCAGTTTTGTCAATCCAGCAGTGTGAAACAAGCTGATAATGGCTTTGAAGTTATCAAATGCTGCATTGAATAATTCTACGTCCACATCGAAACCAAAATTCACCTTAGGTGGAGCCAGCTAATCTGAATTACCTGCAATACACAAGAGAAAAGAGAGAAAGAGGTAGAAGAACGCACGAGAGATGGAGAGAAAGAGAGAACGAGAGCAAGAAGGAGAGAATTCGAAAGCGTAATAAATTTGACACCTATATTGCTTAAAAGGAGACGATTCGTCGCAACTTAGGGTTGTATTCGAAGCATCGTTGACAAAGATATATTCAGTGCGCCAAAATGTGTCGAAGCAGCTTCTAGAAGTGAAACTGTGTGCGCTTGTCATGTCGACGTTGCATCGACTAGAACTCGGCGCACCTTCAAATTTGTAGAGCAACTATTAAATCGACGTATGCGTTGATATGAAATCGACACCGCGTTAGATGCTATTCAAATTATTTGATTCAGATGGCTCTCAACGCTAGCGTCGAGTAGAATTAGACGGTATGTCGAATTCTATTCGACGCAACTTTGAATGTGCAGTTCTATTTTCTTAGAAAATTCTTGTTGTTTTTCTCAGCAATGATTTTTATTAACAAATGGTTTTAGAATAGAGGTTACTCCCTTTGCATATATGTAGTTCATTATTAATCATTTAGTTATTTCTTTTTCCTTCACTCTCTCTGAGGGAAAGAACCATACATCTTCTTACACAAGTAACTCAAACATTAGAAGGCACCCAGGATAACTTGGGCCCTTTGCTTTTACCATTATAAGGAGATATGAAAGAATAGAATGGTCTTTCATGGTATCCTTTTGGATGGCAGAGGATTGGTTTACCAAACCTATGCTTATTATCTTGGTGCTAAAAATGTGCATTGAATGAATCTACATATAGTAGATCTGCAGAATGTCTAATGATTCTACTTTTGATTTTACCTTTTTGATTTAGATTTATAGGTTTGTCTAGATTATTCTTCTTAACAGTTTTCTTTTTACTATTAGAATTTGCTATTTGAAATGTGGTGATTTAATCAGGATTATTATTATTTTGTTCTTTAAAGGCTACACTGCTTTCATTTATTTGATAGTCACTAGGTCTAACAAATCTAACTGGATTTTTCCAGGCAGGTCTACTAGGGACTTCTGTGCTAGTGGATGGATCTGCTCCCACACCTAGGTGCTTAAATCTCATGGAGAGATTTTGTGTAATATCTTTGAGCTGTTGACTCCTCCCATTGAGTGAGTCCACAAAATCCTTTGCTTTTGTTAGCTCTTCTTTTAGCTTTGAGTTTTCATTTGTTATTTCAGTTAGTTCTGATTCCCTTTTATGAATTTGATTTTTTAAATCCTGATTTACTAAGTATAGATCATCTTTCTTGAATTTTTCCAATTCATCCCTAACTGTTTATATTTCTTTTTGAATTTTAAGATGATCATTACAAAATTCTTTAAAGAAAATTTCAAAATCTTCTGAATGAAAGTCAAAGTTTTCAAAAAGACTTACCTGATCTCCTTCATCATCTGAGGAGACCTCCAAAGCCATCAGGCAGGCAGTTTTAGCAGCAGTTTCTTCATCGCTCTCTGATGAGGAGCTTGATTCAGATTCTGTGTCACTCCAGGTTTCAGCAATGAAATCCTTTCCCTTCTTTTTGTCCCTTTCTCTTGGAGAACTTGTTCGTGTGCTCATTTCTACTACTGCTCCTATCTTGTTACTCTTTAGGACACTCAGGAGCTATATGTCCTGGTTTTCTGCAGGAAAACAGATCACTTCCTGCTTCAGAGTCTTATCAAATCTGGGTTTTGAGCTCTACTCTTTTCTTCTTGAATCATCTGTCTTGACCCACTTTCTGAATCTTCTTGTCAAAAGGCTGAACATCTCATCTTCCGGAGTGGAAGGTTCTCCTTCAACAACTTTTAGGGAAATACTCCTTTGGATGGGAGTTGAGACAACCTCATTGCCCTCTGTCTCAGCCATGCTTTTCAATTGTAGCTCATAGGATTTGAGCTTTCTTAGCAAAGTATCAGTGGAGATCTCTTTGTGGCATCTGGAATCTCTGATGGCCCAGATCCTTGATTACCATGTGCATGGAAAGCACATTAGGAACTTGTCATTTATTTCAGTCAGAGAGATCTCTTTATCCAGATCTCTCAGCTCATTTATTATAGTGCAAAATCTCTCATGCATTTCAGCAACACTTTCCTCAGCTTTCTTTTGAAAGTACTCATATTGGGATATGAGAAGGGACTTTCTGTCATTCCTTTCATCAGAGCTTTCATTTACCAATCTGGAAAGAGATTGTCAGATCTCTTTCGTTGAGTTGCAGTCAGCTACTTTTGGGAAGATATCATCTGACATGGTGGATGCCAAGATGTTCATTGCCTTGGCATCATATGCCTTCTGCTTCTTTTCAGCTTCAGTCCATTCAGCTCTGGGCACAGCTTGCTGTGTCACAGATCCACTGGCATCTTGTCTGACTGGAGCTGGGGGACTTGAAATAATGACATTGAAAATGTCTTCATCAATAGAGTTCATGTATAACTTTATTCTGGCCTTCCAGAGTGTAAACTTATTTAGGCCACACACTGTTGGTCTTGTTGATGCATAGTCCTTAGAACTCATTTTCCTTTTAAAATAGTTTTATAATAAGAAATATGAGTGAGGAGATCTTTTGATCAAAGTGTTAACCTTTTTTCTGATCAACCTCCCTCTGATTCCAATTGAAAGTGCACAGTGTGCCTCTAAGTATTCTCTAGATGGGGGTGAATAGAGTTTTAAAATTTTTACCCTAAATATGCATACACAATAAAACTACTCTAACAACTATGCATTCAGCAATACCAACTCAGAATAATATAAGCACAGATAAACAAAGAACAATAATAAGTAAGGGGACAACATAGAAAATTAAACACAGTAGACACAAAAATTTTATAGTGGCTCCCCAAAATATGGGTAGTTCACTCTTCTACTACCTTGGTAGGATTGCATTGTATATGCATGAGTCTTTTAATAAGGAGACTCTCATAACCAGCACTGAGTCTTTTGACAAGGAGACTCTTAGAACCACTGAGTCTTTTGATATGGAGACTCTTAGAACCACTGAGTCTTTAGATAAGGAGACTCTTAGTACCAACTGAATCCTTTGAAGAGGGATTCTTAGGACTCTTTGTTAGTTACAAAATAAGAACAGAGGAAAGAAGAAGAAGAAGAAGAATATGATTCTGCTATGTAAATCCTTCAACAGTTGTGAGCTTTTGATATTCTTCAGGATCTGTGTAAGATCTCTTTTTCCAAAACCCGCTCGGGTACTTGAAAACTCGAACCTCTCCCGTATCACAAGGTTGAGGTGGATCTTCGCCCAGAATCGCTTCCTTGCGGTGTCACCAGCACTCGGGTTGGCTAACACTGCTCAGCACCAACTCTGCCGGCTATACGATCATAAGTAAAATTTGCCATAAAAAGGAAGTACAGAATGAAGGCATGTCCACAATATCTTCCGGTTTTTGTGAGACAACCCAAGTTTTTGTGCTTTTAGTTTTTGTGCTTTTAGTTTTTGTGCTTTTAGTTTTCTCTAACATGCCAATAGTTTAGTTTTATATATTTTTGCGTGGAGCCTTTTTGCCTGCAGGTGTGCGGCAATTTCTTTGGTGGCGGACTCTTGGAGCAAAATTTTCAGAATTTAACGCCAAATCTTCCGGTATGCTCACTTCTGAGCATGGGGTACACTCTCCCTTTTCTCCTTAGTTTAATGTTTTAAAGGATCATATTTCAGATTATGCTTTCATGTAAGTCTAGGGGAGAGTGAGAACCATGCACGTGCACGCACGCAAGCATTCTGGTAGTGTTATTATTTCAGCTTATCAATTTCTTATGTGGCACGCACACACTGCACCCATTATGCACGCACTTACTTGCGAGTGCTACCGTGCCAAATTTCCTTTTGGAATGGAGCCGGGAAGTCAATTGTGTTAGTTAGGAATTGTGGTTTGGAGTACGATGTCGACTCCAGTAGTGTTCTAAACGAATACTCATATTTTGCATAGAATTTTGCGTAGAAACTATTTCTATTTTCATGCTTTGTATCTTTATTCTTATCTAATCTAGTAATTAGAGTTTTATTTTACTCAAAGCATGAACCTGTGCCGATCTACTGGTAGTGTAGGTGAGTTGGTATTGAACGCTAGATTCGTATTTCTCGAGTCGGGAGAAAGAGTTATCTTTCTCGGTGGCTAAGAACTCGCCCCTAGCGACTTTCGAAACATAGGCACCGGGTAGTTCTAACACATTAGCATGATGTAGGCCATTCTTTGGTCAGTTTGAGCCTTGAGCCAAAACCAGAAATTCACCCTTGCTAACCAATTTTGTGCCTATCCCACCAAATCTATTTAGCTCCACCACTCGCTTAAGCCAAGATTACCAAACCTGTATGCGCACGTGTTTCGAGCTTTATAGTATAGCTGATTATTGTGATGTGATGTTTTATGCATACACATTTGGATTGCTTATGTTGAAGAAGAAAAAAAAATATTAGTGAGCTGAAAATTGAAAAGATTAGCGCTCCAAAAAGAAAAAAAATCTGAGCTTTATGTTCTAATTCAGAAATTCTGAATTGTTTGATAGGAATTACTTTATATTGGGTGTAGGCGATGAACACATCAGCTTTATTTGTTGCCGGGGTTTACAAATTGTATTGCTCAAATGTGTTAGGTGCGATAGCCTCCGAGTTTATCATTGTATATCCTACCGCAACCAAAGCCTCATATTTACCCGAAAGCCCTATTGACTAGTGTGTAGTTTTACCTAATGCTGTGGAGAGAGTGCGAAAGTGCGAGCTTATGGCTCCTGACACCGATGGATTTCGGTGGAGTTAGTTCCGTATCCCGTATTTTTCGAAATACTCGTCTGAGCGCGTCTCTACATTCTCCCTACACGTGACTGGCAGATCACACTTGGTTCAGCTTTTGAGTAAACTAATCTCTTATTTACTATTTTAGATATTTGTAAATTACTTTGCATAGTAGAAATTTCTTCTACGAGAGCTTTATGCACATGATTATTTGATTTCACATATTACTCCTAGCCACAATCACCTTTATAACCCTTGTTTTTCCCATCCGTCGAGAGTAGTTTGCTCGGGACGTGCAAACAGGTAAGTCTGGGGGTGTGATGAGTCCCAATTATATACATATTAATGGACTCATCTGGGCTGATTATCTAGTCTATGCACTACACTTTAGGCATGTTTTCGTTCATATTTGATATTCCATGCTATGTGCACTTTTAGGCCCGTTTCGGTGTGCAATTGCGCTCCTTGTTATTGGGGGTAAGCACTTGGTGCTCCCCAATCTATTTTCTGTGTTTATTTGGTGCAGGAGGTATTCCCAGCTTATTTGCTTTGTATGCGGGTGACCGGATCGTCCCATTTTCCCCAGAAGTAATGTCTGTGCATATCGCACGGTCGTGCGTTTCCTTGATGCACAGTCAGTTGCGGTCGTGCGTTTGTGTCTGGGCAGAAAACGGAGCGTCAGAGTTTACTCGTGTGTTTTTATGCACGGGAGGTTTGCCCGTGCGTGAGTAAAACGCACGGTCGACCTGTGTATTCTTGATTTCAGAGCGTCAGATTTTGCCCATGCGTTTGTACGCACGGGTGGTGTTGATCGTGCATAAGCAAAACGCACGGGCGGCGCAGCGTCTTCCCCAAGCCAGATTTTATCATTTAATAACGCACGGTCTGCGCACGATCGTGCGTTCGACCGTGCGTTACCATTTTCTGACAGTTTTTCTATTTAAGCCGCAAGTCTTGCCCTATTCTTGATCGACCTTTTTTCCCCGCTCCCAGAGCTCCAGTTCCGCGCCCTTTTCTCCGTCCATCGCCGCCCACCTTCGGGAGGAGCTCCGACCGCCATTCTCTTGCAAATCTCAAGCCGGAGCATCCTCTAGGCCTCCTCCTTTGATCGTGCACCTCCAAAGCTCCATTTCGAGGGATTTCCTGCTGCATATATGAAGTTATCCGGTGAGATCGTGACCAGAGAAGATTGACGGAGAAGACGGGTATAATAGAAGAAGGTGACAGCTCTTCCGGACCCCGGACGGCAGTTGGAGCCCGAGCCCGGACGAGGATTGACAACCCTAGATTCCGGCCGTGAACCTCCGATGAGTCTCCGTGCTTTGGTTGTAATCTAAACCCCCTTTATCCTGTAGTATTGTTTTCCTTTATATTTTGGGTGTATGAACAATGTTTGCTTAAACCTTATTATGTTATTTTTGTATTTCATGTTTATCTGAAATTGATATGTGTGGTTTATGCAAGTGAGGAGCGCCCCATTCCATCCTCCATCCCGCCGTCACGTTCGTGTGCCGCACTAGCAATTGCTAGTGGCGTGCTTGTCGAAGAGGTGCTTGCGACCCTCATTCCGTAAGACTACTCGTCCATCCGCCAAGCTAAGCGGTGCTAACAGCCCGTGTAATCCATTCCGACTCCGCCGGTGCGAACCATTCCATCCGCAAGCCTTCCCGTCCATCCGCCTAGTGAAGCGTGGCATAGCGGCCCGTGTAATCCATTCGCCTAACGAAGCAGTGCGCTCAAGGCCTGCACAGTTCGATTCCGCTTGCCTACTCATCCAACCGCCCTTGCGACGCAGTGCGCTCAAGGCCTGCCTAGTCTCCATCCCGCCAAGCGAAGCATTGCATAGCGGCATTGCATAGGAGTAGTTGTAGTTGTTTTCTTTTATTTTCCATAAACCAATCAATCGTTTTCGCAATCCATCCGACCTAAAGGACTTCAATCTCAAGTCCTTCCTCAATAGTAAACTCCACCTTACTGTGTTACTTCGAGATTCGATACTCGGGGATTACTCCTCGTTTTATATTACTTGAACGATCGGTACACTGCCGTTTCGTGCCGCAGTCTCGCTACCACCTATAGCGGTGTGCAGGATTTGCGCATCAAGTTTTTGACGTCGTTGCCTGGGAACACAGACGTGTGAGTTTTCTGAAGAGGGAGAGCTGTAAGATAGAAACCCTTTTCCCCTTTATTTATACCATTTCTTTTGTTTATTTTTGTGTTAAAATTTGATATTTTTATTTCATTTCCTCCTTTATCTAGTTTCGGCTTTTCTGTAGCAGGTGTTCATTTAATTCTGGTCGCGTGTAGTTTTATTTTGCAAGGAATTGTTGATTTTTGTTTTATCCACATATTTCTGTGATGTATTCTGAAGCCGAGTGTCGCCTCTATGACACTTTGCGTCGATACATCGACGCCATGGCTGCTTTAAACGTTGAGCATTGTATTAGGTGCTTGCTATGTCAAGGTTTAGGCCATATGGTGAAGGATTGCCCTCGTCTGTGCGATCTTTCCCCCTCTGAGGACATGTACGCAGCATCCCCCCATTTACGGGAGACTACTGCGGACAGGCCCACCAGAGTGTTGCCTGGACCCTACACTGACATCGCACATCTTGCTCGATCTTTGCCCTTGGAGATTATCGAGGAAGATCTCGCCGCGTACAGCTCTTTCATGGGTCCCTCAATCCCCTTTTATGAGCTTCCCTTGAGTGACGATGTGCACTCATTCGATGGTCAACAGGGAGAGGATTGGGAACTCATGGATGCACCAGTATGGTGTGCAGATTCTGGTTCTTCCTGCGGGGAGGCGTCTGTGGATATTTTCGCGGAGGCGACTGCTCATTTATTTTCTGATCATGAGAGCAGTCCGGTTCCTCCGCATTCCTTGCAAAATTCATCTACTCCTATCTTTAGTGAGTCGGTTGATGATGTCGTGCGGGTGGTTGATTCGGCGCCTGAGGTTGCGCCAAAGTGGGACGAGGATTTCATTCTCTCTGACGGGGAGTGTGATACCTTTGAACACGATGACGCACCGCGGTGGGATGAGGAGGACTCTCTTTCTGAGGAGGAGGTATTTACTTACTTATTGTATGGGGACATCCAGCTCACCACCGAGGACCCCGAGCTCTTGGGTTCCCCTCGTTACGACTCATATGATACTGACAGTGATCTGTGCTTGGATCCTGCCAGGAGTGAAACCGGGATCACTCCTCCTGTGTTTGATTCTTTTAGTTCTTCGTCTATTTTATTTCTTAATCATCCTTCTTTTAATACTAATATTGATAAATTCATCCCTCCTGTCTCCTCGCCTGCTTTAATGTCTGATATTTCATTTATCCCTCTGCAGGTGCATGAATGTCTAGACCCATTTTTGGGTGATTATGAGTGGCAGTCTTTGAAGGAAGAGCAAATGGCAATGATAAATTCAATTGTCTATTCCACTTCATCATCATTGCCTGCTTTTTTCCTTGAAATACTGGGTGCAGGGTGGAAAGCGCTACTTCATCCATGATCGCCGATTGGAGGAGAGGAAGAGGATGAAGAAAGATGAAATATGGAGATGGAAAGCTCCTGATCTTCTGGACTGCTGCTGTTGGGTCTTCGGACCCATTTCTTTTATCTCTAGTTACTACTTTAAATCAACGTACAGTTGATCTTTTTGGCATGCTTGTAATAATTAGGATATTTTAGCCTTTTCTTTTATGTTTAGACAATATTTTTAACTGCATAACACATGTATTAAGTCCATCTTAAGGACGGTAAACAAAAGCGCTGCTGGGAGACAACCCAAGTTTTTGTGCTTTTAGTTTTCTCTAACATGCCAATAGTTTAGTTTTATATATTTTTGCGTGGAGCCTTTTTGCCTGCATGTGTGCGGCAATTTCTTTGGTGGCGGACTCTTGGAGCAAAATTTTCAGAATTTAACGCCAAATCTTCCGGTATGCTCACTTCTGAGCATGGGGTACACTCTCCCTTTTCTCCTTAGTTTAATGTTTTAAAGGATCATATTTCAGATTATGCTTTCATGTAAGTCTAGGGGAGAGTGAGAACCATACACGTGCACGCACGCAAGCATTCCGGTAGTGTTATTATTTCAGCTTATCAATTTCTTATGTGGCACGCACACACTGCACCCATTATGCACGCACTTACTTGCGAGTGCTACCGTGCCAAATTTCCTTTTGGAATGGAGCCGGGAAGTCAATTGTGTTAGCTAGGAATTGTGGTTTGGAGTACGATGTCGACTCCAGTAGTGTTCTAATCGAATACTCATATTTTGCATAGAATTTTGCGTAGAAGCTATTTCTATTTTCATGCTTTGTATCTTTATTCTTATCTAATCTAGTAATTAGAGTTTTATTTTACTCAAAGCATGAACCTGTGCCGATCTACCGGTAGTGTAGGTGAGTTGGTATTGAACGCTAGATTCGTATTTCTCGAGTCGGGAGAAAGAGTTATCTTTCTCGGTGGCTAAGAACTCGCCCCTAGCGACTTTCGAAACATAGGCACCGGGTAGTTCTAACGCATTAGCATGATGTAGGCCATTCTTTGGACAGTTTGAGCCTTGAGCCAAAACCAGAAATTCACCCTTGCTAACCAATTTTGTGCCTATCCCACCTTTTCTATTTAGCTCCACCGCTCTCGCTTAAGCCAAGGTTACCAAACCTGTATGCGCACGTGTTTCGAGCTTTATAGTATAGCTGATTATTGTGCTGTGTTGTTTTATGCATACACATTTGGATTGCTTAAGTTGAAGAAGAAAATAAAAAAAAATATTAGTGAGCTGAAAATTGAAAAGATTAGCGCTCCAAAAAGAAAAAAATCTGAGCTTTATGTTCTAATTCAGAAATTCTGAATTGTTTGATAGGAATTACTTTCTATTGGGTATAGGCGATGAACACATCAGCTTTATTTGTTGCCGGGGTTTTCAAATTGTATTGCTCAAATGTGTTAGGTGCGATAACCTCCGAGTTTATCATTGTATATCCTACCGCAACCTAAGCCTCATATTTACCCGAAAGCCCTATTGACTAGTGTGTAGTTTCACCTAATGCTGTGGAGAGAGTGCGAAAGTGCGAGCTTATGGCTCCCGACACCGATGGATTTCGTTGGAGTTAGTTCCGTATCCCGTATTTTTCGAAATACTCGTCTGAGCGCGTCTCTACATTCTCCCTACACGTGACTGGCAGATCACACTTGGTTCAGCTTTTGAGTAAACTAATCTCTTATTTACTATTTTAGATATTTGTAAATTACTTTGCATAGTAGAAATTTCTTCTACGAGAGCTTTATGCACATGATTATTTGATTTCACATATTACTCCTAGCCACAATCACCTTTCTAACCCTTGTTTTTCCCATCCGCCGAGAGTAGTTTGCTCGGGACGCGCAAACAGGTAAGTCTGGGGGTATGATGAGTCCCAATTATATACACATTTATGGACTCATCTGGGCTGATTATCTAGTCTATGCACTACACTTTAGGCATGTTTTCGTTCATATTTGATATTCCATGCTATGTGCACTTTTAGGCCCGTTTCGGTGTGCAATTGCACTCCTTGTTATTGGGGGTATGCACTTGGTGCTCCCCAATTTATTTTCTGCGTTTATTTGGTGCGGGAGTATTCCCAGCTTATTTGCTTTGTATGCGGGTGACCGGATCGTCCCGTTTTCCCCAGAAGTAATGTCTGTGCATATCGCACGGTCGTGCGTTTCCTTAACGCACGGTCGGTTGCGATCGTGCGTTTGTGTCTGGGCAGAAAATGGAGTGTCGGAGTTTACTCGTGCGTTTTTACGCACGGGCGGTTTGCCCGTGCGTGAGTAAAACGCACGGTTGACCTGTGCATTCTTGATTTCAGAGCGTCGGATTTTGCCCGTGCGTTTGTACTCACGGGCGGTGTTGATCGTGCGTAAGAAAAACGCACGGGCGGCGCAGCGTCTTCCCCAAGCCAGATTTTATCATTTAATAACGCACGGTCTGCGCACGATCGTGCGTTCAACCGTGCGTGACCATTTTCTGACAGTTTTTCTATTTAAGTCGCAGGTCTTGCCCTATTCTGGATCGACCTTTTTTCCCCGCTCCCAGAGCTCCAGTTCTGCGCCCTTTTCTCCGTCCATCGCCGCCCTCCTTCGGGAGGAGCTCCGACCTCCATTCTCTTGCAAATCTCAAGCCGGAGCATCCTCTAGGCCTCCTCCTTTGATCTTGCACCTCCAAAGCTCCATTTCGAGGAATTTCCCGCTGCATATATGAAGTTCTCCCGTGAGATCGTGACCAGAGAAGATTGACGGAGAAGACGGGTATAATATAAGAAGGTGACAGCTCTTCCGGACCCCGGACGGCAGTTGGAGCCCGAGCCCGGACGAGGATTGACAACCCTAGATTCCGGCCGTGAACCTCCGATGAGTCTCCGTGCTTTGGTTGTAATCTAAACCCCCTTTATACTGTAGTATTGTTTTCCTTTATATTTTGGGTGTATGAACAATGTTTGCTTAAACCTTATTATGTTATTTTTGTATTTCATGTTTATTTGAAATTGATATGTGTGGTTTATGCAAGTGAGGAGCGCCCCTTTCCATCCTCCATCCCGCTGTCACGTTCGTGTACCGCACTAGCAATTGCTAGTGGCGTGCTTGTCGAAGAGGTGCTTGCGACCCTCATTCCGTAAGACTCTCGTCCATCCGCCAAGCTAAGCGGTGCTAACAGCCCGTGTAATCCATTCTGACTCCGCCGGTGCGAACCATTCCATCCGCAAGCCTTCCCGTCCATCCGCCTAGTGAAGCGTGGCATAGCGGCCCGTGTAATCCATTCGCCTAACGAAGCAGTGCGCTCAAGGCCTGCACAGTTCGATTCCGCTTGCCTACTCGTCCACCCGCCCTTCGACGTAGTGCGCTCAAGGCCTGCCTAGTCTCCATCCTGCCAAGCGAAGCATTGTATAGCGGCATTGCATAGGAGTAGTTGTAGTTGTTTTCTTTTATTTTCCATAAACCAATCAATCGTTTCCGCAATCCATCCGACCTAAAGGACTTCAATCTCAAGTCTTTCCTCAATAGTAAACTCCACCTTACTGTGTTACTTCGAGATTCGATACTCGGGGATTACTCCTCGTTTTATATTACTTGAACGATCGGTACACTGCCGTTTCGTGCCGCAGTCTCGCTACCGCCTATAGCGGTGTGCAGAATTTGCACATCAGTGCCATGCGGTACGGTGCCCGAGACACGGGCCTCGCTCCCGGCACCAGCTGAATCGGAAAATCTACCTTTCGATGCGGTGGCAGTCCGGGAAACTTCTCTGGGAATACGTCGGAGAAGTCCCGTACTATAGGAATGTCTGATAAGGAGGCCTCCACCTTCGCCATCTCGAAGCAAATAAGATATACCTCGTCGCCCTGCTCGTGGGCTTTGACTACCTAGGCAGAAGATAAAGAAGAGCGGGAGATCGGCTCAATAACTTCGAACGTCGCGGAGGTGGTATCGTGCCGCAACACCACTCTCTTTGCTTGGCAGTCTATCTGGGCGTGATTCCAAGCGAGCCACGTCATGCCCAAGTTAAGGTCGAAGTCGGCGATCTTCAGCACCAAAGCTGGAGCATCGAGCGTTAGGCCGTCGATGGTCACCTTCAAGGTGCACTTGGCCGTCATCTCGATCTCTGATCCATTGGGGAGGCGCACCCTCCTGGTGGGTCCCGTGTAATAATGGATTTGCTCCAAGCCCTTAACAAAGTCTTCGGAGACAAAGTTATGCGAGGCACCAGTATCTAATAGAGTGTGGGCGGGCTTGCCACACACACTATAATGCCTGGTGAAAGGGAATTGATTGTTTTATTTTTCTAATCTAGAAGGTTGAAAATGCAGGTAAATTTAAGCAGTAATAAATTAAAGTACTGAAAGCATTAAATTACCTGCTATAACCTCCTCCGGGTTCCTCGGCTGTGCAAGATCCAAGGCATAAGCCTGCTCCTGATGTCTACCTCTGCCGTGATTTCCCCTGCCTCTACCCCGTCCTCGGCCTCGACCCCGCTGTGCTGGAGGGGCTGCCGGAGGTGCTGCTGGTGGTGGAGGAGGTGGTGGATGGAATCGACGAGGGCAATGGGCCCTGACGTGACCTGGATGGTTGCACTCAAAGCACACCACTGGAGCGCGTCCCCGGTCATCAAATCTTTGGGGCCCCCAGGTACGTAGGGGCTGTGGGGCTAGTAAGGGCTGGGGCTGCTGTACTGGTGCAATCTGAGGACGAGGACGTCCCCCACCTCTCCGGTGCCTCATAAGTCTGCCCCGATGCGAGCCTCTGCTGCTCTCCCCCTGGTACCTGGCCTCAGCTGGCCTCTTCTTTCCGCCCTGCACTCTGATCTGATCTGCCTCCAGCTTCTTTGATGTCTCGATAATCTGAGTTAGGCTGCCCTCAGAAACAAACAAGAGTGCCTGCCTCAACGGGTCTCGAAGCCCCTTGTAGAATCTCTTCGCAAAAGTGCGATCATCTGCGGCATGGGACCTCGCAAATCTGGCTAAATGGGAGAACTCCCTCTGGTACTCAATCACTAAGCGTGCCCCCTAAGTGAGGTGCAGAAACCTCTCTTCCAGCTCATCTCTGTCCGTGCTGGATATGAAGTGCTCCAGGAAGGTGGCACTAAACTCGTCCCAAGAAATATCTGAGTACTTCCTATCTCTGTAAGTGGTCTCCAGCAGCGACTTCTGGCAGTGGTGCCGGGATGGACTGGGCCCTGAAGGTCTCTAAAATGGCTGCTAACGTCTGTCCCAACTCGGACTGCTGAAAAGTAGTGGTAGTTGGAGGGGGAGGGATGCTGACCTGAGGCTCCGTGATCACTGGGGCCTACAAAAGATAGGGATTTAGCTAAAAAAATATTTTGGCCTTACTTATTGATTATTGGACTGTTTTATGTGATTCCATACATGGGCACACCATAGCTTCCGCTGCCTAGTTTGTCCGCAAACTAAGCTCGAGCGGGGTGACCCAGTACGTTTTGGACTGTTCTCTTATGATCGTTCGTTCAGTGATACCATTTGTAAGATCTCTTTTTCCAAAACCCTCTCGGGTACTTGAAAACTCGAACCTCTCCCGTATCGCACGGTTGAGGTGGATCTTCTCCCAGAATCGCTGCCTTGCGGTGTCACCAACACTCGGGTTGGCTAACACCGCTCATCACCAACTCTGCCGGCTATACGATCATAAGTAAAATTTGCCATAAAAGGAAGTACAGAATGAAGGCATGTCCACAATATCACAACATCATATATATATAATGAAAAACAGAAAGTCCAAAGATAAGTACAAGCAAAATGGGCTTAAGCCCGATACATATCCAAAATAATGTACTCTCTCTCTCTCTCTACAACATGCGGAAACTACAACAAAACTCTCAAAATGCGGAAGTCTAACTATCTAGTCATCAACCTGTGGCATCGTGGTAGTACGCTGCATCCGCTGCTCAGGTCCTGCCATCTCGTCCTGCTGCGCGCGGGACAACTCCGTCTCCTCGGACTCCTGCGGTCACACCGACCGTTAGTCATAAAGACTAAGTCGTTTTGTCCTCGCCTCCCTCCACGACTCCTAGGTACCGAGCGGGAGGAAGAAGCGGAGGACAACCAGGGGTAATCAAAATGGTGGTGACATGGCACTAGACTAGCAGGTATAAGTAAAGCAGTAAAAAAATAGCTAGCAGTATAGTGCAAGTATAAGGCAGTAAAGTAGAGCAATGAAGTAAGCAGTAAATAGAAAGAAAATGCGGTGCAGTAAGTAAATCTAAACTACCATCACAGATCGTACCTTAACTTATATGAACGCCCATACGACATATAAGTTAAGATGCCCAGGTAACCCATCATATAAAAGAGCCCATACTAATTTATATGATGGGGGTATGCTAATGTGAATGTTATGTTATGCTATGTTTATGATGTTTTAATGTGTTTATGCAATGTGACTCACCCACACGACTCTATGCGCACAGACCTTTATAGTTCCCAATTTGTTTGAAAGGAAGCCAACCTTTCGGGTACCAACCGTCGTGGCTCACGGTGGCAGTGGATCGGGCACTCCACATCCTAGGCGGGTATGGTCACTACCAAGCCTAGACCTCATGTACGCCTCAACGCTAAGAACACAACAGCGTAGCTCCTGCGTACTCTTGCTGGAATCCACCAGACTTTAAGGTCGGGGTGGGATATTAGGGATTGTCCTCCAGACCGCGGTACTCAAACTTACCGGCCCTCTAAACATCACCCTCACCTGAGTCAACGTACTACCGTCGGTGACACGACTGGCCTAGTACCGAAGACTCGCCACTATTTGCATAAGAAACAGATGTTTAACATGTCCACCCGAGCTTCCGGCTCAGGGACTAACACACAAGCTGATCCAACCCATCTCCTTCCCGGAGGAGATCCATACCAGTTTGCAGACCTACTTAGGCTACTCTTGCCTACAATTTAGTTAGTGTTATATTTAGGGTGAATCTTGGACTTCCTGCAGTGTACTCCGTAAGGGGCCCCTAACGGTACTACAGATCAATAGGCTCAACCACATATCCTCCTCAAGACAATTACTTTAGTTGGTGATTAACGTTTGGTTCACCCCTCATCATTTCATATAGTTAATGTGACTTAGCTCATCCCCCGTCCCACCCAATCGGGTTGGACGTGCCTCCACACCTCATATACTAACCCTAACACAACCTCACAACTAACCCTAGGATGGACCCTCCTTGAATCATGGTGTGCTATAACTCAATTACTGATTGGATATAACTTCTAATCACTACTTAGGGGTCTGATTTGTCTAAAACTCAAAATTCTGTTTTTACTAAACGCAGACCACTAAGTTGAACTATCCATCAACCCCATAAGGGAATCCTTCTAAAAACTCATCACCAGGGTCTGGTATAATTATCCTAGGCTCCCACTGACCTTAACAAGGTATGCTCCAATTTCCATAATTTTCCATAATAATTTGGTATTTAATATAATTTAAAGTAGTTAAGGCCTTAAGTCAAATTGCACATGAACTACCCTCAAAATGATTCTTCATGCTACATTAAAATTATCAGTAAGGTAATGTCCCATATCAAGGTGGTTCACTGAGTTCCATGACCCTAGGGTGTCATTTGGCCTACTAAATCATCATAGTTGTATAATTACCAAAATGCCACTATAATTAGGAAAAATAGTATTTCACTTCTGAAAATTCTCCAAAAATTACCAAGTGTCCAAATAGGGACCTAGAGTCCTCTTCCAAAAGATTGTGTCATTACCATGTGATTTGACATTTTAAAAAGATTTAATATCCAAGTGATGTGTATTCCAATTTCTACATGAAGTACATGAAAAGCAAATCTACAAGCTTCCAAACAATTGTCATGGGCATATATTAACACAAAATCACAAATAACCAAGTATCACAACATTGCCCCATGATTTGATATTTTAAAATGATTTAATACCCAAGGGTTGAAAAATCCAATTTCTACATGAGGTATATGAAATGTAATTTTACAAGCTTCCAAATAATTGTCATGGGCATATATTAACACAAAATCACAGATAACCAAGTATCAAAATATTTCCCCATGATTTGATATTTTAAAATGATTTAATACCCAAGGGTTGAAAAATCCAATTTCTACATGAGGTATATGAAATGTAAGTCTACAAGCTTCCAAATAATTGTCATGGACATATATTAACACAAAATCACAGATAACCAAGTATCACAATTTTTCCCTATGATTTAAAATTTTTCAAAAATTAAATTCCCTTAAGCTAACAAGCACTTAAAATTTCCTACACAAGGGATAATACTTCAATAAATCATAACAAAATTACTATAGTCCATTTTCATCTCTATTCAGCCACTGATAGAGTTTCAAAACCATACAAGGTCATATGACTATGCATTTCAATTTATTAAGGAAAAGGTGACAATCTCATTTATTAAGAAGAAAAATACCTAGATGACACTAAAAATTCTCATTAAATTAACTAAGTCATTTTATGCTCCTAAAAACATATCCACAAAGTTATGAGCCAAGGCAAGAACATTTGGTCCTATGTCCTTCACAAATCTCAACTTTGCAACCTTAAGGGTCTACCTTAGGGTTTTAGGTCACACCACCCTAATGGATCCAAATGGACCATTAAGGTGTGTTACAAGCTTTTGCATATCCATACCTACATAACCATCATGATAGGAGGAGGCTAACACACTCAACTCCTCAATATGACCTAAACCCTAATTTGACCCTTAAAGGCCCTCATTATTGTTTCTCATTTTCCATATCAAATCAACTCCAAATGGAGTGAAAATTTAGGCAGGCACTACTCATGTACTAAACAACATGCCACCCAAATTTGGTGTCATTTGGACATCATATGCTCCAAACATCAACTTAATTTAAATATCCTAATTACCACAAAAACCCTAGGTAAAACTATTCACCAAGGGCTGTCCTTTGGGCATGGGGTGCCCCTAGGGTATACCAACCCATGGTTAAAAGCACAGCCTCAAAGCTTGAGGGGTTTGGGCTAGGTAATTAATTTAGTGGACTGACCTAGTGTAGGACCAGTCCTAGTAAAACAGCTCCCTAGGGAGCTGTGGGTCACCAAATGACTTGAACTTAAGCCCTAATGAAAGTTAAGACCAAGGCCTACAACTTTCATGTTGGGCACTTTTTCTAATTCAGCCATTAAGAGCCCTCAATTAATTATTGAAGTGGACTGAATTTTAGAGGCAGGAAATCAAGAGCTTGAATTAATTTAATCCTTAATAATAATGTACAGCACGCATCTTGACGCAAATCTAGCGGCAGGCACATCGTCTTCCTCCTCCAGCCAACGACTGCGATTCAACCGAGCTGGGCGATGTTGCGGGGGATATTGTCGGCGATCCAGCCACCACCACCGCCGGCCAACACCACCGACACCTTCGTGGTGGTCGGGGATACCATCCACCGGCGACTGGCGGCCGGAGACGGCGGTTTCCGGCGATCCCAGGCGTCCCAATTTGAGCCGAAATCCATGGATTTCAGAGGTGGATCCAGGCTCAATTGAGCCCGATCCTTCAGCGTTTTGTGATGGGAAGCTAGCATGGGGGGAGGGGAGGAGAAACGAAACGTTATTGGTGCGTGGCGGCGGCTCCGGCGATGGTTGGCCATGGATTTGCCTTGCTCCGGCGATCCTGCTCCCGAACTCGTTTCTCCAGCAAAAGCTTTGCTCCAGATGTCGTTCTCGACCGCTCTCTACCTCCTGAAGGTGACGGTGAGGTCAGATTGGGATGGGGAGGCCTCTATAGGCTGATTTGAAAACAAGCTCCATCGGTTATGCCCCTTGCTGCCACCCTCCTGCACTCCTGCCCCTGCTGGCACTTTGATCTCCTCCAGCTTCTTTGTAATCAAGGTGGGGTGCCCCAAACTGATTGGAGGTGGAGTGTAGAGGTGGGGGTGTATGCTTTTGCTTTTGCTTTATACTTTATGCTTTTTAATCAACTTTTTGGTCCCCCCCTTCATTTGATTAATCAAGCCATGCTTGGGTTCAGTCCTAGGGCTGATGGTGGCATGCCCTTGGTCCATAAGTAATTGGTTAGATGATGGGGGTTGGGTCCCATTCAAATTTAGGTTTGGAATTCACCTTAAAGGGCTAGGTTGACCATGGTTGACTTTGGTCAACCAAGGTGAGTGGGTTGACCCCACTTGGTGGTCTTGGGTCCCTTGCCACCACCCAATACTGGTTGGTCCATGGTGGGGCCCCAATTGGGCTAATTTAGCCTTAAGGTGTGAATTTGACCCAAATTAAGCTAAAGTTGATTTTGGTCAAATTGGTCAATTGGTTGACCAAGTGATGGGGCTTTTAGGTCCAATGAGTTCCCTATAGTGTTTAGAGTGTGGTGGTAAGGTCAATTTGAACATGTGGAGTCATTTGAACCCTAATTGACTTAGTTTGGTTAATGTTGACCTATTGTTGACTTTGGTCCATTTCATGCAATTGGGTCCCACCCAAGTGCAATTCACATCCTATGGGACTCCCTTGGTGGTTAGGGCATCATAAGCGAGGTCAATTTGGACAATTGAGGGTCAATTTACCTAGTTGAGGGGCTTATGGTTAGGTTAGTTTTTGAGCTTTGGTGTGCCTTTAGCAATTTCTACCCTAGCCTAAGGCCCTTGTGGCCACTCATCTCACCACTATTCCCTAACATTTCCAATGGGTCTAGAAGGATTGGGGATGTTACAATCTGTATAAGATGAACCCTTGCTTATAATAGAGATGAATGTAAGGTTTATGAACTTTTGATCCTTATGGTCTCTGTACTCTTATTTTTTTGTATGATAAGAAGAAGAAGCAACAACCTTGTATATCTGTATAGAGTAGTTATTTTGTTTCTGTCTGGGAGACCTTCAGGAATAAGAAGAAGACAGAATAATGAATTAGTTGTATTTTTCTTCCTTCTTCTGAATACTTATTCTTTGTCGAATAATGGTTCAATTTCTTTCCTTTTCTGTTCCATCCTTAGAAGGGATATGCATTGGACATTGTGTATTTCCTTCTATTTATGTTTCCCGACCAGTTCATCTGATTTGAATAACTTCCAAGAATGTCTTTGTTGTTCCTCTGAAAAACTTCATTCCATTCTTGGCAATAAATAAGCCGCTATAATTTAAACTTCATCTTTGAAAGACTATGGAGAAGGATCAGAAAGGACAGCAGAAAACATACCATTTCTGTTTGTATTTGATGCTGCATAGAATTCATTATTCTTCATATCAACGCACCTTTGAGTTCTTATAGAAGCAACTTTGAATTCCTTCTTAGCTCTGACTGAACTCGGATGTCGATGTTGTGTCGAGTACTTATCGACGTATCCGTCGAGTTGAAGACTTGGACTTGAACTTCATCTTCTGCGTCGAATTAGAGTCGAAGTTACATCGACTTCTAAGATGGCTTCTACAGGCTCTTCCTTCTGCGCCGAGTTCTTTTCGATGTTGCGTCGACTTCACTTGATACTTCGACAATCAGTCAGAGTTGCGCCAACTTCTATTCGACGCAAGTTTAACTCATTTGAATTTGTGCTTATCTTAGACCTGGTCTTGACACTCTAAGTGAATGTGATATCCTAGGACATCTAATGACCGGATTACCATCTCTATAAAATATGGGTAATACATCCTAGATGATAAAATCACTTTAAGATAATTTGTTAGATAAATCATAAGAGTTTTTCCCAACAGGACCGTCGGCGCTAGGGTTCCAGTTTGCAAAAGGAAGCCGTCGGGGGTTTCTCCTCTCTGAACCTTTTCAGAAAGGGGCCAGGAAAAATGTAAAAGCTTAGCCCTATGACTCAAATTATATCTATATATAATTCTCAGTGAACTAGGTTCAGCTTTAATATGAATTACCCTAAGAATAAGTGAACTGGGTTTAGTGTTTAGACGAAGGAGTAAACAGACTTGGGCTGTATCGACTTGATATCCAGTCGATCGACTATACAATCTAGTCAATTGGTTTGATATCTAGTATATCGAGTTGACAATCTAGTCGATCAGTTTGATATTTATCGATCGACTAGACAATCTAGCCGATCTGCTTGTCGATATACACTATATCAACACAGAGACATCTTATTCGAATTCTTCTCGTCGATCGACTAGACCATTTAGTCGATCAGCTAGACCGTCTAGTCGAATCTGTTCAGTCAATAATGGAATAGTCTAGACGAATCCTTCTAGTCGATCGTCCAGATGATCTAGCTGACTTGACCAGACAACACAAACAATTCTAGACGACTTTGTCTAGTCGATCGGCTAGACCTTATAGTTGATCAGCTAGACCATCTAGTCGATATCACTATATTGACATGCAATCAAGTCGACATAGACTTTCTCCCACTCATCCAAGTTTGGCTCTCCACTCATATCTTATATGAGTCAAGCCATCCTCACTAGATAACATTTATCTGATTTAGCTTCAAGTTTACTAGGCATTTGACATCGCACATATGCCTTATAACCTCAAATCTTGATGAAAGACATACTAGAATGCTTCCCGGTCTATATCTCATATTGTGTCTTTCGAACCGTTTTAGTTGTAACACGATTTTGTGTGAAAGAGGCTGTTCCTAGAGCATATCCCTAAAAGGAAACAGGCGGATCTACATGAGTCATCATCGACCGTACCATGTCCAACAAGGTATGATTTGTCCTCTCAGACACACCATTATTATATGGTGTTCTAAGTGGAGTGAGTTGTGATACAATACCATACTATTTCAGATGATCACAAAACTCTTGACTCAAATATTCACCTCCTCGATCAGATCATAGTGTTTTAGTTGATTTTCCTAGCTAGTTCTATACTTCATTCTTGAACTCCTTGAACTTTTCAAAGGATTCAGATTTGTACATCATAAGATACATATATTTGTATATACTGAAATCATCAGTAAATGTAATGAAGTAGTGGAACCCACCTCTAGCTATAGAACTTATTTGTCCACAAACATCACTATGTATGACACCCAGAAGATCATCAGCCCTCTCGGTATGACCAATGAAAGGGGCTTTAGTCATTTGGACTAATATGCAAAACTCGCATCTCTCAAATGATTCATAATCAAAAGAGTCCAGTGGTCCATTTTATGGAGCTTGGATATGCGCTTCTCATTTATATGGCCTAAATGACAATGTCAAAGGTACGTAGGATTCGAGTCATTCGTTTTTAGTCTCTCAATATTTTTTATGTTATAGATTGGTTGGTCTAAGTTCAAAACATATAAGCCATTTAATAATTGAGCTACACCATAACAAACATCATTCGTAAAAATTGAACAACAATTGTTCTTAAGGATAAAGAAAAACCGTAAACCTCTACGGCAATGGAAAAAACTCTTCCTCCATTTCTAACATGTAGAACCATCTCTCCTTTACACGACATTCTCCACCTTCCCAGTTCATGTACATTTGTACAAATGTGAGAACCACATCCAACATCCAATACCCAAGATGAAGGAGCGGAAAGATTTATCTCAATAATATAAATACCTGAAGTGAAAGTCGCACTTCCCTTCTTCTTCTGCAGATCCTCAACATAAATGGGATAAGTCCTCCTCTAGTGCCCCGCCTTACCACAGTCGTGGCAATTTCCTTCCTTGGCCAGTCCCTTCTTTAGTGTCTAAGACTTGGGATCAAGACATGACATAGATCATATCTTAGTCTTCTTGGATCCCTTGGCGTTGCCTTTGCCTTTATGCACTATCAACATGGGGGTAACAAGCTTGGCCTTCTTCATGTTGTTCTCGGCAGTTCTTAACCTTCCTAGGAGCCCGGGCAGAGTCTTGTCAATCTCATTCTTATTGTAGTTCAAAATTAATTGATCATAACTATATGACAACGATTGCAGGATCAGATTAATGGCCAACTCTTGGCCCATGAAAAAACCCAATCTCTCAAGGTTCTCAATGTACTCAATCATTTTGAGTACATGAGTCCCTACTAGGTCCCGAGCTCCCATCTTACACTGAAAAAACACCTTGGATATATCAACCCTCTCTTGCCGAGCTTGCCCCTCGATCATTTTCTTGAGGTGCCTGATTATCTCATAACCACACATGATCTCGTGTTGCTTCTGAATCTCAGAGGTCATGGTAGCATGCATGAGGCATTCAACATCCAGGGAGTCAACTTGATACTTCTTATCAACATCTTTATTTGCTCGGGAGGCAGATGAGGTTGGATCCTCGGGGGGTGGCGGGGGGTCCTCTTCCAAGATATAGAGTTTGCGCTCTTGCCTAAGGACAATCCTCAAGTTCCTATACCAGTCCAGGAAGTTAGTCTCATTGAGCTTCTTCTTCTCAAGGATGGCTCTCAGGGACAAGGTGGAGTGTGAACCACTTGCAATGAAAATTCGATAAGATATTTGCAAAGTATATTAATCACATATTTCAAATACATTTTATTTAATATTGATTAATATTAAACACTCCCACTATTTTGTTCAAATTAATAAAACTTAATATCAATTCAGAGAGTTTATGCGAGCTACTCTCTAGTGGACAAGATCCGTATTTCACCCCATCATAAGTCAGCTTTTGCTGACCCATAATGTGGCTATTTAGGTAGACAACCTTTGTCAATTGCATCACCATGCAACTCTTATATAGTTGGTGAATAATATTTTTTCGCATCCATCATATGGTGCATGTCAATCCTATGCCTCTATGCACTCAACCATTGAGGTCACCTAGTTAAGTTGGACCCGATATCGACATTGAGATATCACAATTATCCACTCACACCCTTACCAGGATAGATTAACGCACTTTGCTTTGGCAAGCCCACACTTAATTGATCGAGGCAGCAAGAGTGTGGGCCATCGAAAGGTATCTGAACACTTAATATTAATTTTAAGGGATTTTCAGGATAAGTGATTAATAATTAATCATGATTAACTTTTAATCATTACACATATTTTCATAGAAACATGAAAACATTTACACCATTCACATTCCAGATACATTCTAGATTCACTATAAAGAAAAACCATCAACTATTGATATTAAGGAATAAATCTAAACATTTAGAACCCTTCTAAATCTTCAGATTACATGTATTGGACATATGCAAAGTATTCTTCCTTATAGCAGTAGACAAGCTCGCCATCCTATGCTTTAGTTTCACACACTAGACAAAGAAAGATGGTTACTGCAAAGGAAAACAATTTTTGAAACATGGAAATCGCACAAAACCTCGCTGGGATACCACTTTTGGGTTTTTTATGGGGTTACACATCATATGTGCATAGCAAAAATTCAAGAAAGAACCCAAAAGAGAATCATATGGATCTTGCGATAACAAAGAATTAAGAAATAAATACAGCAAGTACCTATGTCAGAATGCAAATTCACAACACAATCGGGCTTCAAAATTTGCTCCAGAAAACACTGTGTCTGAGTCGGAATCCAAATCCAAGATCTGCTTCCTCAATCTGCGCCTGATTCAAAATCAGCGGTCGCCTGTCGTTTTCTTTTGTGATCACAAGAACACAGAAGAAGAAGTTCTCAAGAAGCAGTCATCCTCACCGACTGCTAAGAAGCCAATCCACATCCGGCTAAGAAAGAATTGAAGAAGAACCGTGCATTCAAGATCTGATTCAGAGGCATTCTCTTCATTCTCAAGAAGCCGATCATTATCAGGCTAAGGTTGCCGATCAACATCAGGTAGAAGAAACAGTTTATATCTGTAATCTCTTGTAAGGCTTGCGGGCCATATTGTCTAGCTTGAGGGCTGGAGAGCTGTGAGGCTTGAGGGCCAGGGCAGTGCACTCGCGGGTGCGATTTGTCGAGCTTGCGGGCTTGGGGGCAGTAGGGACTTGCGGGTCTAGGCTGTTGGGACTTGCAGGTCCGAAAGGTAGGGCTTGAGGGCCTGAGTGTCGAGCTTGCGGGCTCGGGGGCAGTAGGGGCTTGCGGGCCTAGGTTGTTGGGACTTGCGGGTCCGAAAGATAGTGCTTGAGGGCCTGAGTGTCGAGCTTGCAGGCTCGGTGGCAGTAGGAGCTTGAAGGCCTAGGCTGTTGGGACTTGCGGGTCCGTGGTGTAAGGCTTGAGGGCTGGAAGATTTTGGCGGAGTTTGCTGAGCCTAGCGGATTGCTGGGTAGGCGCAGAGGGACAGAGGACTACTCAAGACGCCCGGTCTTGAGGAACCTCTATAGATCGATTGTGTGCTTTCTGTGATTAGTTCTTTACATTCTGCAAATCTGTTAATCACAATCGAGAAATACCTAAAGGGGATAGTATAAATTAGAAAAACCTATTCACCCCCCCCCCCCCCCTCTAGGTGATCCGGGTAGACACCCCCATAAACAACAGTTGAGCCAATATATGATACTGAGCTTACCACTTTCATAAGGTCTATTTTAGATCAGGAAACTAGGATTGAACAATTATGAGGGTGACACGGTCCATGCCTCTAGTTCTATCTGGATGTAAGGGACAAAGGAACAATACAATGCTGATACATTGATTAAGACAGGCTTATTGAGTTATGAACTCTTATTGCTTGGGTAGCAATGATGTATTGCTAGATGTCGCTCATTGTTTGTGAGACTTTTGTTGATACTTTGTGATCAAGTGGGAGACTGTTGGAGTTTCTGAGGTGATCTCAAAGCAATCAACAGTTATTCTTACTGCCAACGCAATATGAGCCTATAGGGTCGCACATAAAAGCGTTTGGAGAAGTTGGAGAAAGGATTGTGTTGGCCTTACTCATATTGGATATGAGTGAAGGACCAATCATGTGACTGCTTGGAATCAAGTTGAGAATGTCTCAAAAGGAAATCGTTTACAGTGTTTAAACGAATGGATTTATACTAGATAAATCGGCTAAAGGGTTTAGACGAATTCGGCTAAAGGGTTTAGACGAATTCGGCTAAAGAGTTTAGACGAATTTAGTTAAAGGGTTTAGACGAATTCGGCTAAGTCAAATTCGGCTAAAGTGTTTAGTTGAATAAATGACAAATTCGGCTAAAGGGTTTCGCCGAATTTATATAGACGAAATTGTTTCGTTGAAATCATATAACCGAATTTATATAGACGAATTCGTCGAAATGGTTTCGCCGAATCTGAGTCGAATTCAGTTATATTGTTTAGTCGAATTGTCGAATTCGGCGAATGTGCAAATCTATACAGAAATGTTCTGTTTTTCCTCTGGTCTGCGGATAGCCTGTTTTATACCTTGCGTATAAAAGGAACGCGATTAGGTCTTCGAAACATACGGAATAGATCGAACCTCCTTCGCGATTTTAGGGAGAACAGCCGTCCGGAAAAGTTCCGCAAGAGGGCTTCTCGTTCTTCCCGTCCGCCGAGCTCCGTCGCCGACGGTCGCCGCCTCCCCTGTCTCGGACCTAGCAGTCCGTGGGGACGCTGAGAGCTTCCTACTCTGACCCATTCCTTGTTCGACAAGGCTTTGGGGTTCTCCATCGTTCGTGTGGATCGCTGTAGAGGAGCCGATACATTTCGGTTCTTGGAACTCATATTTAGTCTACCGAATTCCTTCTTGGAGCACTTTGGTTGAGTATTGACTCAATCCCGCGAAGGTATATTGCATTTTGCTTTCCTAATCTTTTGATTCATGAGATCCGCAAGGTCCTAACTCTTTGGGTTGTTCTAGTTTTCTTCCGATGCGCACATTTGATGTGTTCATATCATTATGAATGGTATTTAGAAAAACCCAACAAAAACCTGGTGGTTGAGCTACATAGACTTCTTCTTTTATATCTCCATTCAGGAAAGCTGATTTGACATCTATTTGATAGACTTTGAATCCCTTGTATGCAGCATAGGCTAGAAAGAGTCTGATGGCCACTAATCTAGCAGCAGGTGCAAATGTCTGATCAAAGTCTATGCCTTCCTCCTGCCTGTATCCTTGGGCTACCAGCCTTGCCTAATTTTTTATAATCAATCCAGCTTCGTCCATTTTGTTTCTGTAGACCCACATTGTCCCAATGATGTTATGCCCATGTGCCCTTGGGACAAGTTTCAATACTATGCATCTTTTGAATTGATTTAGCACTTTTTGCATGGCCATAACCCAGAACTGGTCTTTATTGGCCTCCTCAAATTTCTTGGGCTTAAGTTGTGATAGAAAACTAAGTTGCAAGTTTTCATTCAAGGCATTTCTTCTTGTTCTAACTCCATGAGTGAGCTCACCAATTATCTGATTTGCTGGATGACTTCTAAGATGTCTCATAGCTGTAGACATCACTCTTGCTGGTTCTCTTGTTTCAGTAGCTTCTTCAGCTCCTGCTTCATGATTCGCATTTTGGAGATTTGGCTCTTTAGTTGACTCTTCTACTGATTCTGGAATAGATTCCAGTGTGGAAGGCTCATTCTTCTCAACTGTTTCATTTTCTCTGATTTTGAGGTTCTCTAATCTTTCTTCAAATCCTGCACATAGCCCTTGACTACACCTATGTCAGATCCTCTAAATTTAACTTTGGGTCCATCTTCTACAGGTGCAAACTCCTTCAATAGGCTTCTAGTTATAGTCATATGCTTGGAACATCCACTGTCCAAGTACCACACATGAGTCTTGGTGGTTTTTGTACATACCTGCAAGATAACTACACTTCCTTAGGAACCCAGTCTCTTTTTGGCCCTAGGTGCTTGTTAGAGAATGATTTAGCAGCCTACCTTTTAGTTGTCATGTGGGAATGATTCTAGACTGTTTGGTTGAACCAACATTCTATGGCAAAATGCCCTACTTTTCGACAACACCAGCATTCAAATCTATTGTATCTAGATTTTCTTATGGTGTTTGGAATTATTAGGTTAGGTTGTTGCTTGACAGCTAACCTTCCTTTCTTGGGGGCTGAAGAGTTTTCCCCAACCAAGCAATTTATGAAGGCCAATTCACTGGAGGATTCTTTTGGGGTGCAGATAGTGCACTTTTCCCAAGGAAAGTTTGTCTCCTGCTTAGCCAGGTAGAAGGAAGCTTAAGACCACTATCAATCTTCTGGCTTTCTTTGCATCCATAGATGCTACTGTGATCATATGGATTTGTGGGTATGATCACTTTTCTAATGATTGCTTTTCTTTGGGTAGATTTCCCATTGCCTTCACATTGAGTGTAGCCCAAACCTTGCTTATGTGTTTGTGAAAAGCTATCAATCAAGGGAAGAACTGTTTGTGGCTTAGAATAACTAGCCACAATTTTCTTTTCCATTAAGAACATATCCTCCAGCTCTTTGATTCTAAAATTCTTGTGCTTGATGACTTCAATCAAAGTGTTAGAGCTCAGTGGAGGGATTGATAATTTGGTTTTCTCTTGAGCTAGCCCAGTTACTCTCTCAAGTAGTTTATGTCTCTTGTCTCACAAGGAGATGATCTTTGTAGCGTGCGCCTTACAGAGAGCTATTGCTTTCTTAAGGGCATCAAACAGTGCACCAAAATTTTCAATATAATCAGTGTCAACTTTTCTTATTGTTGAAGAGGAACTGGCATCTGAATGTGTCAGAGATGGTATGATAGGCTTTAGGAATTACATGTTTGTGATGAATTTCATCACAACATTCTTCATCTTATAAAGCCATGGATGTTATGTGGTTATCTGATTATGATGAAGAGCATTCATTGTCACTGTCACTAAGTGTCTTCACTTTCTTTGCAACAAAGCTTTTCTCTGATTTCTTGTTCTTTGAGTGCTTTCTTTCTTCACTCTTCTCTTGTCTTTTAAATGGACATTCAGCAATGACATGTCCAAGCTTTTTGAAGCTGTAACAAACAATGTTAGAAGAATTATATTTGCTAGATTTAGAGCCATACCTGTCTGATATGTGCTTCCTCCAAGACTTCTCTTCTCTCCTAGAGCTAGAGGGTGAAGCTTCATATCTTCTGTTCCATCTTCTTCAATTTCTCAGCAGTTTCTTAAACTGCTTGGTGAACAGTGAGATATATTCATCAGATAGTTCTGATCTGGAGTTGCTGGAGGTCTCTTCCTCTGAGACATAGACATGCTCTACTGTCTTATGCTTTTTGGAAGCTTCAGCTTTAAAGGCCACTGCCTTTTCTCTGTTGTAATCCTTGGAGTTTTCTTCCTTAGCCTTTCTGGTATTTAGCTGCAGCTCATATGATAGGAGCTTGCCACACAGTTGTCTAGGCTACATTGCTACCAGATTGCCAACTTCTCTTATTGCACATAGCTTCATGTCCCATTCCTTGTTCAGGGATCTCAGGAATTTGTCATTCAGCTCGTAGTTTGTGAATTCTCTTTCATAGGTTCTGAGCCCATTGACAATCCTGAAGAACTTCTCATAGCAGGCAGCTATGTCATCCTTCTTATCCTGCCTGAAGGATTCATACTCCTGATTCAGGAGGGATTTTCTGTCATCCCTGACTTCTTCAGTTCCTTCCATGTAAAGGACCAATGAATCCCACACTTCCTTAGCTGTTTTGCAGTGAATTAGATTTTGAAATGTTGAATCGTCAATTGCATTCACAATGATGTTCTTAGCCCTTTTGTCCATAGTAACCAAGACAACTTCATCCTTGGTGAACTGAGATAAGGTCTTAGGTGTAGGAGTTGTTGTTGGATCCACAAAAATGTTCATGGGAACATAGGGTCCCTCTTCCACTGTTAGATAAACTCTAGGGTCTGAGGCTTCCATGTACAACTTGACTATCTATTTCCAGATAGTGAAGTTCTCATTGGTGCAGATGGGCAGCTTCATTGAGCTCATTTCCTTATGATGCTCACCATCCATTGACTTAGCACAACCCACTAAATTTGAAGATCTTGTTCTAAGCTGTTAAGCCTTTGAACTCAACCTACCTCTGATACCAATTGAAAGATATTGGTTGTCTATAAACTACACCTAGAGGGGGTGATTATGTGTTTTTAGGATTATTTTGCTACTTATAATTTAACTGTCACGGCACAAAAGCAATCACAAAAAACACACAAGATTTATAGTGGTTCCCTACAAGATAATGTGTCTAGAGGTAGTTCATTGTCCCTCCCACCTATCTAGCAGTATGCTAGACTAGGCAACTTCCCCAACTTAGATCTTTTTACTAAAAACAGATCTTACAACTCAGTTTCACACAGAACCATACAAAGCTCAGACTTTACTAGTCTTACAATAACTCAGATCTTCAACAAGATCCTACCAAACTCAGGCTCACGAAGAACCTTACCAACTCAGATCTATCAGTAGATCCTACCAGCTGAGGCTCACAAAGAAACCTACCAAGTAATATAGAGATATTGTTGCAGAAGAGAAGACTTCAGGATGAAAGCTTTGAATCATAGATCTTCTTCTTCTTGTAACAATAAGCCCAGAGATCTTGTGGATCAATGAACCTTTCTTTTGAATCTTCTGTAGACCTTCACAGCACAACAGCTGTGAAGTCTTCTTCTTTTTGTTGATTTTTTTTTCTCTTCAAGAAGTATGTAAGAGAATAAAACTTTTTGAGAATTTTGAGCAAGCGTATTTCTGTAGATAAAAATATCTCCTTTATATTGCTCTGCAATTTTGCATACAACCCCTTGATGATTATTCCATAATCAATTTTCCTGTTTGAAAATGCCTTGCTTAATTGGCAATATTTCATCATAATTACTGGTCGTTCTTGGAACATGCAGAATATAGAAATAATAAATTTCTTCATTAAATACTGTGCAACGGCTATATTCTGTAGAGAATGTATCATTTATTGCTCCTTGATGTGCACAAGATAGGCGTCATGTACATTACCTAAATATCAACTTCCAAGAATGTTTGCGCATTAAATGTTGCTCTGTAACTGTCAAGACGACATTATTCCTTCAAGATAATATCGTCTTGATCAGTGTGCACGACAGATATACTTCACGGCGATATCGTCGACATACTTCCTTCTTTATGACTCTACTTGATATCTCAACGATCTTACTTCTTCTAGACGATATCATCGAGATATTTCTTTTAGTAAGACTAAGACTTATCTTCAAGTTGATAGCATTTCTTCAAGACGATATCAGGTCTTCAATCCGATGTTTGTCTTCATGAGTCTTTCTTCATGACTTAATGAGTTAAGTCATTAATCTTCAAGGCTATACCTTTTCTTCAAGACGATGTCGTCGAGACATCTGAACTGAAATGTTTCACCGATAAGCTTTCTTCAAGACAATATCGTCGAGATCTCTAAACTTTTCTTTATCGACGATAAGCTTTCTACAATCTTCAGGATTTATACAGTTTCTTCAAGACGATGTCATCGAGTCATCTAGACTTACTCTTTCTCAGCTATAAGTTTTCTTCAACCTTCAAGACTATATGTTTTCTTCAAGATAATATTATCGAGATATCTGAACTTAGCTTTATCAACGATAAGCTTTCTTTGTTGATGCCAAAAATGTACCAGGTCCACACTTGATCAAACTGGGGGAGGGGGAAAACTGTTGGGTGGTCGGTTACTCTGAGCTACGAGTGAAGAGTGAGAGAGGGAGAAAAAAGAGACAGCGAGATCTCATGAAAAGAGAGACAGTGAGGTCTCCGCGATTTCAAAAACTGGAGACCTCTCAAGTTAGTGGCTGGGAGTTGGAAACCTATCCAAGATCCTCCAACCGGTAGCCCTACCATCTATTTATAGGCTTGAGAGCCTGCCCGAATGGGCAGGTCTAAAAGTAACGGGTTGCCCGAATCTACTGAGATCGCTATTTGAGATTGCATAAGAAAGACTGCACGGGACCGAGACCTCCTAGGGCGAGGTCTCCCGGAGAGGCGACCTTGCGAGGTTTCCAAGGGGGAGACCTCCATAGGGCGAGGTCGCCCAGGGGGCGACCTCCATAAGGTCGAGGTCGCCCAGGTGGCGACCTCCCAAGGGCGAGGTTGCTCAAGGGGTGACCTCCAAGTGCGAGGTCGCCCAGGGGGCGACCTTCAGAGGCGAGGTCGCGCAAAGCGCGACCTCTACGAGGCGCGAAGGCGAGACCACTCGAGCGATGGGAGACCGCCAGGGATCGGATACCCAGAAAAAATACCTGGATTGTTGGGAGAGGTCGTCTGAGCACTGTGAGAGCATGTGGATTACTTCAATCACTTGCAAAAAGACAGCTTGAGGGGATAGCCGATTTCTGGGTAAACATTCTTCAAGACGATATAGTTGAAACTTATTCGACGATATGCTATCTTTCTCAACGATTCATCTGCTGAGTCTTAAGATGATATTTTACTTAGTGATTTTTATTACTATTATCGTCTATATACTAGAGATATAGCCTTGATGTATCTGTCATAACATGAACTTAAACCTCACATCAAAAACAACTTAGCTTATCTATACTTGTGTTCCTTCTTCAAATCTAGAGACATTGAAGGCATAATACCCAACAAAACTTGATCAAATACAAGTAGGATTTGTTATTCTCAAATCAAAGAGATGTGAAAAACCATATTCCAACAGAATACGCGACCTCCTGGAAAGCAATCGTGGATCCTGCTGAGTTTTCATCTGGGACCCTTGTAACCAGAGCGGAGGAGTACTGGTAGAGGTTGCAAGATTTGGGTCAACACCTAGCATTCGAGTTATTGCGCCTACTCTTCCCTTTACCCCTCTGAAACCCCATACAGTATCTTTCATTGAGTATGAGATGGGGTAGACCTTTGCTACTATGTAGTGACTTTCTAGGTTTCACTAACACAACAATAATGACTGCCAACTCCTTAGACTGGCCAGATAAGTGTCTTCAGAGGTCTTATGCCTTAGAACTACTAGGGCATGAAGATAACCATGCACACTAAAAAATAACTGTATGAGATTGAATATACAGGTAAGGATGAGATGATCTGCTGACTCACTATCTCCCATCACTGCTACCTTTTTGGATGGGTAAGCTAGAGATTTTTGGTAGATGGGAAACCAATCCATCTTCATAGGACAACAAACTTTTAGAATCCTCTAGGAGGAGCTCACAGATCTCTTACTAGAGCACATTATACTTGCCAGTACTTGTGCTGAGTTGCAGGAGTGCTTTCTTTCAAACTGCCCTCAGTCTATCAAAATATGAGGTCGTGCTCTAGATCCTTAAGGAAGAGGATGGGGTTGATGCGGGGGAAGTTACTAGGGTCGCCCAAAGAACCATTGAGACTTCAGTGTTGGACCATAATAGGCATACTATAACATATCTAGATTTATATGCACCCTCAAAGTTTGGTGGAACCTCCTGAGGCCGCAGTGATCCTTAAATGGACTCAGTGAGCACTGAGTGGGCCACTGGAGACCCCAGAATTCCCTAACCCTAATATAAACCTAGAAGTGAATCCGGACACACCAACGGGTTAAAAATGACGCAATTACCCTGGTGATCCCAATTTAGGTCAACTTAGATCTAGTAAGCATCAATATGGCCTAATGGTCACATTAGACTAAACTTAGGGTTCTTATCAACTCTGACTCCGCCATAGGAGGGACCTCTTTCCCAAGAGGTTGAGTTAAGCCTATGTGGACACAAGATGGACCCAAGCTGACCCATTGGGGTCCATCTCACCCATTTGACATGTCATGTCATTTAGGGAGTTAACTTGGTCAAACCATAATCCTAATTAGGTTTATGAGTGCATCAAGCCAGTTAGGCTCATGTAAGTGTGACCATGACTTGGAATTTGTCCTATGGGTCCAGCATGACCTCCACCTCATTAATTTGATTGGTCATAGTCAACCCTAATAGTTGACTTGGTCAAACCTATGATTTAGGGTATTTAATTAATTAGGGTTTGATGATTTGGACCCTTGTTGACCACCTAATGACTCTCATGGTAGGTTCCTTGGACTTTCTCCCTCCTCCACATGGAATGTCATGTCATCAACATGGTAAAAGGTGGTCATAGAGTCAAACCCCTGACTATTTGGATGCATAACCAGCCATGTTTAATGTTTAGGGTGACCATCAATGGCTGGAAGACCTTGAAACAAATAAAGGAATGAATGACCATCAATTTCAAGTAAGGGAAGGGATTGTTGGCCTTGAGGAGCAAAAATGGCCATGGATAGGGAGTGGGTGGTCGACCACTTTAATATCTCCCTCCCTATTCTATTTCAATCCATGAAAAGGACTTATCATGACTCATCACTGTCTCCCTCCTTATGAAAGCTACATACTAACTCATACTTGGCATGACATCGCTTGGACATATGACTTTTTGTTGACCAAGAGAGTAAATTATCGGTTGAGTTGGAGGAGGTTGGGATACATAAGACTCCACCGCCTTCCCTTTCTCCGCATAAGATGCACCCACATTTTTGGCATACTCCAATGCTCGGTTGTTCGCCTTCGGAGGACCAGACCGATAATCTCAGGCATATTGTCCTACCTTGCCACAAGTGTAGCAAGTCACCAGACTCCGCCCAGTCGTCACCCGTGAAAACCTGGACTTCTTTTTGTACCATTTGTACCCAGATTTTGAAGAGGTCGGCTCTTTAAACTCAGGCGTCTTCACATTGAAGTCTCGGTCATTCTAATGCTGGACTCACACCAAGTCCTTCTCTATAGATCTAGCCATCTTCACTAAGACATGGAAGCCGAGTAACTTCATACCCGTAAGTAATAGTCGTAAGTTATCTCGCGGACCTTGGTAGAACTTATTAATCTTAGTCTCCTCATCGTCCAATATTGACCCCACATATTGACCCAGATATATGAATTCATGCAAGTATTCATCTATTGTGTGCTCTCCCTGCGTCAGACTCAAAAACTTGTTCTGCAGTCCAACATGCTCGACGGAGGGCATGTACCTTCGATGGAATAACTCTTCAAAGTTTTCCATTGAGATTTGTGTAAGTGGTCTCCCACCATATTCACGTACCACCATTTCTTCCCACCAAAGCATAGCTTCTCCGTTTAGAAGTAAAGTGGTAAGGTGACTTTCTTTGCTTACTCTGTCTCCATTCTCATCAAGGTTTGCTTTATCCATGCTAGCCAATCTTTCGCTTCAGTTAGGGATTTCATCCCCGAGAAGAATGGAGGATGGAAGCTCTAGAAGTGCTTCAACTATTGGTCAGACACGCGGTTCGCAGCTACCGATTCAACTACAACCACCATCTCAGGGGCCACCTCAGGGGTAGAAGGTTGTACAAGTCGTCTTGGTTGTGCAGTGATCATCGCAAAAACCGCCTCCGCGGCCAAACGTATAGTTTCTTTAGAAGGAGGGGTTGTAGGCACATCAGCAAATGCACGATTTTCAGTCGAGCGACGAGGTTGGGACTACCCCGCGCCACTTTGAGCCACCTATAATTATGGCATACACAATTTAGTGACTACAACTAGCAAATCAACAAGCATGGAACACTCAGGTTTCGCAAACAATGCAACAATTATAATTATTTTTCATTCCTAAGTGGACATTCATTGTAATTTTAGTTGTTTGAAGGTGACGCACTACATGTGCTCTCCACCCCTTAAAAGAATTTGTCCACGAATACAAAAACGATGGATCGACGCCAGAAGTCTGATACAAAATTATAACACCATGCCTGTACAAATGATATAACAGTAGGTATGACCGAGACCCTATGCCATATCGAGTATACAAACTAGGTGTTATTAAAGAAGTAATCAACAAACTACACACTACAGAGCCACAAACGCTAGCAGAAGTATTTTATTTATTTCAACAATAATGTCTACATCGCTAGGAATGCATTAAACAACAAGTGTATTGGCCTTAAGGCCTTACATTCACCAAAATGTAATTAGACTTTAACATGGTTTACATACATTGGTACGCAGGCCGACAATAATGTAAAAGCTATAAAAAATGTTTGACATTGGCCTTCAAGGGCCAGCTCAGCATTTGGGATCCATACCCACTACTTCCTGCTCAGCTAGTCAGTACATGTACCATCCACAAATAAATGGTAAACGAGGGTCAGATATGAGCTGACCACAAACCGTGTAACGATCCCCCGGGCCATTCTAGCTAACCGCGGGGCAGTGGTACCGCTCTCCTGCAAGTTAGCTATAACAAGCAACATGTATAACAAAAGAAATTGTGACTACTCTAAACAAAGTGAAGTTCCAAGCACAATCAATTTATCTAGGTTGAGCATCAAAGTAAGTGAATCTAGATATGCACATGATAGTTGGTCGACCCGAAGGTTCCTTCAACCGCCTAAGCATGGAGCTAACAAACATCAATCCCAAACCTTGGTATCCACGACCACATATTTTCATGCACACAAGGCATGCCAATCTGTGTACTCTGTCCAGATTCTTGTGTCCATCCTAAGTTATGCAAATTTAAATTGTACTTGAGATTTGGCGGTCTACATCTACACATCTTTCGGTCTTCCCCATGTTCAATCTGTGACTAAGCGGTGCGACCTGTAACATCCCTCAAACAACTAGACCCCAAGGATGGTTTTGTCATGACTAGGTCATGACAAAACCCTAGGAAGCACAAAGAGATCATAAGAGCTTAGGCTTGAAGGTGAAGATCACCTTGGTCTGAAGATAGCAATTTTCAGTTACCAAGCCTAGGGTTGGACTTTAGGGTCTCACCTTGACCCCTTTACCCCACCATAGCATACCTACCCTTTAGGGTGTCCCTTAGAGCACCAAGGACTCAATGGGGTCAACCAAAGTGGTCAAGTTGACCAAAGTCAAATCTAACCCTAAAGAGGGTCAAAGTAGCCTAATTTGGGTCAATTGGCCTCCACCTTGCTAGATTTGGTGGTCTACGTCTACACATCTTTCGGTCTTCCCCATGTTCAATCTGTGACTAAGCGGTGCGACCTGTAACATCCCTCAAACAACTAGACCCCTAGCATGGTTTTGTCATGACTAGGTCATGACAAAACCCTAGGAAGCACAAAGAGATCATAAGAGCTTAGGCTTGAAGGTGAAGATCACCTTGGTCTGAAGATAGCAATTTCCAATTACCAAGCCTAGGGTTGGACTTTAGGGCCTCACCTTGACCCCTTTACCCCACCATAGCATACCTACACTTTAGGGGGTCCCTTAGAGCACCAAGGACTCAATGGGGTCAACCAAAGTGGTCAAGTTGACCAAAGTCAAATCTAACCCTAAAGAGGGTCAAAGTAGCCTAATTTGGGTCAATTGGTCTCCATCATGCTAAATTGACCTTGCCCCTAACCTCATAATGATATTGAGGACACAATGGACCTAAAATCCACATCATGGTGCCACAAATTTGGCCAAATTGGCCCAAGTCAACTCTAGCCTATTTTGGTCAAAGTGGTCTATTGAGGGTCAATTGGCCTCCACCTTGCCTAATCCTTACAAGAGGCCAATGGGTCACTAATCCTTACAAGAGGCCAATGGGTCACTAATCCTTACAAGAGGCCAATGGGTCACTAACCACACTTTGGGGTCAACCCAAATGGTCAAATTGACCAAAGTCAACTCAACCCTAGTTTAGGTCAAATTACCCTAATTTGGCTTAATCAAGCCCAACCCACTTGGGCTAGGCCCAATTGGAGTAGCACAATAGCTTAGGAGGCTGATAATTACCAGGAATTGTCACCCAATTTCTATAAATGATGACTAGGAGAGAGAAATCTCATTTTCCCCAAAAATGGAGGAGAGAGAAAGAGAAGGAGAAATGGCATTCATGGTTTAGGGAGACCAATAGACACTCATTCCTCCTCTAATGTCTTCATTCATCTTTCCTTGGAGGAGTTTAATGGTCATTCACGACCACATAGGGGGAATTTGAGGAGATTTCAGTTTGGCCAAAATTGGCCATTAATGGCCTTATTGGCGATTGATACCATCCCGCTAAAGAACCCGGGCCTCTATGACAGAGATAAGCATGGCATTGAAAGCTCCACGGACAGCAATGATGAGTCGACGATCGGAGAGGCAAAACACCACCACTCAGGTCCTCCCCTCCTCCTCTCTCTCTCTGTGGATTGATCTACATCTGTTGGTCGCAAGGTTTGGGTCCAATTGGCCTTGGATCGGGTGGGCCGAGGGCTTGGTCTTTTAAGCTTTTCCCCACGTCTAAAACTCTATTTCGTCCACTTCCGGTTGCCCTATCACCGCCTTTCGCCGGCCACCACCTCAACGGAGGTGGTGATGGCATTGGCCGGCCGGGGAGGGGTACAGGTGGCCGGGAAAAGCCACGGAAAGTGGCTCCAGGATAGGCTCATCGGTGATGATGAGCAGGGGCCGTCTGATCTGGCGCGATCTGATATGCGCATACCAAAATGATTTGATTTGTATGTTATGTATATACTGTCACACATTATGCAGTTAGTGTTTTTATTTATTAAAAATACTTAGAGCCCTCTACTGGAAAAATGTTCAACATCAAACTTGTAGCCCCTGAGGTCTAGTTTATTTTAAAATTTATTTCACACCAATTAGGTCAGTGGTCTGACCACAACACTCAAAATGGTGCAACCTATACATAGAGTTGACCAGAGATTGATTTGAGTGCCCCCATTAATCCAGCCATCCAAATGCTCTAAAATTTGGATCATAGCCTACTTATATCCACACTCTCAACATATCCAAAAATAAGAACTTTTGAGGACCTTTTTCTATAGTTTTTGCAAACATTTAATAAACCATGTATGATTTAAGTTTAGGGTCTAGAGACCTCCAAACCCTACCAAACTTTGGTGGGCAGTTCTTAGGGTTATGACATGACTCTGGTAAAAATTTCATTTCATTTAGGATTGATTTGGTTAGGTAATTAAGCAACTCAAATTTGGTCAAATTATAGGATATTAGTTCAAAAGTACACTTGATGGGTTGAGTGGTCTATCCTCATCCAAAAGTGATAAAACCTTGGTCACTGATTTAACATCACATAAAACACCCTCACATATGGTTTGGGTGGTTTGGGGTGGATGTGCCCTAGAACCCTATGTTCAAACCCTATGGTTGTATATTGAACCTATTGAAGGATATATAGCCATATGTCATTGGATTGACTTGGCACTTGGTAGAGAGGTTCATAGGGTCATATGCCCTAGACAATTTAACTGGAATTTTTAGGAACATTTATCCCCTCTGAATTAATTAAGAACCAATTAGGGCACTTAATTATAAGAAGAATTTACATGTTCATATAACCTTGGATGTCATGAAATTTTGGTAGTGAGTTTGTATTAGTGATATTGTTCTTTTATTATTTTATTGAGAATTTTAGAATGATATATATTACTTCATTCACAAGCCCTTTGTTTGGCCTATTTATAAGGGGAATTAATTAAGGGTTTAATATTCACTAGAAAATCATGAAACTTGGTCAGAGGACTTTTTAGGTCAAGTATATAATCTGTTAATTTTAGTATAATTTTTGGAGGAATTTATATATAGTTCCCTTCACAAAATGCCCTAGGCTTTGTTAATTTACATAAAGGATTTATAGAGTCCAATGAATTTGGAAAATTATGGAACTCGGGCAGTGAACTTTTCTGATCACCTTAGATGCCTGTTAATTTTCTTGTAATTTTTGAATGAGTATTTTTGGTACTTTCTTTGTTAATCCTTGATTTTGATAAATTAGTCAATATTTAAATTGGAGGTCAAACCTTTTCTGGAAATTTATGAATTTTATATATGGTTATTATTTTGATGATATATAGTTGTACAAATTTTAGTAAGGCCATACTTTAACAGAAAATCATACTTGGTGTTCAAAGTCATAGGTTCCCTAACTTTGAAGAAATTATAATAAATGCCAAATAAATTAGGAAAATTATGAATTTCTAGAGATAGTCTTAAGATGTCATAACACACTCCCAATAATAATCTTGGGTCATTTGGATAAGCATTTGAAGTCTTTCTCTTTTTATCCATCATGTAGGTCAAGTGGTCTACGTATAGTGAAAATGTTGAATTAAGATAAGCATGTATGTCTTACATGGGGAGTTAAAGAAGTTGGTGCACCCATACTGATTGGGATTGGAAGGGGTCACCAAAAGAGGGTAGGAGTGAGATGCCTGGTTGACTAGGAGGCAAGAGTGTGCTTGAGATCGATGAGAGGTTGTCATTCCCTTAGAGTAGAGTAAAACACACTTAGTGTTAGTAAGTGTAACATTAATAGTGGTCAGGTCAAGGGTAGAAACTAATAAGAATAAGTGCCTTGGAAAGGGAGCTTCGAGGTTCAGCCCATCATAGCTCCTAGTGCCGCTGCGAGCCCCTCACAGGGTATTCCTCGGGAAGTCCATGGTTAACCCAAAAGTGTAGGAATAAATTGTTATGCAAGTTTAACTTAATAATACACTCACCCATATCTCGTTGCTTCGGGTGGTTAGTTGGTTTGGTCTTACGATCAGTAGGCTCGGTGGTGGTAGGTACAGACGGGTTAGCCCGGCGAGCCGGTGGCTCAGAGATATATAGTAATCATAATTGTATGTGCATAAAGGTGGTGGGTCCTTAGTATTGGACGGTCGTTCGCACTGACGTCGATACCTTGACTCGGCAAGTATGGTTATCACTTAACCAAGGGAAGTTTGGTGGACCAGCCAGCAAGAGTACGCAGGCGCTCCACGGTTGTGTTCTTCACGTTGAGGCGTACGAAAGGTCTAGGTTAGGTAGTGTGAATACCAACCTAGAGGTGGGCGAGGCCCAACCCACCACCTCTATTTGCCACTACGAGAGGTACCTAAGAGTTTAGCTAACTCCAAAATGGGGAACTAAAGGTCTGTGCGCATAGAGTCGGGTGCGTGAGTTGCACTTGTGTGATCTTAACATTAGCCTGCATAACATTACATGTCATAACATAAGCATTGCATTTCAACCCTCACCCTTATCGTATAAATTGGTAAGAGACTTCTTATACAATAGGTCATGCTAAACGACCCCTTGGTCTATAGGTCTGTATGGGCATTCCTATAAATCAAGGTTATCTTTCTTACTTACTTCACTATATTTTATCTGTGGTAGCTAACTGTAGTTTGTACTTCACTCAGTTATTATTCTTTACATGTTCTTTACCCTACTTTACTTACTATGCTATTTATATACACATCTGTGTAGTGGTAGATACTCCTGTAGCTAGTTCATGTCATATGCTATGTTATATACCCCTTGTTGTCCTCCACTTTGTCCCTCCCGCACGGTGCCTAGGAGCCACTAGGGGCGGGGTGGGGAAACGAGGCTTAGTCTTTTGACTAACGGTCGGTGGACCATATCATTTTAGGGGATCGAGGAGCAGCACCAGGAGACACAACACCATCAGAGGCTGGTGTAGATGGAGGCGGGCCAATCTAGCACAGAAGCACCAGTCTCAGGATCAGTAAGTGATTATCAGTAGTTTTGCATTCGCGAGAGATCTTGTAGTGAGGATATGATGTACTGGGCACGAGCCCTTTCTATTACTACCCTTTTATTCCGTTATTATCTAGGGACATCTATCTTTATGATTTTATATATTATGTGATGTGGACTTGGGCTTATATTTGTTCATTTGTACTTTTCTTCTTCTGTGATCGATATTGCCGGCAGGATCGGTGTTTTGTAGTGGCGACCTTCCCGAGTGTTCGTGTCACCGCAAAGTGGTGGATCTGGGCATAAGACCTAGTTTGAAGCAAAAAATGGGGTCTTACATGACCTCCCACCGAAATGCATGGAACTGGTTCAGCTCAGCTTTGCCCGGGCTCAAGATCACCAGAATCACAGGTCGCGGTGTGGGTACAACTTCACCTCTGCCCGTGAGTATGCAAGATAACCAATGTTATCACTAAACCAAGTTAGGTACTCACGGCCTGCAAGCATTCAACATAACATAACACTACAAGACAGCATTGAAAGAACTTAGGGGTTTAGATTAATTCACCTAGAGGGGGGGTGAATAGGTTTTTCTTATTTCTTTTAAGCTTAGTGTTGTTAGTAGCCTAATATGCCTACACAACCAATAAATTCAAGCTCAAAGAATCACAGCCACAACACAAAGGATTTTATAGTGGTTCCCCAAGTGATGGGTAGTCCACTGTCCCCCTACACCCTCTAACTCCAATGTTAGATAGGGTCAAAGATACTCGACCAAGTTATCTTCTTAGCTTTTAGAGCTTACACCACAAGTTCCTCATAACTTCTCAGATCTTAGATGATCCTACCTCAGGACAATAGTCCCTACAGCTCAGAGCTATCACTAGCTCCTACCTTAGGCACAACAGCCCTACAACTCAGAGGAATCCTCCTCCTACAACTCAGACCACCTCCTGGTCCTACTTCAGACAACACCCTTTTTCAACCTTCTCAGAGCTGAATAGCTCTTACAAAATAAGGTAATAATAGAATGAAAACCTCTACTACTGATTCAATCTTATCAATAGAATATTTCAGCAGATGCAGATTTTGAGCTGATCCTGGACAGGTTGGTTCAGAGCAGCTCCACTGTCTTCTTCTTCAGAAGGAAGAAAGAAGACTTCTATCTCTCTTGATGATGAAGGCTTGAGTCTCTACAAGAGAGAACAACTTCTGTTCAAGGCAAGAAGGTTGTTGCATCTTCAGGAATTTGCAACCGACTTTCTTTTCAGCTTGAACAACTTTGAAAAGATGAAGGACGACTCTCTTTGTTGCCCTAGCTTTAGCTTTTATAGTACTATACATCTTCAACGGCTATAAGCACGACCTCCCTTGCCCATGCCGATAAAGGCATTACTTTATCTCTTTTTGCGCCTTTATCAAATTCTGGGCAGCGCCAGTCAACGGGAAATATGTTTGATTCTGTCTCAGCTGATCCGCTGAGACGGCTCCTTGTCTCAGCGGATTAACAGCTTAGACAGTCGTCTTCTCAGCGGTTGGCACAAGCTGAGACAGCTACTCCTTTACAGCGGTTCCGCTGAGACGGCTCCTAGTCTCAGCGGATCTGACCCTTCGTCTCAGCGGTTCAGCTGAGACAGATCTCCATCTCTTAGGAGTTGATTTCTCCTGATCTTAGGTCAAGATGTCGCGACATCCCCACCACCAGAGGATGATGGACCAGAACTGGATGTGCTGCAACATAAAGATTTCAGGCGACATGACGACTCAATGGCCGCTAACGGAAAACAACGTTACAACCTTCGTCCGCGGCGCGCAAAGTTTATTTAAGATCTCTTTTAAGCATATTTCTAAGTTTCTAATTATTTCTTTTAAATGCGGGACTTGTAATATTTTATTTTTTATGCTTTTTATTTTTGGTGTGCTATTAGACAATTTGGTGTGTTATTAGCCATCCGAATTGATGAAATTATCAACTCAATCTTGGATGGTTGGATCTATTTTTGTAACTCCTATATATAGGAGTGTTTTAAAGAGAATGAAGATTATTGAAACCCTAAAATCAGCCCCCCCCCCCCCGCTCTTTGAGAATTTCGGCAAAGCTTGTGAGAAGCCGCCCACCCCCTTGTCTCCCTGTTCTCCTATTTCGGCCTCCCCTCTTGTGGAGATTCCGGCGTGGTTTCTTGGTGTGACTCCAAGGAAGAAGGACAACAACCCCTCTTGGTGCGACGTCGGAGGACCATTCGGTGCGACTCCGGTGGAAATCGTGGAGAGAGTGATTCTCCCACAAATTATCAAGTGTGCTTTCCGCTAAGGGTTGGGTAACATCTTCTCCATCTCCTAGTGATTCTTTCTTTAGATTTGTGGAGGTTGAACCATCGTGTTCTCCGCGATTTTAAATTTCAATCGCTTTCGAATCTTTGATTAAAATCGTTAATCTCCGCGTTTCTATTTTCCGGATCGGGTAGGTCCACTTTGCTTGAGCGGATCTTGGCCTATCGCCTTGATCTTGCCCTCAAAAAGGATTGACAACCTTTGCGTTAATTTTGGGAATTTGTTGACTAATTTATTATCGTTGTTTTAGAGTCAACGCTTCTCCGAATGGATTGGTTTATGTGTGCGAGAGAATAGCGTATTTGTGGGCGATAGATGCTTGTGTAGGTGCGGCCGAACAAGAGTGCGTTGTAGGCGATTTAGGGTTAGCTTGTGGTGATCTCCTTAGCGATGTACGCTGCATCAATTTTGTATCAGAGGCTGTCGTGTCAATTTCTCAATTGATACACCCTCGATATTCAATTCCGTGGCGCAAACTAATCAAAAATAAAAAAAAAAATCGGTGGTCTGCGAATAGCGGGCTAACATCTTTATTTTCGTCAAAAAAATCCAAAATAATTTATGTAGGTTCTCCTTTTTAGTAACATACCGAAAATATTTTTCTGCCAACAAAAATTGATTTTTACTGCACTACAAAAATTCACTCCTTATTATTTTGTCCAAAACTGCATGCGCACTAGACTAGGTACGGAGTATAACGCACCTTCATTGTCTAGGATGGCTGCGAATGAGCACGGGGATCGTAACGCTGAGGCCATAGAGGGGCTACGTAACGAGATGACCGAGCTTAGGACCATGTTAGCACAAATCCTTCTGAATCAAGGGGGACCGCCACCACCACCCGTTAATGTTGAGCAGCCTAACCGGCACCAACAGGTCCATGATTCGGATTCCGATGGGAACTCTCCCCGAGTGCCCCCTCGAGAACACCGCCACGAGCGTGGCTTTGATATTACTAGGGCCGTTAAGATTGATGCCCCCACTTACGATGGTTTGGGGGACCCCCAGGTCTTCCTTACTTGGGTAGTGGATATGGAATGTTACTTCGAATGGCACAACCTGACGGACCCTCAAAAGGTCCAAGTTGCCAGGATGAAGTTAACGGGTCGTGCGAAAACTTTTTGGCTGAATGAGGAAAGGAGATTAGGAGCCGGGCAGGGAGTCCCACCTATAGGTTGGCCTATGATGAAGAATTTGCTGACCGATCAGTATGTCCCAGCGTACCACTGAACACAGATGTTCGACGAGCTTGCCACCCTACGGCAGGGCTCAAATTCGGTAGCTGAATATATGGGAGAGCTGAAGGACCGTATGTTGCATTGTGATCTTAGGGAGATCCCCGAGGTCACCTTATCTAGATTTTGTAAGGGGCTTCAACCCGATATTCAGAGGAAGCTCCTGCGCTATGGTCACACAGACCTGAACACGACTTTCAATGCCGCCCTAGACATTGAAAAGCATCTTGCCTCAAAGGCCCACTCTCGTTATTCCCACACGAAGAACAAGTCCACCGTTGGAGCGTCTTCCTCCACGTATCCGGATAAGGGAAAGTTTAGGTCCAACGAGTCGAAGTCTGTAGTGATCACTGCTAGAAATAATAGGAATCCCGTGAGTGGGCGTGTACCCATAGGGAAGGTTAGCAAGGCCAATACTACATGTTATTCTTGTGGCATTCAAGGTCATTATGCCTTCGAATGCCCAACGAAGACTAAGGCCATAGCCCTTTTAGATTCGACCACCGACCCCGCTGATTACGCATATGAGGCTGAAGAGGAGAGTGACCCAGATGGGGTCCCAAGTGATTTAGAGGACGATCACCGCCTTATGGTGATGTGTTGTATCCTGACCACTCCTCGACCGTTAGATGATTGGAAGAGGACGAACATATTTTCTCTGATCTTTAAGAGTGGTGAGAAGCTTTGCAAGCTGATTATTGATAGTGGTAGTTGTGTGAATGTCATTTCTGAGAGCGTCGTCACACGTATGCACTTGACCACGGAACCACACCCGACCCCATATCAGGTAGCTTGGATCAGCAAGATCACCGTCCCGGTCACCAAGCGGTGCCTGGTCCCTCTCTCATTCAAATCCTATACTGATGAGGTTTGGTGTGATGTCCTGCCGATGGACGCTTGTCACGTGTTATTAGGCCGCCCTTGGCTCTATGACCATGATGTGACGCATTTTGGTAGAGCCAACACTTATGAATTTAAATTCAATGGCAAAACCATTACCTTGAGGCCGACCATCCCGAAGGAGCTAGTAGTTTTGGCTAAGGACACCACTATCCCAGTAGAGAGGAAGACGTTGAGTCTAGTTGGTAGGAAAGAGTTTGTGAAGGATCCATTTCTTGATGGTATGATGTACGCCCTCATTCTTATGAGTGCGAAGACTGATTCGGGAGTGTTGGATGACTTACCTAGAGAGATACGGGTGTTGTTGGAAGAATACAAGGACATTTACCCGGATGAGCTGCCCTCGACTTTACCACCGCTTAGGGATATTCAGCACGCGATCGACCTTATCCCCAGTTCATCCCTCCCCAACCAGCCCCATTATCGACTTCATCTCGCTGCCCATAAGGAGTTACAGATCCAGATTGAGGACCTATTGAAGAAGGGGTTCATTCGGACTAGTTTGAGTCCATGTGCTGTTCCAGCCCTGCTTGCCCCCAAGAAGGATGGAACATGGCGGATGTGTGTTGATAGTCGTGCTATCAACAAGATTACTATCAAGTATAGGTTTCCTATCCCACGTTTAGATGACCTCTTAGATGTCTTGTCTGGCGCCACTATCTTTTCGAAGTTAGATTTACGGAGTGGCTATCACCAGATTCGGATGTGTGAGGGAGATGAGAGGAAGACTGCGTTTAAGTCCAAGGATGGGCTCTATGAGTGGCTTGTGATGCCCTTTGGGTTATCCAATGCCCCCAGCACCTTCTCCCGGATGATGACTCATGTCTTCCAGCCTTATATGGGGAAATTTGTGGTAGTTTATTTCGATGACATCTTAGTCTATAGCACCTCCACTACTGAGCACACCTCCCACATGAGAGTGATTCTTGTTGAAATTGTTGAAGTGGAAGTAAGAGGACTTTTGGACCTGGGCGGTCTGGGAGGAGGTCGGGCGGACTGGCTTGACCGCACGACCTGGCGGTCTGTCTCTGCGGTCTGGCTGGTCTAAGCCTAGCTGCGGTCTCCTGGCTTGATCGTTGGTATGGGTCCAAGGCGGCTGAAGGTGAAGGCCGCGCGGTCTGTCTCTAACCGCGTGGCGGGATGTTCGTCTTCTAGGCTGTGGCGGTCTGGTGTGACCGCACAGTTTGTTCCAGGTTCTCTTCAGAATGCGGTCTGATGGCTGACCGGGCTTTCTGGTGGTATTTGCGGACTAAGGGACTTAGTCGCGCGGTCTCAGTTCGCGGTCTCAGGAGGAGACTGGTATGCGAGTTGAACGTTGTTCACGGTCTCAGGTGAAGACCGGCATGCGGACAGGAGTTCGCGGGTTGTTGGCGAACTGGCTGTGCTCGCGGTCTCTGGCGAACACAGGGTGTGAACAGCTTCGGGCGGTCTTGCGATCTCCTTTGGAGTCGCGATCTGCTGTGAGAGTGGCGGTCTCTCATGGTGGATGTTGAAGCTGGCGAGTTCACCAAAAATGAAGCAGGAGTTCTGTTGCTAATCGCGCGGTGTGACCGGTCAGGTCGCGCGGTCTGGAGGGTGGTGATCCTATCTCATAGGGTGGTGACTGGATCAGGTCCCACGCCTATAAATAGGAGCCACTGTAGCAGCAAATTAAGACACACCAAGTGTAAGTCGAGTTCTCTTCTTTCCTGCGGTATCTGTTTGTCTGACCGGGCGGTCTGCTGATTGAACTCTTCTTGTGCAGCTTCTGCGGATAGTGTGGGCAGAAGCGATCACCTCTTCCTCTGAAAGTGTTCGGGCGGTCTGCGGCTTGGAGTTGTGGTGCTGGAGTTCGGGAGAATCAGGAGTTCGGAAGAAGGAGTGCGGTCTGGTGGTGTTCTGTGATCGGCAGGTCGATGCGGTTTGGCAGCTTGCTCAAGTCACAGGGAGGTCGCGCGGTCTGAGCGGTCTCAAGTTATCTTCAACTTTGTAATTTTCTCTTTGGTGTTTGTGCTGGCGTAATCATGTCTCGCCAAACATGCCTTGCCTTGTAATTTGAAGTTGCTATCAATAAAGATCACTTGTTTGCCTCCATTTTCTTATGGTTGTTTTGGCTGGTATCTCTAAGTTGACTAACTCCTGCTCTCTCCATAAAGATTCGAAAAATTTCACATGGTATCAGAGCCAGGTTGGAGTGGTTGAGCAGTGAGTAACTTAGAGTAGCCATCGCCTTTGTGAATAAGGAACCAGTGGTTGAGCAATGGAAGCGAGGGGTCTTGGAATTGAGATGCTCAACTCGACTAACTTCAAGAAGTGGAAGTCGTGTATGCAAAGCTATCTTCTAGGTGAGGACCTCTGGGAAGTAGTTGGAGGAGATCAGACGCAGGAAGTTGTCCCAGAAGGGGATAATGGGGCTGAGGTGAGAACTTGGAGAAGGACGAATGTGAAGGCAGAGTTCACTCTGAAGAGGGCTATCTCACCTGACTTGTTTGACCACATCTTGGGGTGTGGATCGGCTGCGGAGATCTGGAGAGCCCTGGATGGGCTGTTTAATAAGAAGAATGTAGCAAGGCTATAGTTCTTGGAGAATGAGCTGGCAAGGTCGGCTCAGGGTGATCTTTCTATCTCACTTTCTTTCTGAAGATGAAGAACTTGTGCGCTGAAATCTCAGCATTGGATCCTGATGAGCCAATCTCTGAGGCGAAGCTGAAGAGGCACATCATCCGCGGCTTGCGGAAGGAATATGTTTCCTTTGTGACGTCGGTACAGGGATGGGCAAATCAGCCGTCTCTGTTGGAGCTAGAGAACTTACTTGCATCGCAAGAAAGTTTGGCAAGGCAGATGGCGGGGGTGTCAGTGGCTGGGGGAGATGGCGAAGTGCTCTTCTCAGGAAAGAAGAAAAAGAAGTGGGATAAGAAGAAGAAGACCGCTGGAGGAGGCTATGGGCCTTCAACTTCTGGGCAGCAGGAAAGGGGGTATGCTCCCAAGGCTGACGGGAAGAAGAAGGGTGAAGGTCCGAAGTGCTTCGAGTGTGGCAAGTATGGCCACATCAGGAAGGATTGCAGGGTGGTCACTCAAGCTGGGCATACTGCGGAGAAGGAGGAAGCTGAGGCCAGACACTTTGAAGGAGGTTGGGGAGGATCCTTCTCGGCTTCTGTTGGAGCTTCTGCTCCTATCAACTATCTGGAAGACTGGATCGTGGACTCGGGGTGTGGTCATCACCTTACCGGAGACGAGACAAAGCTTTCTTCTGCACAGCCCTATACAGGTAACAATGCAATCATTACCGCTGATAATACTGTGCATCCAGAAGAGAAGGTGGGGGTTGTTGCCACTTACTTTGAAGAGTGTCTATCACGTGCCCGGTATGAGGAAAAATCTCTTCTCCGTGACCAACGCTGTAGACACTGGGTATCACGTTTTGTTCGGCCCAACATAAGTGAAGTTTCTACGCAATTTTGAGGCCGTAAAGGCCGAGGTCGTCCATGTCGGGAGACGGGCAAAGGACTTGTTCGTTTTATCGAAAAGTTCCTACGTTGACAAGATGAAGACAAATGATGGTGCCGTTATATGGCATGAGAGGTTGGGACACGTAGGGATGGACAAGCTGAAGGCAATGGCGGTGAGAGGTCTGGTCAAGGACCTGCCAAGTCTATCTTCCTACGGTGAAGGTCATATTTGCGCGGGATGTCAGTTCGGCAAGTCTCATCGACTACCGTTTGACAAGTCACAGACAAGGAGTAGTGTGTCGTTGGAGTGCATCCACGGTGATTTGATGGGACCAACGTATACCCCAAGCCTCGAAGGCAGCAGATATATGCTGGTATTGATCGATGATTACACCAGATATGTCTGGGTATATTTCCTGAAGGAGAAGGCGGAGGCATTTTGCCAAGTTTATGGAGTTCAAGGAGCTCGTGGAGGGTCGGCTAGGACTGCGGGTGAAGAAGCTGAGGACTGACAACGGAGGGGAGTTCACCTCCAGTGAGTTCTCTACTTTTTGCAGGAAGGCAGGCATCCGGAGAGAGCTCACTTGTGCACATACTCCACAGCAGAACGGAGTTGCAGAGCAGAAGATCTGTCATCTGACGGAGACCTGCAAGTGTTGGCTGCATGACAAGAGTATCCCAAAGTCCTTCTGGGCAGAGGGAATGTCTTGTGCTGCCTACGTCATCAACAGGATGCCTTTGAGCCCCATCAACATGTTGACTCCGCATGAGATGATGTTCAAGGAGAAGCCAAGCGTGGCACACCTTAGGGTGTTTGGTTCCACCTGCTACGTGCATGTTCCATATGCTCTTCGAACGAAGATAGATGTGAAATCAAGGAAGCTAGTCTTCGTGGGATACGATGAGCGGAAGAAAGGATGGAAGTGCATGGACCCAGAGACGCGGAGGTTTGTAGTATCTCGCGACGTCGTGTTCGATGAGGTGACATCTTACAAGGGGTCTTCTGATGTGGAGCTACCAGAGAGCAGGGTGGAGGTGCCGGAGAAAGCTGTGGAGGATCTTCAGGTGGAGCTACCTATGTCACCAGGTGGTCCATCTCCTCCTAGTTCCGAGACAGGGGCTTCTGGTTCAGGGAGCAGGGGGAGCAATGCTCCTAGCACATCTGGAAAGGGAGCTAGGGAAGAAGCAGCTGGAGATAATGCGGTTCAGGGGAAGGAGCTGAGGAGGTCGAAGCGAGCGATCGTTGCCCCTGATCGCTATACAGGAGGAAACACAGTGAGCTTCGTCTCATGTTTCTTCGCTGGTCCCTTGGATGAGAGGGAGCCGTCGAGCTTTGAGAAGGCCAGAGGTGTGAAGGAGTGGGACATTGCAATGCAAGAAGAGATGGCAGCTCTCGAGAAGAATGAGACCTGGTCTCTTGTGCCCAAGCCCAAGGGCACCACTCCTGTGACGTGCAAGTGGGTCTACAAGCTTAAGAAGAAAGCTGACGGCAGTATCGAGCGGTACAAGGCACGCCTTGTAGCTCAGGGGTTCTCGCAGCAATACGATGAAGACTACGAGGAGACTTTCAGTCCGGTGGCAAAAATGACTTCAGTTCGGTTCATCATTGCCTTGGCGGCGTTCAGTGGATGGGAAATTTGGCAGCTCGACGTCAAGAACGCTTTCTTGTACGGCGAGATTGACAAGGATATCTTCATGGTCCAGCCACCAGGCTTTGTGTCTGAAGATTTTCCGGAGCATGTCTGCAAGCTGAAGAAGGCCCTGTATGGGTTGAAGCAAGCGCCGAGGGCGTGGTACGGGAAGATCGTCGAATATCTCCTATTCTGTGGATTTGGTGCTTCAGACTCAGAGTCAAGCTTGTTCGTCAAGAAGAGAGGGGAGCTTCAAGTCATCGTGCTGCTATACGTCGACGATATGATCGTGACGGGGAACTCGAAGGAGGAGGTAGCACAGCTTCGGGCCAAGCTGTCTATCAGGTTCGAGATGAAGGACTTAGGTGAGCTTCACCATTTCCTTGGACTCGAGGTGCAGAGGAAGGAAGGTGGAGTGCTGGTGACCCAGCCAGGATATGCGGAGCGAATCGTGGAGCGATTCGGCATGAAGGAAGGGAAGTGCACTTCCACACCTCTGGAGAAGGCCACAAAACTTCGCAAGGATGAGGGGAGGATTATGCAAGATCCATTGGTGTTCCGAGCTCTGGTTGGGAGCCTGATCTATCTGACGATCACAAGGCCGGATATTGCATATGCAGTTGGCAGAGTGAGTCGATATATGGCGGAGCCACGGGTACCTCATCTGCTAGCAGCCAAGAACATTCTGAAGTATGTCAAGGCGACCTCGGACATGGGTCTCCTATACAGGAGAGATGCGGGTTTCGAGGTGCACGGGTACACGGATGCTGATTATGGGGGAGATTCGGATGATCGGAAGTCAACGTCTGGATTCGTCTTCATGGCGGGCCCTACAGCTATATCTTGGTGCAGCAAGAAGCAGGATTCCGTGTCGGTCTCCACCACGGAAGCGGAATACAAGGCTTCGGCCTTGGCAGCTCAGGAAGCCATCTGGCTTAGGAGGTTGGTGGGAGACGTCCACAAGGAGGTTCGGGAGCCGACTCTGCTACGCGGTGACAACGAGAGTGCTCTCAAACTGGTTACCAATCATATCGTGATCGAGCACCACTTCATACGGGAGAAGGGGCTAGAGGGGTCTCTTTCGGTCGAGCATGTGCGAAGTGCGGACAATGTCGCAGACATCTTCACAAAGGCGCTGGCGAAGGGGCCGTTCACACGGCTAAGGAGCCTACTGGGGCTAATTTCAACTTCCCACTTCAAGGGGGAGTGTTGAAATTGTTGAAGTGGAAGTAAGAGGACTTTTGGACCTGGGCGGTCTAGGAGGAGGTCGGGCGGTCTGGCTTGACCGCACGACTTGGCGGTCTGCCTCTGCGGTCTAGCTGGTCTAAGCCTAGCTGCGGTCTCCTGGCTTGATCGTTGGTATGGGTCCAAGGCGGCTGAAGGTGAAGGCCGCGCGGTCTGTCTCTAACCGCGTGGCGGGCTGTTCGTCTTCTAGGCTGTTGTGGTCTGGTGTGACCGCACAGTTTGTTCCAGGTTCTCTTCAGAATGCGGTCTGATGGCTGACCGGGCTTTCTGGTGGTATTTGCGGACTAAGGGACTTAGTCGCGCGGTCTCAGTTCGCGGTCTCAGGAGGAGACTGGTATACGAGCTGAACGCTGTTCGCGGTCTCAGGTGAAGACCGGCATGCGGATAGGAGTTCGCGGGTTGTTGGCAAACTGGCTGTGCTCGCGGTCTCTGGCGAACACAGGGGGTGAACAGCTTCGGGCGGTCTGGCGATCTCCTTTGGAGTCGCGATCTGCTGTGAGAGTGGCGGTCTCTCATGGTGGATGTTGAAGCTGGCGAGTTCACCAAAAATGAAGCAGGAGTTCTATTGCTGATAGCGCAGTGTGACCGGTCAGGTCGCGCGGTCTGGAGGGTGGTGATCCTATCTCATAGGGTGGTGACTGGATCAGGTCCCACGCCTATAAATAGGAGCCACTGTAGCAGCAAATTAAGACACACCAAGTGTAAGCCGAGTTCTCTTCTTTCCTGCGGTCTCTGTTTATCTGACCGGGCGGTCTGCTGATTGAACTCTTCTTGTGCAGCTTCTGCGGATAGTGTGGGCAGCAGCGATCACCTCTTCCTCTGAAAGTGTTCGGGCGGTCTGCGGCTTGGAGTTGTGGTGCTGGAGTTCGGGAGAATCAGGAGTTCAGAAGAAGGAGTGCAGTCTGGTGGTGTTCTATGATCGGCAGGTCGCTGCGGTTTGGCAGCTTGCTCAAGTCACAGGGAGGTCGCGCGGTCTGAGCGGTCTCAAGTTATCTTCAACTTTGTAATTTTCTCTTTGGTGTTTGTGCTAGCGAAATCATGTCTCGCCAAGCATGCCTTGCCTTGTAATTTGAAGTTGCTATCAATAAAGATCACTTGTTTGCCTCCATTTGCTTCTGGTTGTTTTGGCTGGTATCTCTAAGTTGCCTAACTCCTGCTCGCTCCATAAAGATTCGAAAAATTTCACAATTCTTTCCACCTTGAGGAAGGAAATGTTATTCCTAAACCTTAATTCTTTCCACCTTGAGGAAGGAAATGTTATTCCTAAACCTTAAGAAGTGTACTTTCTATGTCCCCGAGGTAGAGTTCTTGGGTTATATAGTCGGGTCTGAGGGTATACGAGTTGACCCCGGAAAGGTTCAAGTGATAAGGGACTGGCCTGAACCGACTAGTCTACGAGAGGTGTGTAGTTTCCATGGATTAGCTACCTTCTATCATCGTTTCATACGAGACTTTAGTAGCATTATGGCACCCATTACTGATTGCATGAAAAAGGGCGAGTTCACCTGGACGAAGTCCGCCACCCATGCTTTTCGACGCATTAAGGAGCTTATGACTGAGGCACCTGTGTTACATCTACCTGACTTTGCCAAAGTCTTTGAGCTTACTTGTGATGTTTCTGGTGCGGGAATAGGATGTGTCTTAAGTCAGGAAGGTCACCCGGTCAGTTATTTTAGTGAGAAGTTAGCGGGAGCCAAGTTAAATTATTCAAATTATGATAGAGAGTTCTATGCGGTTGTTAGGTGCTTGCATCATTGGAGGTACTATCTCCTCTCCAAAAAATTTGTGATCCTCTCCGATCATGAATCTTTGCGATTCATAAACGGTCAGCACAAGATCAGCCCGTGTCACGCTAAGTGGTTAGCCTTCTTGCAAGGATACACATTTAATCTTAAGCACCTTAAGGGTTCCGAAAACCGAGTCGCCGATGCACTTAGTCGCCTCACCCTATTGCTATCCACCATGCAAGTCCACGTTGTAGGGTTCGAGCGCATTAAAGAAGAGTACGCCACGTGCCCACATTTCCAAGAGGTGTATTTATCCGCCCAGGATAGCTCTCCCACGACTATTTCGGCCTTTACTCTTAGGGACAGTTATCTCTTTAAGCACGGGAAGCTATGTATTCTGCGGTCCTCTCTACGGCTCCACATTATTTGGGAGTTACATAGCGGAGGCTTAGGTGGACACTTTGGGCGGGATAAGACCATTACTCTCGTTGAGGAGAAATTTTATTGGCCTAAACTTAAGGCGATGGTTGGGAGAGTAGTGAGTAGTTGCCGTACATGTCAAGTCTCGAAAGGCACAAAATCTAATGTTGGGTATACACCCCTCTACCTATTCCTTCCATACCATGGGAAGACGTGAGCATGAATTTCGTATTAGGCCTTCCCCCCCCCCCCCCCCCCCACCCTTCGACGTCACGATTCTATCCTCGTGGTTGTGGATAGCTTTTCCAAAATGGCATACTTTATCCCGTGTAGCAAGACCAACGACGCATCTCACGTTGCGAAATTATATTTTAAAGAGGTCGTTAGCCATCGCGGAGTGCCGAAGACAATTGTCTCGGATAAGGATGTGAAATTCACTAGCTACTTTTGGAAGACCTTATGGATTTTAATGGGGACGAAATTACTATTCTCCGCTGCTTATCATCCGCAAACCGATGGGCAGACGGAAGTGGTCAATCGGAGTTTGGGGAACCTTCTTTGGTGTCTTGTGAGCGATCACAAGGGCTCATGGGATCTACCTCTTCCCTATGCCCAATTGGCGTACAATAACTCTAAGAATAGGTCCACGGGTATGTCCCCTAATGAGATTGTTCACGGGTATAAGGCTCTGGTGCCCCTTGACTTGGTTCCATTACCACCTACATATAAAGCAAGTCAATTTGCACAATCCTTCGCCCAACATATTCATGATTTGCATGCACATATCCGAGCAACCTTGACCTCCCAATACGAATCCTATCAAACACATGATAATCAACATAGGAGAGCGTCACACTTTAAAGTCGACGATCAAGTATTAGTCCGCCTAGTTCCCGAGTGAATGCCAACCGGCACCGTTAAGAAGTTAGCGCCAAAGCGAGCCGTCCCTTTCCGGATTATAAAGAAACTAGGTGATAACGCTTTTATCATAGATTTGCCTGCTGATTGGGGTGTTTCACCCATTTTTAATGTCTCGGATTTATCGATGTTTGTTTCGCCTCCACAAGAGTTGATTTCTTTGTCGTCTTCTCCTTCCACTCAAATTTCTAAGGGGTTGGGGAGTGGTAGTACGGATGATCTCTCTCCTATGGTTTCCACAGGTTTAGCATCGGATGGTTAGTTGCATTCTTTTCCTACTGCTGACATGTTTCCAAGGTTTCCCAAAACCTTTCTTATACCTGACAGGATACTTGATGCTGAGCCACTTACTACTAACGATGGTGCTACTCGCCGCTTTCTCATCCGTTGGCAAGATCGCCCTCCTTCCGACGACTCATGGGTACTCGAGTCAGAGCTTCGACGCTTGGATGCTTCCCTTCTCCACCGCTATCTCCTGGACCACGCATCGGTGATACGTGAAGTTGAGCGGGGGAGGACTCATGCCGCGACATCCCCACCACCAGAGGATGATGGACCAGAACTGGATGTGCTGCAACATAAAGATTTCAGATGACATGACGACTCAATGGCCGCTAACAGAAAACAACGTTACAACCTCCGTCCACGGCGCGCAAAGTTTATTTAAGATCTCTTTTAAGCATATTTCTAAGTTTCTAATTATTTCTTTTAAATGCCGGACTTGTAATATTTTATTTTTTATGCTTTTTTATTTTTGGTGTGCTATTTGACAATTTGGTGTGTTATTAGCCATCTGGATTGATGAAATTATCATCTCAATCTTGGATGGTTGGATCTATTTTGTAACTCCTATATATAGGAGTGTTTTAAAGAGAATGAATATTATTGAAACCCTAAAATCAGCCCCCCCCCCCCCCCCCCTCTTTGAGAATTTCGGCCAAGCTTGTGAGAAGCCGCCCACCCCCTTGTCTCCCTGTTCTCCTATTTCGGCCTCCCCTCTTGTGGAGATTCCGGCGTGGTTTCTTGGTGCGACTCCAAGGAAGAAGGACGGCAACCCCTCTCAGTGCGACGCCGGAGGACCATTCGGTGCGACGCCGGTGGAAATCGTGGAGAGAGTGATTCTCCCATAAGTTATCAAGTGTGCTTTCCGCTAAGGGTTGGGTAACATCTTCTCCATCTCCTAGTGATTCTTTCTTTAGATTTGTGGAGGTTGAACCATCGTGTTCTCCGCGATTTTAAATTTCAATCGCCTTCGAATCTTTGATTAAAATCGTTATTCTCCGCGTTTCTATTTTCCGGATCGGGTAGGTCCACTTTGCTTGAGCGGATCTTGGCCTATCGCCTTGATCTTGCCCTCAAAAAGGATTGGCAACCTTTGCGTTAATTTTGGGAATTTGTTGACTCATTTTTTATCGTTGTTTTAGAGTCAACGCTTCTCTGAATGGATTGGTTTATGTGTGCGAGAGAATAGCGTATTTGTGGGCGATAGATGCTTGTGTAGGTGCGGCCGATCAAGAGTGCATTGTAGGCGATTTATGGTTAGCTTGTGGTGATCTCCTTAGCGACGTACGCTGCATCATCTTAGGTCATGATTGGCCCATTCTCTTTGAGTCACCTAAGCCTGTGTATCTTACAAAAACATGGCTTTATCAAATACATCTTGTACTTAGCATTGCAAAGTGCCCCCTCTTCAAATCAAGAGAATTTGAGGGCTAATTCCCAACAAACATGTTATGCACCCAATCTACTCATGAGGACGTAAGCTACGCACGCACTAGATAGGCCACTCCCGTATAACATCTATCTTTTTCGGATCTACTGTGATACCATCTACACTAACCACATGACCTAGGAATGCCCTGACGGTTGCCAAAACTCACATTTAGAGAACTTGACATACAACTGACTCCTCCTCATGGTACTCAACACTGCTCTCAGATGATATGCTTGCTCCTCTTTAGACTGAGAGTAAAGTAATATATCGTCGATGAAGACAATCACAAACTGGTCCAAATATTCTCTGAACATTCTGTTCATCAAGTCTATGAATACCAAATACGGCGATCATGACACAGGTTTGGCACCCGACACCAACTCAATACAGAAATCAATTTCTCACTAAGCCGGAGAATCATCGAGCTCATTTAAAACTCATAATTTCCTATTCGCACCTTCGTGCAACTTCCCCTATCTGTTTACTCATCCTGAACCCATTTAGCAGCATTACATCAAATCTATCCTTCATGATAGAAGAAGTCACTCTGATACACAACACGAGGTCCTCAGACAGAAAGGAGTGAGATGCTCTAGTAGCAAAGAGAGATCTCCCCGGATAGTTAAATATTAGGACGAAGCTTAATACAAACAATTTAAGCAAGTGATCATACACAAGGTATAAAGCATAATCAGCTTATGAAAGCTACATACTAACTCATACTTGGCACGACATCGCTCGTTCGAATGACTTCTTAATGACCAAGAGAGTAAATTCTTGGTTGAGATGGAGGAGGTTGGGACGCAGAAGACTCCACAACCTTCCCCTTCTCTGCATAAGATGCGCCCAACTTTTTGGCATACTCCAATGCTCGGTTGTCCGCCTTCGGAGGACCAGAATGACAATCTCGGGCACAATGTCCTACCTTGTCACAAGTTTAGCAAGTCACCAGACTCTACCTAGTCATCGCCCCTGAAAACCTGGACTTCTTTTTGTATCGTCTGTACCCAAACTTTGAAGAGGTTGACTCTTTAAACACAGGCATCTTCACATTGGAATCTCGGCCTTTCTTACAATGGACTCACACCAAGTCCATCTCTAGAGATCTATCTATCTTCACTAAGACATGAAAGCTGAGTAACTTCGGACCCGTAAGTAATAGTCGTAAGTCATCTTGCGGACCTTGGTAGAACTTATTGGTTTTAGTCTCCTCATCATCCAACATTGATCCCACATATTGACCCAGAAAGATGAATTCATTCAAGTATTCATCTATTATGTGCTCTCTCTGCGTCAGACTCAGAAACTTGTTCTGTAGTCCAACATGCTTGGTGGAGGGCATGTACCTTCGAAGGAATAACTCTTCAAAGTTTTCCAATGAGATTTGCGTAAGTGGTCTCCCGCCATATTCGCGTACCACCATTTCTTCCCACCAAAGCCTAACTTCTCCGTTCAGAAGGAAAGTGGCTAAGGTGACTTTCTTTGTTTCCTCTGTCTCCGTTGCCGTCAAGGTTTGCTTTATCCTTGCTAGTCAATCGTCCGCTTCAATTGGGGATTTCGTCCCCGAGAAGAATATATGATAGAAGCTTAAGAAGTGCTTCAACTGTTGGTCGGGCGTGGAGTTCGCAGCTATCAGTTCAACTACAACCACCATCTCAGGGGATGGCTCAGGGGCCACCTTAGGGGTAGAAGGTTGTATAAGCTATCCCCTTTGTGATGTGCTTATCGCAAAAACCACCTCTGTGACCAAACACATAGTTTCCGTAGAAGGAGGGGTTGTAGACACCTCAGCAGATGCACTATTTTCAGCCGAGCGATGAGGTTGGGACTGCCCCACGTCACTTTGAGTCACCTATAATCGTGGAATACACAATTTAGTGGACTACAACTAGTAAATCAACAAGCATGGAACGCTCAGGTTCCGTAAACAATACAACAATTATGATTGTGTTTTCATTCCTAAGTGAACATTCATTATAGTTTTAGTTGTTTGAAGGTGACGCACTGCATGGGCTCGCCACCACTTAAAAGAATTCATTCGCGAATACTGAAATGACGGATCGACGCCAGAAGTTTGATACCAAATTATAACACCATGCCTGTACAAATGATATAGAAGTAGGTCTGGCTGGGACCCCACTCCATATCCAGCGTACAAGTTAGACGTTATTAATGAAGCAATCAACAAACTACGCACAATAGAGCCACAAACGCTAGCAGAAGCATTTTATTATTTCAACAATAATGTCAACGTTACTAGGAATGCATAAAACAACAAGTGTATTGCCCTTAAGGCCTTATATTCACCAAAATGTAATAAGACTTTAGCATGGTTTACGTACATCGGCACGCAGGCCGATAATACATGAAAAAGCAATAAAAATATTTGGCATTGGCCATCAAGGGCCAACTCAGCATTTGGGCTCCATACCCGCTACTTTCTATTCGGCTCGCCAGTCCCTGTACCATCCACAAATAAGCGGTAAATGAGGGTCATCTATGAGCTGACCACAAACCGTGTAACAATCCCACCTCCGACAATTCTAGCTGACTATGGGGCGGTGGTACCGCTCTCTTGCAAGTTAGCCATAACAAGTAACATGTATAACAAAACAAAGTGCGTCTACATTAAACAGAGTGAAATTCCAAGCACAATCAATTCGTCTAGGTTGAGCACCAAAGTAAGTAAATCTAGATATGCACATGATGTTGGTTGGTCTACCCGAAGGTTCCTTCAACCGCCTAAGCATGAGGCTAACAAACATCAATCACAAACCTTGGTATGCACGACCACACGTTTTCATGCACTCAAGGCATGCCAATCGATGTACTCTGTCCTGAGTCCCACCTCCATCCTAAGTTATGCAAACTTAGACAGCACTTGAGCTTTGACCGGTCTACAGCTGCACGTCTTTCGGTCTTCCCCATGTTCAATCAAGGACTAAGAGGTGCGACCTCCCACCAAAATGCATAGAACGGGTTTGGTTCAGCTTTTCCCAGGCTCAAGATCACTGGAATCAGATGTCGCGGTGCGGTATGACTTCACCTCTGCCTTTGAGTATGCAAGATAACCAACGTTATCAACGCATCAAGTTAGGCACTCGCGACATGTAAGCGTTCAACATAAAATAACGCTACAAGACAACATGCTACACACCCAATCCACTCGTGAGGACATAGTCTTTGCACACACTACCAACGTAGGAGGTCCAAGATGACTCAACTACGATTTGTGGTGAAAATTTGCATTCAACCACTACAAAATCAAGGGGCTTTCTTCAAGCAATTCAAGAGCTACTTTACTCCCAAGCCTTGCAACAAAATGGCGTATTCACATAGTCATTCTTCGACACGCATACTAGGCTTCACCTAAATGCAAACACCAAATCAAACATCACTGATCCGGGCTAACGGCCATGAGTAGGCTTCACACAAAATGCCAAGATCCTCTTGTATTCTGGATTTCTACATGCAATCCATATCGAGGACGGACACTAACGACCTTGAGTTCCGAAGAATTGAAGGGAGTCCTACCCTTCACTAATTAGTGAAAGAGACAACCATATATAAGCATAGAAAATCAAAGCATGTAATGGACAAGCACGTCCTAAGACCGTAGAGAAGGATCATTACCCTTGATGATTGTATCAGCACAATGAATCAAAAATCTAGCCAGTTGAAAAGGACCGCAACGGAACGCTCTTCGTGGATCTGAAATTGACTTGCGATTCAGAGCATCGGAGCTCCAACAATGGCAGCTTATCTCCTTTTTCTTCTTCCTCTCCAAGACCAACCCTTAGCTAAAGATTTAAAGTCAAAATAAAGGAGGAAAGTCATTGTTTGCCTATTTAACATAACATGGCGGCTTGTTCTTGAGAGTCTGATCACAATCCATAAAGGATTTAAGGCCACGATCACATATTTGTGAATCTATTCCGTCATCTACCGTCGGCGTTAACGCTAACGCGTCTTGTTAACTCTTAAGCGATGGTCTGATCTTATCCAGAACAGTCGACGTATCATCATGAACTCTCATCGATATTTGAGTGATATCGACTAGAAGACCTACCACTGACATTAGCACTAGCGCACGCCGTTAGCGTCTAGTCGATGTTTTGTCATCTTGACCTCTCGACGACACAATGGAGCATCACGACGACAAACTAGAGCTTCTAGTCAAATAGCTACCGCCAGCGGTAGTACTACCGCTCGACGTTAGCCGTATAGTCGACAAGCCATCTCATCGACAGGCTATCTCATCGACAAGCTATCTCATCGACATGCCGTCTAGTCGATACACTACCATCGGCGTTAACACTAACACCTAGCGCTAGTATTCGACTTGATGTCTGCACGAATTCAACTCTTTGATTAGACCTCCCTAGTCTTCTTGTCGAATGCTACTGTCGGCGTTAGCACTAACACCCGACGTTATCTTCTGCTACATATTGCCTTGCTAACTACAGTTGGGAAAAACTGGGGTGTTACACCTCCTTTGGTTCGCTAGAACCCCGGGTCAATTGTGACCGTCCCTGAAATGAAATGCATGTAGAAATCTGATAGTCGTTGCGAATTTAGGCATTGTGTGTGAAACCTATTCATGGTCGTAGTCTCGGATCAGTGATGCTTAATTTGACGTTGCATTTATGTTAAGCCTAATATGTTTAGGAGAATGACTCCGTGAATAGTGTGATCTTATTATGGGGCTTTGGATTGAGGGAGCTCTTGGAGTACCTAGCGAAAGCACCAAGGTTATGATGTGGTAGAACGCAAACCTTCATCACAAATCGTAACAGAGTTGACATGGACCTCCTACGATAGTAGTGCGTGCGAAGTCTATGTCATCATATGTGGATTAGGTGCGTAGTTACAAGTTGAGGGCCCTAGACGAGAAGACACTCTCCCGAACTTGGAACGCGCAGAATCTGCGCCGCTTCTATCAATGAACTGCATTCTTTGTTTCTCTCCCATTCAGAATAATAAGCCGCAAAACTAAACTTGCGCGTACACGTGTGCTTGTTTTACAATATTGCAGCTACTTTCAAATACCTGATAAATAGTAAATTATGCATATTTTTAGTATCGTTTTTAGCATAATTTTGGGTAATATTGTACATATTTCATATAAATTATTGAATAAATAATTTGTTTTAGCTAATTTTTATATTTATATAATTATATGTAAAAAGAAACTATTTAAGTATGTAAACATGTATATATATATAAAGTATTTAAATATATATGTAAATATTTATTGAATATAATTAAGTTAGATATTGAATATGTATTAATATAAAAATTCTGTGAATATATATATATATATATATATATATATATAATAATAATATAGTAGTTTAGTATAATAATAACATAGTAATAATAATGTATATATTATAAATATAATGAAATATATATGTATATATAATAAATAATAATAATATATATGTCTGCAGGCGTTCGACGAAAGGCGCCCTGCGTTCGACGAACTCTCCCCGAGCTGCGTTCGACGAACTATCCCCGAGCTGCGTTCGACGAACTCTCCCCGTGCTGCGTTCGACGAACTCTCCCCGAGCGACGTTCGACGAACCCCGCGCTGCGTTCGACGAACCCCGTGCTGCGTTCGACAAATTCTCCCCGAGCGGCGTTCGCCGAATCCCTCTCCACTGCGTTCGACGAACCCCACGCTGTGTTCGATGAACCTCGTGCTGCGTTCGACGAACTCTCCACTGCATTCGACGAACAGTCCTGCCGCTGAGACGTGCCTGCCCGCTGAGACTTAGCCCGAACCGCTGAGACGTGCCTGCCCGCTAAGACCAAACCAGTGCTCAAGTCAAACTTGCCAACCTCTTCGCGCCCGCCAGCTTCCAGATGCTATTCGCACCCTAACCCGCTAGCTCTCCTTCCAGCAAGCTTGTCCAGCACACTCCTTCTAGAACCTCTAGCTGCTTCCCATTAGGTCTTAAATATCTGATTTGTTTTGCTAATTGCAGCCCACCTTCTTGTCTATAAATAAGGGGGCTCCTCCCTTGTTTAAAAGGTTCATAAAAATTAGAACCTAAGTAAGAGTTTGTGAGTTTTTCTTGAGTGTTCTAGTGAGTTTTATTTTGTGAGTGTTTGTGAGTTTTTTTATGTATTTCCTTGCTCTTATTTGAGCTCCCCAAGTTTAGACTTTCTTTAAAAAGTTGCAATATGAATATATATATATTAGAAATTTTTTTGTTCTACTTGTTCTTTTGTTCTTGCTCTTCTTGTTCTTCTTGTTCTTCTTTTGTTCATGTTGTGTGTGTGAGTGTATGAGAGTAAATTTTATTGCTTTTGTTTTTAATTTAGTTTTTCATTTATTGTAAGTGTGTGTGTGTGTAGGTGGATAAATTTTGTTTTTGTTTTTGTTAACTTAGATTTTAATTTAATAGCATAGTTTTTATTATTGTCCTGCATTTATTTCCCCTCTACCCGTTCGAATAGATATTGCTTTTATTTCCCGTCTACTCGTTTGGGTAGAACTTGCACCGCATTTATTTCCCCTCTACCCGTTTGGGTAGAACTCGCTCACGCATTTACTTCTCCTCTACCCGTTCGGGTAGAGATTGCAATTTCTGTCCTTTAACTTCTGTCATTTCAATTCCGTAGAGTGCGTGTGTTTTTAATTTATTCTGTCATTTCTTTGTTTTCGCTAACGCACGTAGTCGCTTAATTATCATCGTCATCGCTCTTTTAACTTTATAAAATTAATCACTCGTTTCATCGATAAAATAATAGCGCATTCTCAAAGTAAAAATAATCAACGCGTTCTTGGAAAAATACGACCTTGGTAATTTTCTAAAAAAAATTATCCTATACTATACGCGATAAGGTGCGCTTGCCTTCGTCGAAAGATTAGTTTGGATAAACAATTACAAAAACTTGCAAAACTCTCTCCTTTTCTATTTACATATTTAGAGAATTCGGTGCCGTAGCCGGGGCGTAATCGTCGATATTTCGAAAGAAGAAAAGACTGTTACTTCTATTCCTCGAAATAGGATGACGGTTAGTTTCTCGAAGTAGGAGTACTCGTGAAACTCCTCGAAAATGCCCCCCTAATTCTAATCACATCACAAGAAAGGTTTTGCAAAGCTTTTAAATTTTAAACCATCATGTTTTTGGCACCGTTGTCAGAGACTTGTTGTTATTTCAAAAAAAGAATCGCTATTAATTTTATCTTTTACTTCTTCCTCCCCCTTTTACTCTCGTACATATATTTTCTAAATAAAATAAAAAAATAAAAAACTAAAAAACTAAAAATCAAAACAAATTTTTGTCTATAAAAATCCTTTCTCTTTCTCTTTCTCTTGTATTTATTTCTTTTCAAAAATCCAAAAATCAAATAAAAAAAATTTACTTATAAAAAAAGGAAAAAAAAATTTATATAAAAGTATATGACACGGGGAAGCTCTTCGGATAATCCGGAAATTGCTTTTGATCTTGAAATCGAGCGCACTTTTCACGAGCGCATTCGATCTCGTGACAAAAATCAACCCTTAAATCTCGAAGAGTTTGTTGGATCGATTGGCGCCCTTAGAAGGGGTGAATAAGGGAATAACTTTCTTTTTAAAATTTTAGACGATTTACTAAATTATTTAAAGTAAATTAGAACGAGATAACAATTTAGCTTAAAGGAAGAAACAATTGTAATTTGCAATTTTATAAATAAGTTCTAAATTGTTTTATGAATAATGAGATTGAAATAAACAATATAGATAAAGTAATTAGAATTGAAAACCTTGTAACCAATATTTAGAAATTATGCCAAAGGAGAGAAATCAAGTAAACACAAAAAGAGACATGATTATATTATATAAAAAAGGTGTTTACATAAATTGATTTCAATATCGCATGAAATCGGAGGCGTATAAGGTAATACAATTTTTCTTTTTCTATACCGACTTGTGTCCCCACAAACCGGTTGGATTTAGCCAATCCTTCCCGGATATGGCCTCAAGCTGCTCTAGCCAATCCTTCCCCGGATATAGCCTCGAGCACCCCCCTAGATCTAATCTCCTAGACCTAGTCGCCAACTCATGCGGCGAATTACCCCCTAAGCCGCGCAAGGACCTAGTCGCCAACACAAGGCGAATTCTACTACAAAAATTAGAATAATGAAATAAAGCAAATAACAAGAACTCCCTCTATGAGATTTCTGAAGTTCAGGATGAAGGATCGCTGTAGCACAAGCGAGGTTGGAGCGATTGTTCTTTGGATGCAGTGTGGGGCCTTCCTTCTCCAGAAATCTTCTTTGACTTTGAGTGTGAGATGAGCTTTCGGCAGAGTAACAGCTCTGGAAATTTGGCACAATTAATCTCTCTGGAAGCTCTAACCGAAATGAGAGAGAGCTCATCAATTTATAGAACTTGAAGATAGTGTCTGCGGTAGCTCCTAGCGTCTGCCGTAGCTCCTAGCACCTGCGGTAGCGTTCGTGTGGAGCGGTTGCGAAACCGTTGGCGGCGTGGCGCTGTGCACAAACTTGAGATAGCGCCAGCGGTAGCGCTCGTGTGGAGCGGTTGCGAAACCGTCGGCAGCGTGGCGCTGTGCATGAACTTTAGATAGCGTCAGGCGGTAGTGGTAGCGTTGGCGGTAGCATTAGCGCCTGCATTAACCCCTAACGCTGGCGGTAGTGCTCCAGTTCAGTTTTTTGGTTCCAAGCTGCTTTCTACCTGTGGAGTATTGCACCTATAGTTCCTGCACACTATAAACACACGACAAGCAAGATCAAATACTATTTGGGATTTGTTATTCTCAAACAAAGGGATGTGACACACATGTCCAACAATCTCCCCCTTTTGATAATAACAAATCCTCTTAGCAATAAATCAACATTAGTGTTTATAGTATATGATAAGCATGATAAATAGTGCAACTATAGAATATGATAAGCATGAGAAATGTGCATACTCCCCCTATCTTAATGCTCCCCCTACATAAATGCAATTATTGTTTTACTCCCCCTAAATGATAGATTACATGAATTATTCTCCCCTTAATCTTCTATATTTCTCTTATATAGATTTCTTCAATCAATCTCCCCCTTTTGGTATTATCAAAAGAAGGTATGGTGGGGGTAGTAAGGAGGCATTCTTTAAGCTAGTTATAAATCATGATCGAGCTTTTGTAATATATGAAATGATAAAGAGTTTAAGCATAATATTGAAGAGATTTCAAATAAATAAATAAGAGTTTTAAGCAAGCGGAAGATTATAAGAAACATCTTTTTGTAATCATGAAAAGCATAAGTAAAAATATGTGTTTTAGTTCAAAATTGAAAGATGTTTTAACCTTTTTGAAATCTCAAAGTCTTTCATAAAGATACCAAGCATGAAATGAATATATCAAGGAGAGATTATATTACATTGTTACTTAATTTTAAGTTCAAGAGATACCAAAACATTGTAGAGATCATGCTAGGTTATCTAGTGCATTTCTTATATAAAGAGTAGTATAGATAAAGCATTAGAATCCAATACTCATGAGAAGAAGTGTTTTGAAAGATAATGATGTGCACAAAAGTGTATTTTGGGCAATGTTAACAATTGATTTAAATCAAAAAATACAAGACATGTGTAGAGTAAAGTGCACAATAAAAACACAAGTAAATTAACTTTCACACACTTTAATGATGTAAGACCCCATTTCAGAAAGTTGGATTTCTGGAATCCAGCGCTGTCGCTGGCGATACGGCTATTGCCCGGCGACAACGGTCTGGCGTGAAGGCCTCTGTCGAGAGGCTATCGCGCGACGGCAAGTCTAACGCTGGCAACACCATGACACGTGTCATGCACTGTTCGCAGCGGTGGCGTTGACTGGTCGATGTCGGTTCTTTACCGTTGTCGCCAGGCGACAGCGGCTATCGCCGGGCGACAGCTCCAAATTGTACTTGGCGGCCGAAATCATGGGCATTGATGGCACATTGACTTTGGGGCCTTGTTTTGGACAGGGAGGCTCGGTGGATGGCATAAGGTGGCCGAAAACCACTTGAAACCCATTATTCACTAAGGGTTTTAATTAAGAGAGAGGGAGAGCTTTGGAGAACGAGATGAATAGGGTTTCCCAACCCTAGAGCTCATCTTTGGTGGAGCTACACTACTCTGATTCCCTCAACGTTGGTGGCTACGCGTAGAGGAGGGCAAGACGCTCCTTTCCAACCGTGCCAAAAACCAAGCCATGGCTTCGAAGCGGCGTTTAAGGGTAACAATCCTCTTTACCCTCATTTGGACATGTTCTAGTCCGTTCCGTGCATCGTTGAGGCCCCTACCCAAAAGGGTGAGGTCGTGGCCTCCGACGGGTCGATTTGTGTTATCCCCGTCAAATCTTGCATACATGTAGAGTCCATGCGTGAAATGGACGTAGGCGCGTTGTGTGAAGCCCATCCGAGATGGTTTGTCCGGATTGGTGATGCTTTTTGATATTGTGCGTGCCGGGGGAAAACTCCGTGTTGATATCCTGCTTCGTAGGACTAGAGAGTGCTACTGCATGCGCAGCAACGCCTGGGAGTGTGCCCCGGGAAGCACCCGAAGTTAGAAGCAGAAAAGGAGTTCTGTTCACTGTCGCTGGCGATATTGGCTATCGCCAGGCGACAGCTCCCAGACTTGGTTCTGGTGATTTTGTGCGTTCTGAGGCAGTGGGAGTGCTACTGCATGTGCAGCAATGCCTGGGGGTGTGCCCCGGGAAGCACCCACAGCTAGAAGCCAAAATGGAGTTCTGTTCACTGTCGCTTGCGATATTGGATATCGCCAGGCGACAGCTCCCAGACTTGGTTCTGGTGTTGTTGTCGTGCCCACCAGTTGAGAGGACCTGAGGCCTGTGTGCCCGACCTGTGAGGGTGTCCTGGTGGATGACTTAGCGGCCCGTAGAGCCGGATAATTGAGAATACCTGGGCTGAGGGGACGCCATACCCGCTCTTCGTGTTGTACAACGAGAGCTGTTAACAACGGGCATTTGGCGAACCTGAAACTGCACCATTGCAGCACCTGATTAGTGAGTCTCGTACAGCATGTCGGTAGGCAATGGGAAAGAGTCTTCGGACTACGGGATGTTCACAATTAAAGTACGGGGGAGCCCTGGTATTCGGGCCACCGACTTTAGCCTCGAAGAGCAAATCCATCAAGAGTGGATGGTGGTGGAAGGCGGAGTACACCAAAGAGTGCCTGAGTGCACGAGACGTGGAGGCCATTCCCACGTTTGTGATTGTTGCATATGTATGAACTGTTGTGGGCTTTGCTAGCCGCTTCATTCTGTTATATATATACTGTGATGCTCTTGCAGGGACGGGAAACTGCCACCCCCTCGAAGGGGTGGGGTCGTTATAATTTGGTCAGCTTTAGCTGACCGTTGCCCTGTTTTGCCACCATTTTTGGTGGGCTTGTTGTACAGGTGCTGGACCGAGCGGGAACATAGCGGGCTCTTAGCGGGCTGAAGCCCTTGTGCTGCTGCGGCCCTTGAAGGCCTTTTGATGTTCTTTTGCTTTTCATGTATGGCCGACCTGCGCGCCAATGTTGGTAAATTGTAAGGCCGTCGTGCATCTTTTGTTGTGTAAAACATTTTGTTCCTATTAATAGAAGTGGACATACCCGGGTTCGGGTTTTGTGGTTTATATAGCTTGTCTCTCTCTTTTGCTTCCGCATAGAATGCTCTGAGTTAGGTTCGTTGTTTAGCGTCGTTCGATATTTCAATTAAGTGACGTTCCCGTTTGTTTTGTAGTATATGGCGTGGGGCCCCGGCCGGACCCTCTGTTATATGCTCCCGAACGGATGGGGGTGTTACAAATTGGTATCAGATTCTAAGGTTTCGTGTCCTTCTAAGGAATTCGTGGACGAATTCTTTTAAGGGGTGGTGAGCACGTGTGTGCGCTACCGTCGAGATGTAAAATAAACCCAAAATGTCCACTTAGGAATAAAATGTAACAACAAACCAACAATTATTGCATGATTTTGGAACCTGAGTGTTCCTTTTGTTGTTAGTTGCGACTGTGCTGTCGCCTAACTGTGTGTTGCACTCGTGTAGGGCACTCGAAGTGCAGCGGGACCGTCGCGTCCCCGTGAAGTGGTTGAGAGTAGCGGGTCTGCTGAGGCTCCTACACCTCCGTCTGCTGAGATGGTTCGGCTAGTTACAGAAGCCGTCCTAGCTGCGTTGAATGGCCAGCCTGGAAGGCAAGGTCAACCGCTGGTGCAAGAAGTGGCCCCAGAGCCACTAAGAGTGGAGCAGGTCCCCGTGAGGCGTGCTGCTGAGCAACAACTGAAGAACTTCCTGGGATTTCGACCTCCTCCGTTTACCGGGGTTGAATCCCCAGCTGAGGCCGAGGACTGGCTGTCGCATGTGGAGCGAATTCTGACAGCGACACAGTCGGATGAAGCGCAGAAGGTGACCTTCGCTACTTTCTTGTTGGAAAAGGAAGCCAGGCGGTGGTGGGATGAGGTAGAGAGGCGCCAGTTTGCGGGAAGGCGACTGGTTGATGTGCCGATGGAAGAGTTCTCGAGAATCTTCCTGGCATGGTATGTGCCTCCGTCGCAGCAGATCGCGATGGAGAACCAGTTCCTGGCTCTGATGCAGGGTGATAGAATAGTTGATGACTACCTTTATGAGTTCACCTGCCTCGGGCGTTACGCTGGAACTTCTTTCGATGACGAGGGGAGAAGGGTGAACAGGTTCTACGGTGGCTTGCGTAGTGAGTTGCGGCACCTTCTGACAGGGCCGTTGACGCAGGGTTTCACGACCCTCGTTGGTTCAGCCCGAGCGCTTAAGCAGGACATGCTCAGGGAGAAGGGCAAGGTGGCTGTGGTCGAGGCAGTGCCGGAGGGCAAGGCGCCAAGTGCGGCGAAGTTGCGAAGGTTGAATCGCTGGAAGAAGGCTCGATTATCTGGGCCAGCTCCCTCTGCTTCGGGCGCGTTGTCTGGACATGGCCCTCTTATTTGTTTCACTTGTGGCAAGCCTGGCCATTTCTCTCGGGATTGCCGCAGTGGGCTTCCAAGGTCAGGAAGAAGACTGGGCCATCTTATTCTGAGAAGGCAAAGGCGGTTGAGTCCGCGGCCTCCTGTATGGCTCCCCCGCAGCCCAGAGTCTTCAACCTTGGTCAGCAGGAGGCTATCAAAGCCAAGGACGTCGTGACAGGTATAATTTAAGATACAGTCCTTACTGTTTTATATACCTGTTTTAGTGTTCATGCTAACCTTGTTTGGCGGTGTAGGCTTTGTAAATGTTTTAGGCGTTCCAGCGAGAGCGCTTTTCGATACTGGAGCTTCGCACTCCTTCTTATCGTCGGACTTCGTCCAACGTATTGGTGCGCCGTCGATTGCTTCTGCAGATGGACTGGAAGTCCTACTGCCGAATGGATATTCGATGCGTGTGGAGAGGAGTTGTTGCGTGAAGGTCCTAGTTGGAAGTCAGGAGTATGACCTGAAAGCATCGTTACTCCCCCTGGTTGAGTTCGATGTAATCTTTGGCATGGACTAGCTGTTGGAACAGCGTGCGTGCATCGATTGCACCACCAAGGAGGTGAGGTTTGGGCAGTGTGCCGATCGCGAGACGGTCTTTGGGGGCATGCGTGGATCGAGCAAGATGCTGATGTCTGCTCTCCAGGTGTCCAAGGAAGTGCGACAGGGAGCAGAGGTATTCTTTGCTCTAGTGGAGGCTTCAACGCCGAGGCCCAGCCTAGTGGATGTTCCGGTAGTTTCAGAGTTCCCCGATGTGTTCCCGAGCGATCTCCCCGGTGCTCCACCGCAGCGGGAGATAGATTTCACGATTGAGTTGGTGCCAGGCGCTAAGCCTGTGGCCCGCTCGCCGTATCGTATGGCTCCGAAGGAGTTGGCGGAGTTGAAGCTGCAGTTGCAGGAGCTGCTTGAGCAGGGCTACGTGCGTCCGAGTTCCTCACCTTGGAGTGCACCGGTCCTCTTTGTCAAAAAGAAGGACGGCAGCCTGCGGCTTTGCATCGATTATCGGGAGCTGAACAAGCTGACCGAGAAGAACAAGTATCCTCTTCCGAGGATAGACGACTTGTTCGACCAGCTCGTTGGTTCGAAAGTATACTCGAAGCTGGACTTGAAGTCCAGCTATTATCAGGTGCGGATCAGGGAGTGCGACATCCCGAAGACTGCCTTCAGTACCAGGTACGGGCAGTATGAGTTCACCGTGATGCCGTTTGGGCTGTCTAATGCACCTTCGGTGTTTATGGACTTGATGCACCGGACTTTTTGAGAGTACCTCGACCGGTTTGTGGTCTTCTTCCTTGACGACATACTAGTCTACTCTCAGTTCGAGGAGGAGCACGGTGATCACCTGCGAGTAGTCTTGGAGGTTCTGAGGAGGAACCAGTTGTATGCCAAGTTCTCGAAGTGCGAGTTCTGGCTACCTTCCGTGGCGTTCTTAGGCCATGTGGTTAGTGGAGCGGGTATGGCGGTAGATCCGGTGAAGGTTGCGGCCATCAGGGAGTGGCCTGTTCTTTCTTCTGTAGCGGAGGTCCGTAGCTTTCTCGGGATGGCCGGCTATTACAGGCACTTCGTGGAGAACTTCTCCCGGATCGCGCTGCCTCTTACGACGCTGACACGGAAGATGCAGGAGTTTATTTGGATGCCCGCGTGTGCGCAGGCTTTCGAGGAGTTGAAGCGGCGGCTTACCACGGCTCCGATCTTATGTTTTCCTTGCGGCACGGAAGGCTACGAGATCTACACCGACGCTTCTGTGAGCGGCCTTGGCTGTATTCTGCAGCAGCATGACAAGGTAATAGCGTACGGCTCTCGCCAGCTGAAGGTGCACGAGCGGAACTATCCGGTCCACGACTTGGAGTTGGCGGCCGTGATATTTTCCCTGAAGCTTTGGCGGCATTATGTGTATGGCTTGAAGATCGACATCTTCACGGACCATAAGAGCCTGAAGTACCTTCTGACGCAGAAGGGGCTGAATATGCGGCAGCAGAGGTGGATGGAGTTCCTTGGGGACTACACCTTCGAGATCCACTACACTCCCGGGAAGGGGAATGTTGTTGCAGATGCACTCAGTCGCAGGGCCCCAGCGCAGGCCAACTGGATTCAGATGCATGATGAGCACCTGATACGTGACCTGGAGGCCTTAGGTATTTCTTGCGTAGAGAAGAGGAGCAGTGTCGGTGCCTGTTTGAGTTGGACTGAGGTACAGTACGACCTCGCAGATAGAGTCCGCCAGGCTTTAGAACTCGATCCGAGTTTAAAGCGCTACGCGGAGGAGGCTGGTGGTGGGCCGGATGCCCAGTTTCAAGTGCGTGACGGGTTGCTGTGGAGAGGCGACCATTTGTGCGTCCCCAAGGTGGGTGAGCTGCGCGATGAGTTGATGTACGAGGCGTATCGTACCAGGTATTCAGTTCATCCGGGGAGCACAAAAATGTTCAAGGACATGAAGGTCCTTTTCTGGTGGCCGGGTATAAAGAGGGACATCGCTCACTACGTGGCCAAGTGTCACACTTGTGCGCTAGTGAAGGCGGAATGTCAGAAGCCCGGTGGCTTTTTGAAGTCATTACCGATCCCAGAGTGGAAATTCGATGACGTTTCCATGGATTTCGTGCATGGGCTACCGAGGTCGCAGAGCGGGAACGATGCCATCTGGGTAGTCGTAGACCGGCTGACGAAGGTGGCACACTTTATCCCCAACCGGAGGGATGACTCGGTGGAGAAGTTAGCGAGCTGTGTGTTGATACAGTAGTACGACTGCACGGTGTGCCCCGTAGCATCGTCAGTGATCGAGATGGACGCTTTACTTCGAGCGACTGGAGGCTAGTAAACCGTATATTGGGTACGAAGCTGCAGTTTAGCACGGCCTTTCATCCTCAGACTGATGGCCAAACTGAGCGTACCAATAGGACGATGGAGGACATGCTCCGGATGTGCGTCCTGGATTTCGGCAAGGGGTGGGAAGATCACCTCTTTCTTGTTGAGTTCGCGTACAACAACAGCTACTAGGCGAGTATTCAGATGGCGCCTTTCGAGGCCCTCTATGGCAGGAAGTGCCGCACTCCCTTAGCTTGGGCGGAAACGGGCGAGACAAAGCTCTTCAAGAGGAAAGACGTCGAAGAGGCGACTTCGACGGTACGTATGATCCGGGAGAGGCTTTTGGTTGCGCAGGATAGGCAGGCGAAGTACTATAATGCGAAGCACCGCGACATCCAGTTCGCCGTTGGCGATTGGGTCTACTTGAAGATCAGGCCGTTCAAGGGTGTATCCAGGATTCGACGCTTGAAAAAGCTGAGTCCGAGATACCTTGGAACGTTTGAGATCATCGAGCGTGTCGGCGAGGCGTCTTATAGGCTTGCACTATCGGCGGAACTGAGCGGGCTACACGATGTATTCCACATCTCCGTGTTGCGGAAGGCAGTACAAGAGCCTACGCATGTGGTCGCGGTGGATCAGGTTCCCGTGGATAGTGGGCTTAAGACGGCGGTCAGGCCCGTTAGCATCGAGGATGCTGAGGTGCGTCAGTTGCGGAACAGGGCGATCCGTATGGTAAAGGTCTGTTGGGAAAACTACGGTCGCGAGGAACTCTCATGGGAGCGTGAGCAGACCATGATGGAGGAGTTCCCCGAGCTGTTTCGGTGAAGTTTATCTCTCTTTTTCCCCTTTATGTAAAGACCTTTTTGGATATATATATATACGTGCCTGTTTTTACCAATTTCGGGACGAAATTTTTATTAGGAGGGGAGGGTTGTAAGACCCCATTTCAGAAAGTTGGATTTCTGGAATCCAGCACTGTCGCTGGCGATATCGGCTATCGCCCGGCGACAGCGATCTGGCGTGAAGGCCTCTGTCAAGAGGCTATCGCGCGGCGGCAAGTCTAACGCTGGCGACACCGTGACACGTGTCATGCACTATTCGCAGCGGTGGCGTTGACTGGTCGATGTCGGTTCTTTACCGCTGTCGCCAGGCGACAGCGGCTATCTTCGGGCGACAGCTCCAAATTGTACTTGGCGGCCGAAATCATGGGCATTGATGGCACATTGACTTTGGGGCCTTGTTTTGGACAGGGAGGCTCGGTGGATGGCATAAGGTGGCCGAAAACCACTTGAAACCCATTATTCACTAAGGGTTTTAATTAAGAGAGAGGGAGAGCTTTGGAGAACGAGATGAATAGGGTTTCCTAACCCTAGAGCTCATCTTTGGTGGAGCTACACTACTCCGATTCCCTCAACGTTGGTGGCTACGCGTAGAGGAGGGCAAGACGCTCCTTTCCAACCATGCCAAAAACCAAGCCATGGCTTCGAAGCGGCGTTTAAGGGTAACGATCCTCTTTACCCTCATTTGGACATGTTCTAGTCCGTTCCGTGCATCATTGAGGCCCCTACCCAAAAGGGTGAGGTCGTGGCCTCTGACGGGTCGATTTGTGTTATCCCCGTCAAATCTTGCATACATGTAGATTCCATGCGTGAAATGGACGTAGGCGCGCTGTGTGAAGCCCATCCGAGACGGTTCATCCGGATTGGTGATGCTTTTTGATATTGTGCGTGCCGGGGGAAAACTCCGTGTTGATATCCTGCTTCTTAGGACTAGAGAGTGCTACTGCATGCGCAGCAACGCCTGGGGGTGTGCTCCGGGAAGCACCCGAAGTTAGAAGCAGAAAAGGAGTTCTGTTCACTGTCGCTGGCGATATTGGCTATCGCCAGGCGACAGCTCCCAGACTTGGTTCCGGTGATTTTGTGCGTTCTGAGGCAGTGGGAGTGCTACTGCATGTGCAGCAATGCCTGAGGGTGTGCCCCGGGAAGCACCCACAGCTAGAAGCCAAAATGGAGTTCTGTTCACTGTCGCTGGCGATATTGGATATCGCCAGGCGACAGCTCCCAGACTTGGTTCTGGTGTTGTTGTCGTGCCCACCAGTTGAGAGGACCTGAGGCCTGTGTGCCCGACCTGTGAGGGTGTCCTGGTGGATGACTTAGCGGCCCGTAGAGCCGGCTAATTGAGAATACCTGGGCTGAGGGGACGCCATACCCGCTCTTCGTGTTGTACACCGAGAGCTGTGAACAACGGGCATTTGGCGAACCTGAAACCGCACCATTGCAGCACCTGATTAGTGAGTCTCGTACAGCATGTCGGTAGGCAATGGGAAAGAGTCTTCGGACTACGGGATGTTCACAATTAAAGTACGGGGGAGCCCTGGTATTCGGGCCACCGACTTTAGCCTCGAAGAGCAAAGCCATCAAGAGTGGATGGTGGTGGAAGGCGGAGTACACCAAAGAGTGCCTGAGAGCACGAGACGTGTAGGCCATTCCCACGTTTGTGATTGTTGCATATGTATGAACTGTTGTGGGCTTTGCTAGCCGCTTCATTCTGTTATATATATACTGTGATGCTCTTGCAGGGACGGGAAACTGCCACCCCCTCGAAGGGGTGGGGTCGTTATAATTTGGTCAGCTTTAGCTGACCGTTGCCCTGTTTTGCCACCATTTTTGTTGGGCTTGTTGTACAGGTGCTGGACCGAGCGAGAACATAGCGGGCTCTTAGCGGGCTGAAGCCCTTGTGCTACTGCGGCCCTTGAAGGCCTTTTGATGTTCTTTTGCTTTTCATGTATGGCCGACCTGCACGCCAATGTTGGTAAATTGTAAGGCCATCGTGCATCTTTTGTTGTGTAAAACATTTTGTTCCTATTAATAGAAGTGGACATACCCGGGTTCGGGTTTTGTGGTTTATATAGCTTGTCTCTCTCTTTTGCTTCCGCATAGAATGCTCTGAGTTAGGTTCGTTGTTTAGCGTCGTTCGATATTTCAATTAAGTGACGTTCCCATTTGTTTTGTAGTATATGGCGTGGGGCCCCGGCCGGACCCTCTGTTATATGCTCCCGAACGGATGGGGGTGTTACAAATTGGTATCAGATTCTAAGGTTCCGTGTCCTTCTAAGGAATTCGTGGACGAATTCTTTTAAGGGGTGGTGAGCACGTGTGTGCGCTACCGTCGAGATGTAAAATAAACCCAAAATGTCCACTTAGGAATAAAATGTAACAACAAACCAACAATTATTGCATGATTTTGGAACCTGAGTGTTCCTTTTGTTGTTAGTTGCGACTGTGCTGTCGCCTAACTGTGTGTTGCACTCGTGTAGGGCACTCGAAGTGCAGCGGGACCGTCGCGTCCCCGTGACGTGGTTGAGAGTAGCGGGTCTGCTGAGGCTCCTACACCTCCGTCTGCTGAGATGGTTCAGCTAGTTACAGAAGCCGTCCTAGCTGCGTTGAATGGCCAGCCTGGAAGGCAAGGTCAACCGCCGGTGCAAGAAGTGGCCCCAGAGCCACTAAGAGTGGAGCAGGTCCCCGTGAGGCGTGCTGCTGAGCAACAACTGAAGCACTTCCTGGGATTTCGACCTCCTCCGTTTACCGGGGTTGAGTCCCCAGCTGAGGCCGAGGACTGGCTGTCGCATGTGGAGCGAATTCTGACAGCGACACAGTCGAATGAAGCGCAGAAAGTGACCTTCGCTACTTTCTTGTTGGAAAAGGAAGCCAGGCGGTGGTGGGATGAGGTAGAGAGGCGCCATTTTGCAGGAAGGCGACTGGTTGATGTGCCGATGGAAGAGTTCTCGAGAATCTTCCTGGCATGGTATGTGCCTCCGTCGCAGCAGATCGCGATGGAGAACCAGTTCCTGGCTCTGATGCAGGGTGATAAACTAGTTGATGACTACCTTTATGAGTTCACCCGCCTCGGGCGTTACGCTGGAACTTCTTTCGATGACGAGAGGAGAAGGGTGAACAGGTTCTACGGTGGCTTGTGTAGTGAGTTGCGGCACCTTCTGACAGGGCCGTTGACGCAGGGTTTCACGACCCTCGTTGGTTCAGCCCGAGCGCTTAAGCAGGACATGCTCAGGGAGAAGGGCAAGGTGGCTGTGGTCGAGGCAGTGCCGGAGGGCAAGGCGCCAAGTGCGGCGAAGTTGCGAAGGTTGAATCGCTGGAAGAAGGCTCGATTATCTGGGCCAGCTCCCTCTGCTTCGGGCGCGTTGTCTGGACATGGCCCTCTTATTTGTTTCACTTGTGGCAAGCCTGGCCATTTCTCTCGGGATTGCCGCAGTGGGCTTCCAAGGTCAGGAAGAAGACTGGGCCATCTTATTCTGAGAAGGCAAAGGCGGTTGAGTCCACGGCCTCCTGTATGGCTCCCCCGCAGCCCAGAATCTTCAACCTTGGTCAGCAGGAGGCTATCAAAGCCAAGGACGTCGTGACAGGTATAATTTAAGATACAGTCCTTACTGTTTTATATACCTGTTTTAGTGTTCATGCTAACCTTGTTTGGCGGTGTAGACTTTGTAAATATTTTAGGCGTTCCAGCGAGAGCGCTTTTCGATACTAGAGCTCCGCACTCCTTCTTATCGTCGGACTTCGTCCAACGTATTGGTGCGCCGTCGATTGCTTCTGCAGATGGACTGGAAGTCCTACTGCCGAATGGATATTCGATGCGTGTGGAGAGGAGTTGTTGCGTGAAGGTCCTAGTTGGAAGTCAGGAGTATGACCTGAAAGCATCGTTACTCCCCCTGGTTGAGTTCGATGTAATCTTTGGCATGGACTAGCTGTTGGAACAGCGTGCGTGCATCGATTGCACCACCAAGGAGGTGAGGTTTGGGCAGTGTGCCGATCGCGAGACGGTCTTTGGGGGCATGCGTGGATCGAGCAAGATGCTGATGTCTGCTCTCCAGGTGTCCAAGGAAGTGCGACAGGGAGCAGAGTTATTCTTTGCTCTAGTGGAGGCTTCAACGCCGAGGCCCAGCCTAGTGGATGTTCTGGTAGTTTCAGAGTTCCCCGATGTGTTCCCGAGCGATCTCCCCGGTGCTCCACCGCAGTGGGAGATAGATTTCACGATTGAGTTGGTGCCAGGCGCTAAGCCTGTGGCTCGCTCGCCGTATCGTATGGCTCCGAAGGAGTTGGCGGAGTTGAAGCTGCAGTTGCAGGAGCTGCTTGAGCAGGGCTACGTGCGTCCGAGTTCCTCACCTTGGAGTGCACCGGTCCTCTTTGTCAAAAAGAAGGACGGCAGCCTGCGGCTTTGCATCGATTATCGGGAGCTGAACAAGCTGACCGAGAAGAACAAGTATCCTCTTCCGAGGATAGACGACTTGTTCGACCAGCTCGTTGGTTCGAAAGTATACTCGAAGCTGGACTTGAAGTCCGGCTATTATCAGGTGCGGATCAGGGAGTGCGACATCCCGAAGACTGCCTTCAGTACCAGGTACGGGCAGTATGAGTTCACCGTGATGCCGTTTGGGCTGTCTAATGCACCTTCGGTGTTTATGGACTTGATGCACCGGACTTTCCGAGAGTACCTCGACCGGTTTGTGGTCTTCTTCCTTGACGACATACTAGTCTACTCTCAGTTCGAGGAGGAGCACGGTGATCACCTGCGAGTAGTCTTGGAGGTTCTGAGGAGGAACCAGCTGTATGCCAAGTTCTCGAAGTGCGAGTTCTGGCTACCTTCCGTGGCGTTCTTAGGCCATGTGGTTAGTGGAGCGGGTATGGCGGTAGATCCGGTGAAGGTTGCGGCCATCAGGGAGTGGCCTGTTCTTTCTTCTGTAGCGGAGGTCCGTAGCTTTCTCGGGATGGCCGGCTATTACAGGCACTTCATGGAGAACTTCTCCCGGATCGCGCTGCCTCTTACGACGCTGACACGGAAGATGCAGGAGTTTATTTGGATGCCCGCGTGTGCGCAGGCTTTCGAGGAGTTGAAGCGGCGGCTTACCACGGCTCCGATCTTATGTTTGCCTTGCTGCACGGAAGGCTACGAGATCTACACCGACGCTTCTGTGAGCGGCCTTGGTTGTATTCTGCAGCAGCATGACAAGGTAATAGCGTACGGCTCTCGCCAGCTGAAGGTGCACGAGCGGAACTATCCGGTCCACGACTTGGAGTTGGCGGCCGTGATATTTTCCCTGAAGCTTTGGCGGCATTATGTGTATGGCTTGAAGATCGACATCTTCACGGACCATAAGAGCCTGAAGTACCTTCTGACGCAGAAGGGGCTGAATATGCGGCAGCAGAGGTGGATGGAGTTCCTTGGGGACTACACCTTCGAGATCCACTACACTCCCGGGAAGGGGAATGTTGTTGCAGATGCACTCAGTCGCAGGGCCCCAGCGCAGGCCAACTGGATTCAGATGCATGATGAGGACCTGATACGTGACCTGGAGGCCTTAGGTATTTCTTGCGTAGAGAAGAGGAGCAGTGTCGGTGCCTGTTTGAGTTGGACTGAGGTACAGTACGACCTCGCAGATAGAGTCCGCCAGGCTTTAGAACTCGATCCGAGTTTAAAGCGCTACGCGGAGGAGGCTGGTGGTGGGTCGGATGCCCAGTTTCAGGTGCGTGACGGGTTGCTGTGGAGAGGCGACCGTTTGTGCGTCCCCAAGGTGGGTGAGCTGCGCGATGAGTTGATGTACGAGGCGTATCGTACCAGGTATTCAGTTCATCCGGGGAGCACGAAGATGTTCAAGGACATGAAGGTCCTTTTCTGGTGGCCGGGTATAAAGAGGGACATCGCTCACTACGTGGCCAAGTGTCACACTTGTGCGCTAGTGAAGGCGGAATGTCAGAAGCCCGGTGGCTTTTTGAAATCATTACCGGTCCCAGAGTGGAAATTCGATGACGTTTGCATGCATTTCGTGCATGGGCTGCCGAGGTCGCAGAGCGGGAACGATGCCATCTGGGTAGTCGTAGACCGGCTGACGAAGGTGGCACACTTTATCCCCAACCGGAGGGATGACTCGGTGGAGAAGTTAGCGAGCTGTGTGTTGATACAGTAGTACGACTGCACGGTGTGCCCCGTAGCATCGTCAGTGATCGAGATGGACGCTTTACTTCGAGCGACTGGAGGCTAGTCAACCGTATATTGGGTACGAAGCTGCAGTTTAGCACGGCCTTTCATCCTCAGACTGATGGCCAAACTGAGCGTACCAATAGGACGATGGAGGACATGCTCCGGATGTGCGTCCTGGATTTCGGCAAGGGGTGGGAAGATCACCTCTTTCTTGTTGAGTTTGCGTACAACAACAGCTACTAGGCGAGTATTCAGATGGCGCCTTTCGAGGCCCTCTATGGCAGGAAGTGCCGCACTCCCTTAGCTTGGGCGGAAACGGGCGAGACAAAGCTCTTCAAGAGGAAAGACGTCGAAGAGGCGACTTCGACGATACGTATGATCCGGGAGAGGCTTTTGGTTGCGCAGGATAGGCAGGCGAAGTACTATAATGCGAAGCACCGCGACATCCAGTTCGCCGTTGGCGATTGGGTCTACTTGAAGATCAGGCCGTTCAAGGGTGTATCTAGGATTCGACGCTTGAAAAAGCTGAGTCCGAGATACCTTGGAACATTTGAGATCATCGAGCGCGTCGGCGAGGCGTCTTATAGGCTTGCACTATCGGCGGAACTGAGCGGGCTACACGATGTATTCCACATCTCCGTGTTGTGGAAGGCAGTACAAGAGCCTACGCATGTGGTCGCGGCGGATCAGGTTCCCGTGGATAGTGGGCTTAAGACGGCGGTCAGTCCCGTTAGCATCGAGGATGCTGAGGTGCGTCAGTTGCGGAACAGGGCGATCCGTATGGTAAAGGTCAGTTGGGAAAACTACGGTCGCGAGGAACTCTCATGGGAGCGTGAGCAGACCATGATGGAGGAGTTCCCCGAGCTGTTTCAGTGAAGTTTATCTCTCTTTTTCCCCTTTATGTAAAGACCTTTTTGGATATATATATATATATGCGTGCCTGTTTTTACCAATTTCGGGACGAAATTTTTATTAGGAGGGGAGGGTTGTAAGACCCCATTTCAGAAAGTTGGATTTCTGGAATCCAGCACTGTCGCTGGCGATATCGGCTATCGCCCGGCGACAGCGATCTGGCGTGAAGGCCTCTGTCAAGAGGCTATCGCGCAGCGGCAAGTCTAACGCTGGCGACACCGTGACACGTGTCATGCACTATTCGCAGCGGTGGCGTTGACTGGTCGATGTCGGTTCTTTACCGCTGTCGCCAGGCGACAGCGGCTATCGTCGGGCGACAGCTCCAAATTGTACTTGGCGGCCGAAATCATGGGCATTGATGGCACATTGACTTTGGGGCCTTGTTTTGGACAGGGAGGCTCGGTGGATGGCATAAGGTGGCTGAAAACCACTTGAAACCCATTATTCACTAAGGGTTTTAATTAAGAGAGAGGGAGAGCTTTGGAGAAGGAGATGAATAGGGTTTCCTAACCCTAGAGCTCATCTTTGGTGGAGCTACACTACTCCGATTCCCTCAACGTTGGTGGCTACGCGTAGAGGAGGGCAAGACGCTCCTTTCCAACCGTGCCAAAAACAAAGACATGGCTTCGAAGCGGCGTTTAAGGGTAACGATCCTCTTTACCCTCATTTGGACATGTTCTAGTCCGTTCCGTGCATCATTGAGGCCCCTACCCAAAAGGGTGAGGTCGTGGCCTCCGACGGGTCGATTTGTGTTATCCCCGTCAAATCTTGCATACATGTAGAGTCCATGCGTGAAATGGACGTAGGTGCGCTGTGTGAAGCCCATCCGAGACGGTTCATCCGGATTGGTGATGCTTTTTGATATTGTGCGTGCCGGGGGAAAACTCCGTGTTGATATCCTGCTTCTTAGGACTAGAGAGTGCTACTGCATGCGCAGCAACGCCTGGGGGTGTGCTCCAGGAAGCACCCGAAGTTAGAAGCAGAAAAGGAGTTATGTTCACTGTTGCTGGCGATATTGGCTATCGTCAGGCGACAGCTCCCAGACTTGGTTCTGGTGATTTTGTGCGTTCTGAGGCAGTGGGAGTGCTACTGCATGTGCAGCAATGCCTGGGGGTGTGCCCCGGGAAGCACCCACAGCTAGAAGCCAAAATGGAGTTATGTTCACTGTCGCTGGCGATATTGGATATCGCCAGGCGACAGCTCCCAGACTTGGTTCTGGTGATGTTGTTGTGCCCACCTGTTGAGAGTACCTGAGGCCTGTGTGCCCGACCTTTGAGGGTGTCCTAGTGGATGACTTAGCGGCCCGTAGAGCCGGCTAATTGAGAATACCCGGGCTGAGGGGACGCCATACCCGCTCTTCGTGTTGTACAATGAGAGCTGTGAACAATGGGCATTTGGCGAACCTGAAACCACACCATTGCAGCACCTGATTATTGAGTCTCGTACAGCATGTCGGGAGGCAATGGGAAAGAGTCTTCAGACTATGGGATGTTCACAATTAAAGTACGGGGGAGCCCTGGTATTCGGGCCACCGACTTTAGCCTCGAAGGGCAAAGCCATCAAGAGTGGATGGTGGTGGAAGGCGGAGTACACCAAAGAGTGCCTGAGAGCACGAGACGTGGAGGCCATTCCCACGTTTGTGATTGTTGCATATGTATGAACTGTTGTGGGCTTTGCTAGCCGCTTCATTCTGTTATATATATATATATATATATATATATGCTGTGATGCTCTTGCAGGGACGGGAAACTGCCACCCCCTCGAAGGGGTGGGGTCGTTATAATTTGGTCAGCTTTAGCTGACCGTTGCCCTATTTTGCCACCGTTTTTGGTGGGCTTGTGGTACAGGTGTTGGACCGAGCGGGAACATAGCGGGCTCTTAGCGGGCTGAAGCCCTTGTGCTGCTGCGGCCCTTGAAGGCCTTTTGATGTTCTTTTGCTTTTCATGTATGGCCGGCCTGCGCGCCGATGTTGGTAAATTGTAAGGTCGTCGTGCCTCTTTTGTTGTGTAAAACATTTTATTCCTATTAATAGAAGTGGACATACCCGGGTTCGGGTTTTGTGGTTTATATAGCTTGTCTCTCTCTTTTGCTTCCGCATAGAATGCTCTGAGTTAGGTTCATTTTTTAGCGTCGTTCGATATTTCAATTAAGTGACGTTCCCGTTTGTTTTGTAGTATATGGCGTGGGGCCCCGGCCGGACCCTCTGTTATATGCTCCCGAACGGATGGGGGTGTTACAAATGCACACTATTTTATAAAAAGAGGTGTATTAATCAAGGGTTGCACAAGACACTTTACTATTCTATCCAAGGTGCTCAACCTCACAATGCTTATGAAGACTTATCGGGAGGTTCAAGTAGTGCTTGGTGGAGTTATATTTGTCCATATATATAATTTTTTGTTCATATTTGTGAGACAACATTCTCCGAATACACTTGTTTTGCAAACCCACAAATTTTAAACTTAACCACTTTTCTAAATTTCACAAGTGCAATTCAAATGTAGTGTAGGTAATAAACTTATGCAAGTTTTAATTCATTGTACAAATACTATACACAAACAAGTATTTTTAGATTTAAACACATATGTTGATTACCAAAATAAGTGAGTGAAAGGTATCATTATCAATCATAATACATTTACCCATACTTAGAGGCATGTTAAGCTTGGTTCTACACATATTTTTCAATACAATTGATGCACTTTAAATAGATATATCAAAGCATGATAAACAAAACAATGTTCATAGTAATTTGAAGGAATAAATTTTAACATTGTAAATAATTCTAAATAATAGAATTCATTTATGCTTGATATTAGCAATAAATATCATACAGTTTTTTTTAATTTTTAATGAAATAAAAACAGAAAAATCATGAATTTTGAATTTTTGTAGTTGATTTTTCATAATATAAAAAAAAACAAAAAATAGTGAGAAACACAAAAACAAATTAGTACATATAAACTAACATATTTTTAAGGATTTTTAGAAATTTTGAAAATCACAAAATTTAAACATTCACGCTAGCGCCGGTGCTAGCGCTAGCGCGGGAAACAGTAAGTGAAATATTGAAGAATTTAAAATTCTATTTTTTATATTGATTAGAGGTCTTAAGAGTAGTCTTATGCAGAAATTTAATAATTTTCAGAGATATCTTGATTGCTCAAATTGCATAAAACATTAGCGTTTTGCATGTTATTCATCCTAAGATGTCTAAGACTCCTAATTCCAACCATAACATTTGAAACCTTGCATCGGGTAGAGGTTTAGTGAATATATCAGCAAGTTGAGAGTATGTGCCAATGAAACTTATTCTAACATTTTCCTTCTTAATGTGATCCCTTATGAAATGATGACGTACATCTATATGTTTGGATCTAGAATGGTGTACTGGATTCTTTGTGAGATCAATGGCACTTTTGTTGTCACATTTTAATTCAATAAGTTTTAGATGAAAACCAAAGTCCTCTAAAGTTTGGCTCATCCATAGTGCGTGTGCACAACAACTCCCTAATGCAATGTATTCGGCCTCCGTGGTGGAGAGTGCAACCGAATTTTGTTTCCTACTAGACCATGCAACTAATGAAGGTCCTGGAAAATGATAAGTACCACTAGTGCTTTTTCTATCAAGTGAACAACCGACGTAGTCCGAATCAGAGTAGCCGTGAAGTGTAAATGAATTATTGTGCGGGTACCATAATCCTAATCTAGATGACCCAATGAGATATCTAAAAATTCGTTTTACAGCTTTTAAATGAGATTCTTTTGGATTGGCTTGAAATCGAGCACATAACCATACGGCAAACATAATATCGGGTCTAGTTGCATTCAGATAAAGTAGAGATCCTATCATACCTCTATATAAAGTTTGATCTATAGAAATTCTTTATTAATCTTTTCCTAATTTTAGTGATGCACTCATTGGTGTAGAAGCATGTTTAAGGTTTTCAAATCCAAAACGTTTAAGCATATCATGGACATATTTAGTTTGACATACAAAGATACCATCAATTCTTTGTGATATTTGAAAACCAAGGAAATAAGAAAGTTCTCCTACAAGATTCATTTCAAATTCATTTTCATCACTAGAATGACTTCTTTACACATCTCTTCATTAGTAGATCCAAAAATAATATCATCAACATATATTTGTAAAATAATCATATCATCATTGTTGTGTTTAATGAAGAGAGTATTATCCGCACTTCCCGTAATATAACTGTGTTTTAATAAAAATGATGTAAGTCTTTCATACCATGCACAGGGCGCTTGTTTTAAACCATAAAGCGCTTTATCTAGTTTATAAACATGATTTGGAAATTTTTCACTAATAAAATGGGGGGGGGGGGGGGGGGGGGGGGGGGGGGGTTGTTCAACATAAACTTCTTCTTTTACAAACCCATTTAGAAAAGCACTTTTCACATCCATTTGAAATAGTTTTATTCTTTTAAAGCTTGCAAATGCTAGAAAAATTCTAATAGACTCTAATCTAGCAATGGGTGCAAAAGATTCATCAAAATCTATCCCCTCGATTTGAGAATATCTTTGTGCTACTAATCGTGCTTTATTTCTAGAGATTCTTGACTCACCATCTAATTTATTTTTAAAAATCCATTTTACACATACAACCGGGTGATTAGATGGTCTTTCAACTAATTTCCAAACATTATGTCGCTCAAATTGTTCTAACTCTTCATTCATAGCCAAAAACCAAAATTCGTCATTTAAAGCAGTAGAAACGGTTTTTGGTTCTATTTCGGAAACAAAACAAATATTTGAAAAAGATTCATGAAGAGAAGAGCGAGTTCTTACCCCGATGGATGGTTCACCAATTATCAATTCTCGTGGATGATCATTTGTGAATTTCAAGGCACTTGGAGGTACATATTCATCTTTCTTGACCTCCTCTTCTTCTTCTTTGGAAGGTTCCTCATCACCATGCTCCAAAGGTTGTAAGAGATCATCCTCGTTGCCTGCGGAAAGTTTTTCTACACAAGGAACAAACTCATCAAATTTTACATTTATTGACTCTTCAACTCTACTAGTTCTTTTATTAAAAATTCTATAAGCTTTACTAGTTGAAGAGTACCCAAGAAAAGTTCCTTCATCACATTTTTCATCAAACTTTCCCAAGCAATCTTTTGTATTCAAAATAAAACATTTACAACCAAAAACTTTGAAATAAGATACATTAGGCTTCTTTTGAAAATAGAGTTCATATTGTGTGAGATTAAGAGATGGGCGAAGCATGATTCTATTTAAAACATAACATGATGTACTTACGGCTTCGGCTCAAAAGGACTTAGGTAATTTATATTCACATAACATAATGTGTGCTAGTTCTTGAAGTGTCTTATTCTTTCTTTCTACAACAACATTTTGTTGTGGTGTGCGTGGTGCAGAGAACTCATGTTTAATGCCTAACATATCACAAAAGGATGTAAATTTTTCATTTTCAAATTCTCCTCCATGATCCGAGCGAATGCATTTAATTTTTAAATCACTTTCATTTTGAATACGAGTACATAATTTTGCAAATTCACAAAACGCATCTGATTTGGAAGAGAGAAATAATGTCCAACAATATCTTGAAAAATCATCTATTAAAACATATGTATATAATCTACCACCAAGACTTGCAGTGCTAATGGGACCAAAAAGATCCATATGAATTATTTGCAAGGGTCTTGTAGTAGAAATGAAATTTTTACTTTTGAAAGAGGATCTAGAAAATTTACCTTTTTGACATGGTGAACAAAGTGAATGTAAAGTTCCATTTAACCTAGGCAATCCTCTAATTAAATTACTTTTGGCAAGTTTTACAATGAGCTTTGTGCTAGCATGCCCTAGTCTTCTATGCCAAAGTTCTAACTCATCATTTTTTGTGATAAAACATTTTATAGATGATTTAGAAAGATCATAAAAAGAAACTATGTAAACATTATGTATTCTTGGTGCAGTTAGTAAAATATCTTTTGTAGTAGGATTAGATATTTTGCATAAGTTAGTGGAAGATTCAAATAACACATCTAATCCTTTATCACATAATTGGCTAATAGAAATTAAATTGTGTTTTAATCCTTTCACATAAAGAACATTAGATATAGTAAATGATTTGTTACCAACTATACCAATTCCCATGATCCTTCCTTTTCCGTTGTCACCAAACGTCACGATCCCTCCCTTCTTCATTTCTAGGCTAAGGAACTTTGCTTTATTACCCGTCATGTGCTTGGAGCATCCTGAATCCAAGTACCACACGTCTTCATTGTCCTTAGCCTGCCTGCACATCTAGAAAGAAGATGAGAGTAAAGATCCGGATACCCAAGTGGCACCACCCATAGAATTAGTGGAAGCCTTAGGTACCCAGATGTGTTTTTAAGCATTTTGTTTAATTTTCCTGCAAGAACTAGATGTGTGACCTAATCTACAGCAGTTTGCACACGAAATAAAGGGGGTTGAGACCCTTTTCAGGAAAATTTTCTTGCTGGAAGAAATTGGATTTTTAGAAGAAAAACATTTTGAAAAAAGAAAATTTAGGTTTCTGGTATGAGGTGCTAGCGCCGGTGGTAGTGGCTAACGCCAGGCGGTATCCTTCTCCTCGATATCTGAGCCCAAATTTTCTAGAACCATGGCGCTGGTACCCTAAAATCATTTCCAGCGATTTTTGGCCTATTCCAAAATTTTTAATGGCCATGGTGAGATCATGAACTTGTGCTTTAAGTGAAGAATTTTCTTTCACAAGCATGACAAACTTATTTTCAAAACCTTTTTTTGTTATTTTTGATTTGCAAAAGAGAGGCTTCTAATTCCTTTCTAATTCCCCCTTCTCTTTTGTAAGAGTTTTGGCATGAGAGAGGGCCTTAGAAAGTGACTCTTCAATATATTTTGCCAATTTAGTGGAGTGATCACACTCTTGGCAAGAAACCTTTCTCTTTTCTAAAACAATTACCTTTTTGGAAAGCTTTTGATTTTCTTTAATAAGAGATTCATTTTCACGATTCAATAAAATACTATCTTTCATATTTTTATCAAAAGCTTTGCAAGTTTCAAGGAATTCATTAAAGAGATCATCATAAGTGGGAGGAGTTACCTCAGTGTCGCTAAGAACACTGGTGTCGTCGCCGTCATTTCCATGTCCCATGAGGCACATGTTTGCTTCATCATCTTCACTTGATGAAGACCCGCTTGATTCTTCGGAGGAGGAGGAGGAGTCATCCCATGTTCTAGCTTTTAGCACCTTCTTCTTCTCCTTCCCTTTGTGCCGCTTTTCCTTCTTTTCCTTCAAGAACTTTGGGCACCGGCTCTGAATGTGCCCGGTCTTCCTACAATGAAAGCACTCCGGTGGAGGTCTTTCTTCTTCATCGTCGCTCTCCTTTTCCTTCTTTGAGGATGACCTTTTCCATCTTGCATCCTTTTGGATAAATTTCCGGAAAGTAATAGAGAAAACATTGTGTCTCCAATCTATAACATGATAAGTCAAGGGCACCTATCATTTCATAATATATGATATGTAAAAATATCAAGTGTCGTATTCCTTGGGATTCCGTTGAGTACTCTTAGGCTCTGTTTGGGACGTCTGTAACTGTAGGATTTCGCATGAATTTTCGGAAATTCTTCACCAAAAGGCTTTCTTCATCTTCATCCCCATCCTCTTGGCACTCCTTCTTTGATGTTAGTGCCAACGCCTTCTTCTTTGGCTCCTTGTTGTATTCATCATATTGGATTTTGAGTTCTACCTCATGGGTTTTGAGATTCCCAATGAGGCTCTCAACTTGGAGCGTTCTTATATTGTGCGATTCTGAAATGGCTGTCACCTTCGGGTTGAATTTTGGTGGAAGAGAACGAAGAATCTTTCGGACCAAGTCGTCGTTGGAGAAGGTCTTTCCAAGTGCTTTGGAGGCATTGACGATCTTGGTGAAGCGCGTGTACATGCCATCAACATCTTTACTTTCATCCATCCGAAATTTTTCATATTCCGACTCAAATTGGAAAAGCTTTGAATCTTTAACCTGCGATATACCTTCATGAGTAACTTCTAAAAGATTCCAAATTTCATATGCAGTAGTACATGCAGAAATTCTATTAAATTCATTTCTATCTAACGCACAAAATAAAGCATCCATAGCCTTGGCGTTATTTTTGCATTTTAGCTTATCCATATCATCCCATTTATCTTTTGGTTTATCTAAAGTTATCTCTCCAACTACAAATGTAGGAGGAGAGTATTCCTCTTCTACCATATTCCATACCTCAATATCTAGGGTCATAAGAAAACATCTCATCCTATTTTTTCAGTAATTATAATCTGACCCGGTAAAGAGTGAAGGTCTACTAATTCCCAGACCCTCGAAAAAAGCGAGATCATAAGACGCCATTATTCCTGGTTTTTAAACCGTTTGGAATAACCTCCCTCTGATACCACTTGTTGGATCGATTTGCGCCCTTAGAGGGGGGTGAATAAGGGAATAACTTTCTTTTTAAAATTTTAGACGATTTACTAAATTGTTTAAAGTAAATTAGAACGAGATAACAATTTAGCTTAAAGGAAGAAACAATTGTAATTTGCAATTTTATAAATAAGTACTAAATTGTTGTATGAATAAAGAGATTGAAATAAACAATTTAGATAAAGTAATTAGAATTGAAAACTTTGTAACCAATATTTAGAGATTATGCCAAAGGAGAGAAATCAAGTAAACACAAAAAGAGACATGATTATATTATATAAAAAAGGTGTTTACATAAATTGATTTCAATATCGCTTGAAATCGGAGGCATATAAAGTAATACAATTTTCCTTTTCTATACCGACTTGTATCCCCACAAACTGGTTGGCTTTAGTCAATCCTTCCCGGATATGGCCTCAAGCCGCTCTAGCCAATCCTTCCCCGGATATAGCATCGAGCACCCCCTAGATCTAATCTCCTAGACCTAGTCACCAACTCAGGCGGCGAATTACCCCCTAAGCCGCGCAAGGACCAAGTCGCCAACACAAGGCGAATTCTACTACAAAAATTACAATAATGAAATAAAGCAAATAACAAGAACTCCCTCTATGAGATTTCTGAAGTTGAGGATGAAGGATCGTTGTAGCACAAGCGAGGTTGAAGCAATCATTCTTCGGATGCAGTGTGGGGCCTTCCTTCTCCAGAAATCTTCTTTGGCTTTGAGTGGGAGATGAGCTTTCGGCAGAGTAACAGCTCTGGAAATTTGCCACAATTAATCTCTCTGGAAGCTCTAACCGAAACGAGAGAGAGCCCATTAATTTATAGAACTTGAAGATAGCGCATGCGGTAGCTCCTAGTGCCTGCGGTAGCGTTCGTATGGAGCGGTTGTGAAACCGTCGGTGGCGTGGCGCTGTGCACGAACTCGAGATAGCGCTAGCGGTAGCGCTCGTGTGGAGCGGTTGCGAAACCGTCGGCGGCGTGGCGCTGTGCATGAACTTTAGATAGCGCCATGCGGTAGTGGTAGCGCTGGCGGTAGCGTTAGCGCTTACATTAACCCCTAACGCTGGCGGTAGTGCTCCAATTCAGTTTGTTGGTTCCAAGCTGCTTTCTACCTGTGGAGTATTGCACCTATAGTTCCTGCACACTATAAACACACGACAAGCAAGATCAAATACAATTTGGGATTTATAATTCTCAAACAAAGGGATGTGACACACATGTCCAACAAAGTTAGCCGGCGATACTATAGCGGATAATATCGCATATCCCAATCCAAATGCGGCCCCACAACGGACCATGGCCTACTATTCCAGGCCGAATTTGGAAGATACTGGGTCAAGTGTCACTCGCCCCGCTATAGCTAATAATAATTTTGAAATAAAATCCAGCATAATCCAAATGGTGCAATAGTCGATTCAGTTCGACGGTTTGCCAGATGAGGACCCAAACCAACACCTTTCAAACTTTTTAGAAATTTGTGACACCATCAAAATTAATGGCGTCAGCGATGACGCCATTCGCTTGCGTTTATTTCCCTTTTCCCTGCGGACAAAGGCTAAATCGTGGTTGACTTCTCTTCTAAGAGGGTCCATAACCACGTGGGCCGAATTGACGGAAAATTTTCTAACTAAGTATTTTCCTCCGTCAAAAACTGTTAAATTACGCACTGATATCGCATCCTTTATACAATTCGATTACGAGTCTCTTTACGAGACTTGGGAGCGTTTTAAAGAATATTTGCGTAGGTGTCCTCATCACGCGCTACCAACTTTGCTACATGTACAAACATGCTACAATGGTTTGAATTTCTCAACGCGACAGATGATCGACGCAGCCGTCAGGGGAACGTTAAACAACAAAACCCCGGAGGCCGCTCAAGCTCTGATCGAAGAAATGGCCATGAATGCGTACCAATGGAATGTGCCAAGGTCGCATCCTAATAAACCGGCTGGTATTTTTGAAGTGGATGCCACTACTTACTTAGCCTCGCAGGTAGAGCGGCTAAGCAAGCAAGTGGCGGAGATGACTGCTTCCTCCTCCACTCCCGCGTGGGCGAATGCTAATAATAATTATAATAGTATTAATAATAATAATAATAATAATAATAATAATAATAACTTAATTGAAGAGACGGCGGATTACCTCAGTAATCTGGTTCAGCCCCCCTTCAACCCAAATAATAATCCTTATAGTAATAATTTTAATCCGGGTTGGAGGAACCACCCTAATTTCTCCTGGAGTAATCCAAATAATGCGCAGCGGCCCCCAAATGCGAATCCGCAAGGATTTCCGCACTGATTCCATCAGGGATATCCGCCACCTCCTCCAAAACCTTCTCCGCTCGAGGAAGTTTTCGCAAAATACGTCGCGTCCAATGAAACAAATATCCGGAATATTACCGGATCGCTAAAAAATCTTGAAATGCAGGTTGGACAGCTTGCGAAAATAATCTCTGAGCGGCCTCACGGAGCTCTGCCAGGGAATACCGAGCCGAATCCTCGTGAAAATGCCCATGCTATAACCCTTCGAAGCGGCAAGGAGGTCGTCTCCCCATTGCGGGTTGAGCCTATGGTATGCATTTCGCCTCCGACCCCTCCACCCTCTTCTTCAATCTTATTAGCTCCCGATTTTCCAAAAGCGCCGATCGTTTCGACCCCGCGAATTCCTTATCCATCAAAAATTAATAAAGAGAAGGAGGACGAACATTATCAAAAAATTTTAAAAATTTTAAAACAAATTCAAATTAACGTCCCCTTCTGCGAGGTACTCTCACAAATGCCGAAATACACGAAATATCTCAAAGAGCTCCTTTCTAATAAAAAGTAGCCCGAGAGTATTTCGCGTGTTTCACTAAATGTGGAATGCTCGGCGGTCCTACTTAACAAATTGCCTCCCAAATTGAACGACCCGGGAAGGTTCTCCATCCCGTGCCTCTTCGGCAATTTGTTAATAAAATACGCCCTAGCTGACCTAGGAGCGAGCATCAATTTGATGCCCTTCTCCCTCTTTAAAAAATTAGATTTGGGTGTACCTACCCCAACGAAAATGAGCATCCAACTCGCGGATCGCTCGATAAAGTATCCCATCGGGGTTGTGGAGGACGTCCTGGTCAAGGTTGATAAGTTTATCTTCCCGGTAGACTTCGCCATCCTCGACATCGAGGAGGACGCCGAGGTACCAATCATCCTCGGTCGCCCATTCCTCGCAACCTCCCGAGCATTAATCGATGTAAGTAACGGTCGTCTCCTCCTTCGGGTAGGAGACGACGAAGTTACACTTCTGATTAATCCCTCAATGCGGAACACCTTATCGAATGATGATTCCTGTTTTAATTTGGAATCCGCATTTGAGGACGAGTCTTCTTCGCTTTTTGAATTATTTTCTTTAACGCAAGCCGAATCGAATCTGGCGAATCTCCCTCCTTTAGACGAATTACTGCCAGATTCGTCTTTCGAGCCTTTTGATTCAAAAGGTTTAAAAATCACCACCTCTTACGAAGAACCCCCGGTACTGGAGCTCAAACAACTCCCCGACCATTTAAAGTACGCTTTTCTCGCACCAAATTCAAAACTTCCCGTTATCATTTCTTCCACTTTAACCAATTCGGAAACTTCCGAATTGGTTGAGGTTCTGTCTAAGCATCGCCATGCAATTGCATGGCAAATTTCCGATATCAGGGGGATTAACCCCTCTTTTTGCACACACAAAATATTTTTAGAGGATAATTCTCGCAAAACTATCCAGCCTCAGCGACGACTTAACCCAAACATGCGGGACGTCGTTAAGGCTGAAGTAATAAAACTCCTGGATGCGGGGATTATCTACCCTATATCGGACAGCACATGGGTTAGCCCCATACATGTCGTGCCAAAAAAAGGAGGTTTAACGGTAGTGGCCAACGATAATAATGAATTAATCCCAACCCGTACTGTTACGGGTTGGTGGGTGTGCATCTACTACCGAAAGTTAAATGATGCCACCCGAAATGACCACTTTCCTTTGTCGTTTATCGATCAGATTCTGGAGTGAATTTTGGGACATCCATATTATTATTTTCTCGACTGTCTTTTGAGATTTTTTCAAATTCCAATCTCCCCCAAAGACCAGGAGGAAAACGACTTTCACGTGACCTTTCGGCACCTTCGCATACCGAAGGATGCCTTTCGGCCTCTGCAATGCGCCAGCTACATTCCAAAGATGTGTGTTGGCGATCTTTGGAGAGCTCGTAGAGGACATAATGGAAGTCTTTATGGATGACTTCTCCGTATTCGGGAGCTCCTTTTCCAACTGCTTGTGGAATCTAGATCGAGTCCTCCAACGATGCGAAGACACGAACCTGGTTTTAAACTGGGAAAAGTGTAATTTTATGGTCCGAGAAGGTTTAGTTCTCGAACACAAGATTTCCGCAAAAGGGATGGAGGTAAACAAGGCAAAGGTCAAAATCATCGAAAAACTCCCCGCTCCTTCAAATATAAAATCAATTAGGAGTTTTCTTGGCCACACGAGTTCTTACAGGCGGTTTATTCCAAAAATTTCCAAAATAACGAAACCGCTAACCCACCTCTTGGAGAAGGAATCTCCTTTTATTTTTGATTCCGCCTGCGTAGAGGCATTTAATATTATTAAAGAAAATTTTATCAATTTTCGAATTCTGGTGGCGCCAAATTGGTCCCTTCCGATTGAGATTATGTGTGATGCGAGCGATATCGCGGTGGGAGCCGTACTTGGCCAACGTGTTAATAATTATTTTCATCTCATCAACTACGCATCTCGAACGCTCACAGCCGCACAGGCTAATTACACTACGACGGAAAAGGAACTTCTCGCCGTCGTCTTTTCAATCGATAAGTTTAGGCCCTACGTAACACTTTCAAAAATTATCGTTTTTACCGACCACTCTGCCCTCAAATATTTATTAGCTAAGGTGGACGCCAAACCCCACTTGCTTCGATGGATCCTCCTATTGCATGAGTTCGATCTAGAGATCCGGGACAAGCGGGGGACTGAAAAATTTAGCGGCCGACCACCTCTCTCGTTTAGAGCGCCCAATCGCGGAAGCGCTCGTCGAACCTGTTATAGACGATAGATTTCTCGAGGAGCGCCTCTTAGCTTTTTCTAATTTAAAAACTTCTCCCACTCCTTGGTTCGCAGACTAAGCAAACTATTTGGTTGCGCGGGTCCTTCCGAAAGACTTTTCAAAACAGCAAAAGAAGAAATTCTTTTCTGATTTGAAAAATTACTTTTGGGAAGACCCATTTCTCTTTCGCGTCTGCGCGGACCAAGTGGTGGGGAGATGCGTTTCATGCGAGGAAGGTTCGCAAATATTGTGTCACTGCCGAGGGGCCGGCCGGGGGGCATTATCAAGCTAACCGGACCGCGCGGAAGGAGCTAGAGGCGGGCTTTTATTGGCCCACTCTTTTCAAAGATGCTCATAATTATGTGAGCACGTGCGATAGCTGTCAGCGGTCGGGTAACATCCCGCGTCGTGACGAGATGCCCCAAAATTTTTATTTAGAATGCGATATCTTTGATTTATGGGGCATAGACTTCGTAGGTCCCCTACCTCCCTCTAATACTAGTCTCTATATTTTAGTGGCGGTCGACTACGTATCTAGGTGGGTGGAAGTGCAAGCTCTCCCCACTAACGATGCGAGAGTCGTCGTCAAAGTTCTAAAAAAATTATTTTATCGCTTCGGTACGCCCCGCGCGATTGTAAGAGATAGGGGTACGCACTTTTGCAATGAACGGTTTGCAAAAACTTTGTCAAATATGGCGTCACGCATAAGCTCGCCACCGCCTATCACCCCCAAACAAGTGGCCAAGTAGAGGTAGTTAATCGAGAAATAAAGCGCATTTTAGAAAAAACCGTCTCGACAAATAGGAAAGATTGGTCTTTAAAACTCGACGACGCGCTGTGGGCATATCGTACGGCGTACAAGACCGCCATCGGTTGTACGCCCTATCAATTAGTCTACGGCAAGGCATGTCATTTGCCCGTAGAGTTAGAGCACCGCGCTTTTTGGGCTTTAAAATTTTTAAACCTCGATCCGAACTTAGCCTCCGAGTCTAGAAAATTCCAATTAAACGAGCTCAATGAATGGCGTGCAAACGCTTACAAGAGCAATAAATTTTATAAGGAGCGCTCTAAGTTTTATCACGATCGAAAAATTAAATTTCCAAAAACATTTGCGCTGGACGATCTTGTCCTTCTTTTTAATTCACGTCTTCGCCTTTTTCCGGGTAAGCTAAAATCTAGGTGGTCCGACCCCTTTGAAGTCAAAGAGGTCTGGCCATATGGCACCGTTCTTATTTCCCACCCCAAAAAAGGCGAGTTTAAAGTCAATGGTCATCGTTTAAAACTTTATTTGGCGGGCGATCCGATGGACGGTAAACTCGAATATTTACCCCTCCCCAACATCTAAAAACGCTAAACTAGTCAAGCTACGCGACGGTAAACAAAGCGCTTGTGGGAGGCATCCCATATTTATCTAATATTTTTACCTTTTTTGTCTACTTTATTTTTGCAGGGTTTCTTGCATTTTCTGGTTTTTTTACAAACTGCATTTTCTTTCTTTCTTCTTTTTACTTCTTCATACTTAAATTATAACATTGGGGACAATGTTGGGTTTTAAGTATAGGGGTATCATACTTTTCCGCTCTTTCCAAACATTACGATATTCCAAACAAACAAAAATCCAAAACAAAAAAATTTTCTAAAAAACCCCAAAATCTAAAAAAATATTTCATACTTTGTAAATACTTTGAAAAAAATCCAAAAAAAAATTCTAAAAACCCCAAAACCAAAAAATTATTAATAATATAATTTGTTTCGTATCTTAAATAACTTTGAAAATAAAAAAAATCTTAAATAAACCCAAAATCCAAAAAAATTTGATGAAGAAAAAATAAAAATATTAATAAAATAATAATAATATTCCAACAAAAATAAAAAAAATTCCAAAAAATATCATAATAAAAATAAAAAAAATGATGAAAAACATATAAAAAAAAAATAAAAAAATTAGAATAAAACCCCTACTTTGTTTTTTGTAACTTTCAAGGGCTGGTCGATTTATTTTTAAGCATTTTTATTAACTTTGGTTTGCTTTTAGTTCATTTTATCATAGTTCGTAAGATTTAAATTTTCAGAGATTTGGTTTTAAAAAGCACTCTATGAATTCAATTTAATTAGAGAATTTCTTTTAGCAATACTTCTCGTTAGTTTGAAACCGCTACTTGTTGTATTATGTTAGAAAAAAAACAACCTTAAACTCTAAATTATTCATACTTCAAACTTTTGGAAGCTTTGAAAATTTGTATCTACTTTATCTTGCTCTCTAAATTTTTGATTTCAAATCTAGAAATTTCTTTTTAAACCCTCTTTCCTCTTAGCCTTTTTCCTCGTAATCATTTAAAAGATCTTATGTCAATGAGAATAAGATTTCATTCTGTAAATATAGGCACCCAATTTTATTAAAAGAATTTATGACATGGGAATAAAAATTTTGTTCCCTAAACATATATACTGGGTTATTTTTGAAGATTGAAAAATTTCATTATGGGAATAAGATTCCATTCCCTAGCCACTCTCAAATCCAAAAAAATTGAGTGGGGTGAGATGATAAAATTCATCACCCCCAAATCGTAAGCATCTTCTCCTACCAAGTTTTCCCCTTACCCCTTAGCCATTATAATTGAAACCTAGAAAAAAATTAAATTTTTGGGAGAGCAATATTTAGTAGTTTTTATTCTTCCTTAGAAATTTCATAACAAGTTAAAGTTTTATAATTCTAGTTTAATTTTGTCACTAACGATTGCAATATTGTTTGTCATTTAGTTAACTTAAAGAGGTCTTGTTGGCTAAAATATTTTGCTCTTTTTAAGTCATTTTCATAGCTTATGATTTACCTCTTTAAATCTCTAAAATTAACTTCAAACTTACTTTTTGATTTATTTGAAGTTTTAGTGAACTAGAAATTTTATTAATGTCTTAAGAGTATTTTTCGTACTTTTGCCATGGAATAGCAAAAACTTAAGTATGAGGGTATTTGATGAATAGTAAATTAAGCATATTTTTAGTATCATTTTTAGCATATTTTTGGGTAATATTGTAAATATTTCATATAAATTATTGAATAAATAATTTATTTTAGCTAATTTTTATATTTATATATTTATATGTAAAAAGGAACTATTTAAGTATGTAAATATATATATATAAAGTATATAAATATATATATATGTAAATATTTATTGAATATAATTAAGTTAGTTATTGAATATGTATTAATATAAAAATTCTGTGAATATATATATATAATATAGTTGTTTAGTATAATAATAACATAGTAATAATAATAATATATATTATAAATATAATGAAATATATATGTATATATAATAAATAATAATAATATATATATGTCTGCAGGCGTTCGACGAAAGGCAAACAACGTTCGACGAAAGGCGCCCTGCGTTCGACGAACTCTCCCAGAGCTGCGCTCGACGAACTCTCCCCGAGCTGCGCTCGACGAACTCTCCCCGAGCTGCGTTCGACGAACTCTCCCCGTGATGCGTTCGACGAACTCTCCCCGAGCTGCGTTCGACGATCCCCTCGCTGCGTTCGACGAACCCCGTGATGCGTTCGACGAACTCTCCCCGAGCAGCGTTCGTTGAATCACTCTCCACTGCATTCGACGAACCCCGCGCTGCGTTCGACGAACCCCGCGCTGCGTTCGACAAAACTCGTGCTGCGTTCGACGAACTCTCCACTGCGTTCGACGAACAGTCCTGCCGCTGAGATGTGCCTGCCCGCTGAGACTCAGCTCAAACCACTGAGACGTGCTTGCCCGCTGAGACCAGACCAGTGCTCAAGTCAAACTTCCCAACCTCTCCGCGCCCGCCATCTTCCAGCTGCTATTCGCACCCCAACCCGCCAGCTCTCCTTCCAGCACGCTTGTCCAGCACACTCCTTCTAGAACCTCCAGCTGCTTCACATTAGGTCCTAAATATCTGATTTGTTTTGCTAATTGCAGCCCACCTTCTTGTCTATAAATAAGGGGGCTCCTCCCTTGTTTAAAAGGTTCATAAAAATTAGAACCTAAGTAAGAGTTTGTGAGTTTTTCTTGAGTGTTCTAGTGAGTTTTATTTTGTGAGTGTTTGTGAGTTTTTTTATGTATTTCCTTGCTCTTATTTGAGCTCCCCAAGTTTAGACTTTCTTTAAAAAGTTGCAATATGAATATATATATATTAGAAAAAATTTTTGTTCTACTTGTTCTTTTGTTCTTGCTCTTCTTGTTCTTCTTGTTCTTCTTTTGTTCATGTTGTGTGTGTGAGTGTATGAGAGTAAATTTTATTGCTTTTGTTTTTAATTTAGTTTTTCATTTATTGTAAGTGTGTGTGTGTGTAGGTGGATAAATTTTGTTTTTGTTTTTGTTAACTTAGATTTTAATTTAATAGCATAGTTTTTATTATTGTCCTGCATTTATTTCCCCTCTACCCGTTCGGATAGAGATTGCTTTTATTTCCCGTCTACTCGTTTGGGTAGAACTTGCACCGCATTTATTTCCCCTCTACCCGTTTGGGTAGAACTCGCTCACGCATTTACTTCTCCTCTACCCGTTCGGGTAGAGATTGCAATTTCTGTCCTTTAATTTCTGTCATTTCAATTCCGTAGAGTGCGTGTGTTTTTAATTTATTGTGCACCTCTTTTTCCTTATAATTGTTTCTTTGTTTTCGCTAACGCACGTAGTCGCTTAATTATCATCGTCATCGCTCTTTTAACTTTATAAAATTAATCACTTGTTTCATCGATAAAATAATAGCGCGTTCTCAAAGTAAAAATAATCAACACGTTCTTAGAAAAATACGACCTTGGTAATTTTCTAAAAAAAATTATCCTATACTATACGCGATAAGGTGCGCTTGCCTTCGTCGAAAGATTAGTTTGGAGAAACAATTACAAAAACTTGCAAAACTCTCTCCTTTTCTATTTACATATTTAGAGAATTTGGCGTCGTAGCCAGGGCGTAATCGTCGATATTTCGAAAGAAGAAAAGACCGTTACTTCTATTCCTCGAAATAGGATAACGGTTAGTTTCTCGAAGTAGGAGTACTCGCGAAACTCCTCGAAAACGCCCCCCTAATTCTAATCACATCACAAGAAAGGTTTTGCAAAGCTTTTAAATTTTAAACCAGCAATACCCTTCACGGTCCAAGCCCCCAGGGGCAAAAAATGGTAAGAGCAGACTCCAATCCCTCTACGCCATTGGTAAGAGCAGACTCCGGTCCCTATACGCCAATTGATAAGAGAGGACTCTGACCCCTGTATGCCCATTGGTAAGAGTGGACTTTGGTCCCTCTACACCCAATGGTAAGAGCGAACAAAGGTTCCTCTACGCCTAAATGAGTGACGATCTCTGACGCCCCCTCACAGCGAGTAGGAAGCTGACTTGAGCCCATAAACCTATGGTGCTGACACCAAGTGGAAATCTCACAACTTGTAAGAGCAAACAAACGTTCCTATATACCCTAACTGAGTGACGATCCCCGATCCCCGCACCCAGCGTCAAGCAGGAAGCTCACTCGAGCCACGACCCTCTGGTGCTCACACCAAGTGCAAAGCTCAAAACTAATAAGAGCGAACAAAGGTTCCTCTATGCCCTCTGGTGAGAGAGGCCTACTGTAACACCCTGCCAGTACGAATAATATAACAGTAGGTCCGGCCGGGACCCCACGCCATACTAACCACACTAGCTAGGAGTTAAAAGGTGATAAACAGAAAGAAACTACAACAGAGTATACTAAACACTAGCGGAAGCATAAAGATTTAACATTTCCATTAGAATTGTCCACTATCATAGGAATGAAACCAAGAAAGAGAGTTATGGCCTTAAGGCCTTACATTTAGCAAATGTACCAAAAACTCCAAAACATACATCGGCAGGCAGGCCGGCAATACATGAGAAAGCTAAAAAGGAGGTTGGCCTTCAAGGGCCAACTCAGCAAAAGGGGCCACCGCCCGCTATTTCCCGCTAGGCTCACCTGCACCTACATAAGAACATTCCACCAAGCGGTGGCAAACAAGGTAACGGTCAGCACAGCTGACCAAATTATAACGACCCCACCCCTTTCCCGGGGTGGCGGAGATTCTACTCTGCAAGCAAGCCATACTAGCACAAGTACTAAAATAAAGAAAGTGCAACTACACAAGGTGAGGTTTCAAGCACATTCAATCTTCTAGGTTGAGCATCAAAAAGGAGGGAACCTAGGTATGCACATGATGTTGGTTGGGTTCACCCGAAGGTTCCCCGCAACCGCCTAAACAACCGCATGAGGCTAACAACATCAATTCCACAAACACTCCACCGTAAGGGCCATCGCCTTATGTTGGAAAAAGAGCTTTAGATCGGTCTAGGTAAACCACCTTCCACGACCTCTCCCATGATCACACGGCTACATGAGGTAGGGACCTCTTACCGATCTGCATGGAAACTGGTTCGGTTTAGCTTTGCCCGTGCTCTAATCGTCGCGATCTGTCGCACGACGCGGGTACGGCTTCGCCTCGGCCCGTAAGGGTTTAGCACCTTCAAGTGCTACACAAATATAAGCTACGCACCTAATCCCTTCACAAGGATCTAGGCTTCACAAATACTCAAAAAGGGGAGGTATAATACGCTCCGCATAAATTTCGCTGTGAAGGTTTGCCTTCATCCAATCTCAAAGCATGGGGCTTTCGTTAGGATCTTCGCAAGACGCCTACACTTAAATCCCGCACTACTATAGATGATTTCACGGAGTCATTCTCCGGCACGCATTCTAGGCTTAACCTAAATGCAACGTCGCAATCCAAGCATCACCGATTCGGGCTCACGGCCATGAATAGGCTTCACACAAAATGCCTAAATCCGCACGACTACCGGATTTTCTACATGCAATATGCCGGGGACGGACACAATCGACCCGGAGTTCCGGAGAACTTGAGGGAATCCTACACTTCACCCATTTGGTGAAAGGGATCCCTCATGCAAGCATAGAGAAACGAAGGAGAGGACAAAAGACAAGTCCAAACAACGGGAGAAGAAATCGTTACCCTAAGAGCGTTCTTTTTCGCCATGGATCCGAGATTCTAGACGGAGGGAAATGACCGCACCGGGCTGCACTCTCCAGATCTGGAAATGGTTCGCGAAACGGAGCCCCGGAGCTCCGTCAATGGCGGAATCTCCCTTCTTCTTCCTTGGCTCCTCCTTCTTTCTCTAGGGTTTGGAGAGAGAATGGCTTAGAGAATATGAGGTTTAACCCCCTCTCATCAGCCCTAAAGGTCTCCCGCAACTAAACCTAGCCGTTGGATCAAATCCCAAAAGATTTGGACGGTCCGATCTTCTTCTCCGCTCAAAATCACGGAACAGAATAAACAGGGCGCACGATCACAGGCGCACGGTCAGTGGTCGTGCGCGAAGAGGGAAATGGTCGTGCGCACTGTCCAAGACAGAACTCGATATTCTTCTGAATTAACGCACGGTCGCTGGCGCACGATCACCGGTCGTGCGCGATGAGGACAATGGTCGTGCGCATAAGACGAGACAGAACTCCGAATCTTCGCGGGTTACGCACGATCATTGGCGCACGATCACTGGTCGTGCGCGAAGAGGACAATGGTCGTGCGCATTGACCTGATCTGGAATTTTGAGCTTATCCCGAGCGCAACACTACCATTCCGCCTACCTCGCTGAACCACGATCTTTGGGGTGTTACAACTCCACCCCCCTTAAAATAATTTCGTCCCGAAATTTCGAAAACAGTAATAGCAGGAATTTACAGTTTTTAAAGAAAATTTACCTGAGAGAAATAGCTCGGGGTACTCCGCAAGCATCGCTTGCTCTCTCTCCCAAGTTAGCTCCTCTCGGCCGCAATTATCCCACCGGACCTTTACCATCCGAATGGACTTGTTCCGCAACTGCTTTACCTCGGTATCCTCGATGCGTAAGGGTTTGACTTTCGTCGACAACCCACTATCCACCGACACTTTGCCAACCGCAACGATATGAGTAGGCTCTTGCACTGCCTTCCTCAGAACTGAAATGTGAAACACGTCGTGCAGACCGCTCAGCTCTGCAGATAGTGCAAGCCGATAAGCCGCATCACCAACACGTTCCACAATCTCAAACGGTCCTAAGTACCTTGGACTGAGCTTTTTCAAGCGTCGGATCCTTGATACCCCTTTGAACGGTTTGATCTTCAAGTAAACCCGGTCACCGACGGCGAACTCTAGGTTCCTATAATTGGCGTTGTAATATTTTGCTTGCCTATCCTGGGCAATCAATAGCCTTTCTCGAATAGTTCGGATCGTCGAAGTTGCTTCCTCAACATCCTTTCGCTTTAATAGCTTAGTATCGCCCGTTTCAGCCCAAGACAACGGCGTACGACACTTCTTACCATAGAGGGCCTCGAAGGGGGCCATCTTTATACTGGCTTGGTAGCTATTATTGTAGGCGAATTCGATCATATAGAGATGATCTTCCCACTTCTTTCCAAAATCTAGAGCGCACATTCGGAGCATATCCTCCATAGTCCTGTTGGTCCTCTCGGTCTGTCCATCCGTTTGCGGGTGGAAGGCCGTGCTAAATTTCAATTTAGTGCCCAACAGTTCATGGATAAGCCTCCAATCTTTCGATGTGAAACGCCCGTCACGATCGCTGACGATGCTACGAGGGACACCGTGCAGCCGCACAATACTATCGACATAGAGCTTCGCTAGCTTTTCTACAGAATCATCCTTCTGGTTCGGAATAAAATGCGATACTTTTGTCAGTCTGTCCACGATCACCCAGATGGCGTCGTTTCCATGCTGCGATCTCGGCAATCCGTGCACGAAATCCATCGAAATATCGTCAAACTTCCATTCCGGAATCGGCAAGGACTTCAAAAATCCACCGGGACGTTGACATTCCACCTTCACCAACGCGCAGGTGTTGCACTTGGCCACGTAGAGGGCAATGTCCTTCTTCATACCCGGCCACCAGAAAAGTTTCTTCATGTCCATGAACATTTTCGTGCTCCCCGGGTGGATAGAGTACTTGGTATGATGAGCCTCGTACATCAATTCCTCCGGTAGAGTACCAACGTTTGGGACGCACAATCTGCCATTCTTCCACATAAGGCAATCCTCGAAAGAGAAATCAGCGTTTAACCCGTCAACGGTTTCCGCTTTGTAGCGTTTCATGCTCTCATCCAGCTCCAATGCCTGTCGAACTCGGTCGGCAAGGTGGTATTGAACCTCCGTCCAGTTCAAGCATGCTGAAGTAGACGCTCTTCGATCAACGCAAATGATCTCCATTTCTTCTAGCTCACGGATTAGACGCTCATCGTGCATCAAAATCCAATTTGCTTGAGCGGGAGCCCGACGACTCAACGCGTCCGCAACCACATTTCCCTTTCCAGGAGTATATTTGATGTCGAAGGTGTAGTCCCCAAGGAACTCCAACCACCTCCTCTGTCGCATATTCAACTCCCTTTGATCTAGCAAGTACTTGAGGCTCTTGTGGTCGGTAAAGATGTCGATCTTCACGCCACACAAATAATGCCTCCAAAGCTTAAGAGCAAATACCACGGCCGCTAGCTCCAAATCATGGACCGGGTAATTCCTCTCATGAACCTTCAACTGCCGGGAGCCGTAGGCAATTACCTTACTGAACTGCACTAGGACACAACCCAAACCACTCCCTGAGGCGTCGCTGTAAATTTCGTAGCCTTCCGTACCACAAGGCGAGCATAGAATGGGTGATGTGGTCAGACGGCTCTTCAGTTCTTCAAAAGCTCGTGCGCACTCGGGCGACCAAACGAACTTATGATCTTTCCTAGTCAATTTAGTGAGAGGAAGTGCAATCCTCGAGAAGTTTTCCACAAAGCGCCTATAATAGCCGGCAAGTCCTAAGAAACTTCGGACTTCCGCTACGTTTTTCAACAAAGGCCAGGCTCGGATCGCTTCTATCTTCGACGGATCAACCGCAATTCCATCTCCACTAACGACGTGACCAAGGAATGCTACTGACTGTAGCCAAAACTCGCACTTGGAGAACTTGGCATATAGCTGACTCTTCCTCAAGGTGCCCAGAACTGCGTGCAGATGCCCTACATGCTCCTCTTTCGATTGAGAGTATACCAAAATGTCATCGATGAAGATGATCACAAATTGATCCAAATACTCACGGAATGTCCTATTCATTAAGTCCATGAATACCGACGGTGCATTAGACAGACCGAACGGCATCACCGTGAACTCATAGTGCCCAAAGCGGGTACTGAACGCTGTCTTTGGAATGTCACATTCCCTAATTCGCGGTTGGTAATAGCCGGACCTTAGGTCCAGTTTGGAGTATACCGTCGACCCAACCAGCTGGTCGAAGAGATCATCGATTCTTGGAATCGGATATCGGTTCTTCTCGGTCAACTTGTTTAGCTCTCGATAATCGATACATAGACGCAAGCTCCCGTCCTTCTTTTTCACAAAGAGGACCGGTGCACTCCAAGGCGAAGAACTTGGACGTACGTAGCCTTGCTCTAGCAGCTCTTGCAATTGAACCTTCAGCTCTGCCAATTCCTTTGGCGCTATCCGGTACGGTGACCGGGCCACAGGTTTGGCACCTGGCACCAACTCGATACAGAAATCGATCTCTCGCTGAGGCGGAGCCCCAGGGAGTTCATTAGGAAACACGTCGGCGTACTCCGCTACAACTGGGACATCACATAACCTGGGCTTTGGCTCCGAAGACTCCAACAAGGTGAAGAACAACTTGGCGCCTTTTCTCACCGCCTTAACCACTTGGAGAGCGGACATCAGCGTCTTGCTCGCTCCTCGCATACCGGCAAACGTGGTTTCTCCATCGGCGTTCCTTCCCAGAGTGATCTCCTTAGAATTGCAATCTATGCATGCACGCTGCTCCGAGAGCCAGTCCATGCCGAAGATCACATCGAATTCAGCTAACGGTAATAACGATGCTTCCAAATCGAAATCTTGATTTCCGATCCGCACCTTCACACGGCTCTTCCTATCCGCAGACATGCGAGATCCATTGGGTAGAACTACTTCTAATATGTCCTCTACGAAGGTAGATGGCACTCCGATTCACACCACGAAGTCCTCAGACAGAAAAGAGTGTGATGCACCCGTATCAAATAGAGCTCTCGCCGGATAGTTGAGAATTAGGACAAAGCCTAATTGCACACAAAAAGAAACATACAGTTGCACAACAGTATAATCACAAATAGCTACGAAAAAGCTAATTTTTTATTTCATACCTGTGACAACATCAGCTTGTCGTATGGCTTCTTGCTGGCCAAGCGAGTAGACTCTCGGCTGAGTCGGAGTAATGTGCTGGGAAGTCGAAGACTCCGCAGCTTTACCCTTTTCCGCAGCTCGAGCATAGTCCAAAGCTCGATTCTCTGTCTTCGGGGGACCACTTCGACACACTGCGGCCTTGTGTCCCACCTTCCCGCAGGTGAAACACGTGATAGGGCTCCGCACCGTCGTTGCTCCCGAAACATTTGAGCGGGTTTGCTCCGCCGGTTTGAACTTCCTTTTGTTCTTTCTGAATTATGACTTAGACTGAGAGACCGGCACATGAAACTCAGGTTTCTTTGCCACGACTTTTGCTTGTACCCTCTTCATGTCCAACTCTAGGGATCTGGCAGTTTGGACCATCACCTGGAAACCTAACGTCATTGGGCCTGCAAGGAGCAGCCTCAACTCATCCCGAAGACCTTCATAGAACTTGTTCGTCTTTGTCTCTTCGTCTTCCATCATAGGCCCCGCATAACGACCCAGTTTAGTGAACTCGTGCAAGTACTCATCCACTGAGCTGTCGCCTTGAGTTAACTTCAGAAACTGGTTCTGCAACGCAATGCGTTGGGCAGAAGGAATATACCTTTGAAGAAAAGACTTTGAGAACTCCGCTATCGTGATCTCGGTAATCTTCCTGCCTCCGAACTTGTGCACTTCCTGTTCAGCCCACCAACGCTCTACCTCTCCGTTAAGGAGGAAGGTGGCTAAAGTGACCATCATAACTTCTTCTGTTGCTGTCGCCCTTAGAATCTTCCTAACCGTTGACAGCCAGTCCTCCGCCTCCGTTGGGGATCCGGTCCCCGAGAAAGTTGGAGGATGGAAGCTTAGAAAGTGTTGCAGCTGTTGATCACGTGCTCGCGCAACAACTACACGCTCTACCGGACGCTCCACCCTTTGCACCGCCGCAGGTTCCACTGCAGCCACTGGCACAGGGGCCTCAACCCTCGGTTCTACCGCAGGTTCCACTGCAGGTTCGATCACCGGGGCCGCATCTGTATTAGGCGTAGCAGGCTGTGCAAGCCTTTGCGGTTGAGCATTGATCATCGCGAAGACAGCTTCTGCGATTAACCTGATCATCTCAGCAGGAGGAGTGGTCGCTGGCACTTCAGCCGACCCACTACTTTCAGGGGTGTTACGGGGTTGAGACGGCCCCGCACCGCTTCTAGTCGCCTATAATCGTGTAAGACACAATTTAGTGACTGAAAACATAGCAAACAACAATCATGGAACGCTCAGGTTCCGCAAACAAGTATGTTTTCCCATTCCTAAGTGGACATTCTTATTAGTTTTTGTCGTTTTAGGTGAATGCACATCCCGTGCACACCACCCCTTAAAAGGAATTCGTCCCGAATTCGCTAAACTACGGATCGACGCCTTAAGTCCGATACCAAATTGTAACACCCTGCCAGTACGAATAATATAACAGTAGGTCCAGCCGGGACCCCACGCCATACTAACCACACTAGCTAGGAGTTAAAAGGTGATAAACAGAAAGAAACTACAACAGAGTATACTAAACACTAGCGGAAGCATAAAGATTTAACATTTCCATTAGAATTGTCCACTATCATAGGAATGAAACCAAGAAAGAGAGTTATGGCCTTAAGGCCTTACATTTAGCAAATGTACCAAAAACTCCAAAACATACATCGGCACGCAGGCCGGCAATACATGAGAAAGCTAAAAAGGAGGTTGGCCTTCAAGGGCCAACTCAGCAAAAGGGGCCACCGCCCGCTATTTCCCGCTAGGCTCACCTGCACCTGCATAAGAACATTCCACCAAGCGGTGGAAAACAAGGTAACGGTCAGCACAGCTGACCAAATTATAACGACCCCACCTCTTTCCCGGGGTGGCGGAGATTCTACCCTGCAAGCAAGCCATACTAGCACAAGTACTAAAATAAAGAAAGTGCAACTACACAAAGTGAGGTTTCAAGCACATTCAATCTTCTAGGTTGAGCATCAAAAAGGAGGGAACCTAGGTACGCACATGATGTTAGTTGGGTTCACCCGAAGGTTCCCCACAACCGCCTAAACAACCGCATGAGGCTAACAACATCAATTCCACAAACACTCCACCGTAAGGGCCATCGCCTTAGGTGGGAAAAAGAGCTTTTGGTCGGTCTAGGTAAAACACCTTCCACGACCTCTCCCATGATCGCACGGCTTACATGAGGTAGGGACCTCTTGCCGATCTGCATGGAAACGGGTTCGGTTTAGCTTTGCCCGTGCTCTAATCGTCGCGATCTATCGCACGACGCGGGTATGGCTTCGCCTCGGCCCGTAAGGGTTTAGCACCTTCAAATGCTACACAAATATAAGCTACGCACCTAATCCCTTCACAAGGATCTAGGCTTCACAAATACTCAAAAAGGGGAGGTATAATACGCTCCGCATAAATTTCGCGGTGAAGGTTTGCCTTCATCCAATCTCAAAGCATGGGGCTTTCGTTAGGATCTTCGCAAGACGCCTACACTTAAATCCCGCACTACTATAGATGATTTCACGGAGTCATTCTCCGGCACGCATTCTAGGCTTAACCTAAATGCAACGTCGCAATCCAAGCATCACCGATTCGGGCTCACGGCCACGAATAGGCTTCACACAAAATGCCTAAATCCGCACGACTACCGGATTTTCTACATGCAATATGCCGGGGACGGACACAATCGACCCGGAGTTCCGGAGAACTTGAGGGAATCCTACACTTCACCCATTTGGTGAAAGGGATCCCTCATGCAAGCATAGAGAAACGAAGGAGAGGACAAAAGACAAGTCCAAACAACGGGAGAAGAAATCGTTACCCTAGGAGCGTTCTTTTTCGCCATGGATCCGAGATTCTAGACGGAGGGAAATGACCGCACCGGGCTGCACTCTCCAGATCTGGAAACGGTTCGCGAAACGGAGCTCCGGAGCTCCGTCAATGGCGGAATCTCCCTTCTTCTTCCTTGTCTCCTCCTTCTTTCTCTAGGGTTTGGAGAGAGAATGGCTTAGAGAATATGAGGTTTAACCCCCTCTCATCAGCCCTAAAGGTCTCCCGCAACTAAACCTAGCCGTTGGATCAAATCCCAAAAGATTTGGACGGTCCGATCTTCTTCTCCGCTCAAAATCGCGGAACAGAATAAACAGGGCGCACGATCACAGGCGCACGGTCAGTGGTCGTGCGCGAAGAGGGAAATGGTCGTGCGCACTCTCCAAGACAGAACTCGATATTCTTCTGAATTAACGCACGGTCGCTGGCGCACGATCACCGGTCGTGCGCGATGAGGACAATGGTCGTGCGCATAAGACGAGACAGAACTCCGAATCTTCGCGGGTTACGCACGATCATTGGCGCACGATCACTGGTCGTGCGCGAAGAGGACAATGGTCGTGCGCATTGACCTGATCTGGAATTTTGAGCTTATCCCGAGCGCAACACTACCATTCCGCCTACCTCGCTGAACCACGATCTTTGGGGTGTTACACCTACGGTACCTGTACGCCCTCTGGTAAGAGAGGACTCCGGTTTCTTTACGCCATATGGTAAGAGAGGACTCCATTGTTGGAGTTTCTAAGGTGATCTCAAAGCAATCAACAGTTAGTCTTACTGCCAACGCAATATGAGCCTATAGGGTCGCACATAAAAGCGTTTGGAGAAGTTGGAGAAAGGATTGTGTTGGCCTTACTCATATTGGATATGAGTGAAGGACCAATCCTTTGACTGCTTGGAATCAAGTTGAGAATATCTCAAAAGGAAATCGTTTAAAGTGTTTAAACGAATGGATTTATACTAGATAATTCGGCTAAAGGATTTAGACGAATTCGGCTAAAGGGTTTAGACGAATTCGGCTAAAGGGTTTAGACGAATTCAGCTAAAGGGTTTAGACGAATTCGGCTAAGTCAAAATTCGGCTAAAGTGTTTAGTTGAATAAATGACAAATTCGGCTAGAGGGTTACGCCGAATTTATATAGCCGAATTTATATAGACGAATTCGTCGAAATGGTTTCGCCGAATCTGAGTCGAATTCGGTTATATTGTTTAGTCGAATTCGGCGAATGTAAATCTGGACAGAAATGTTCTTTTTTTCCTCTGGTCTGCGGATAGCCTATTTTATACCTTGCGTATAAAAGGAACGCGATTAGGTCTTCGAAGGAGATGATATAGATCGAGCCTTTTCGCGATTTCTGGAGAGCAAAAAGACGGAAGTGTTCTGGTCGCTCTCGTTCCGTCCGCCGACCTAATCGCCACCGACAGTCGCCGCCTCCCTTTAAACGATCTAGCAGTTCGTGGGGACGCAGAGGACGTTCTTTCTCCGATCCATTCCTTGTTCGACAAGGCTTTGGGGTTCTCCATCGTTCGTGTGGATCGTTGTAGAGGAGCCGACACATTTCGGTTCTTGGAACTCAGATTTTGTCTACCCGATTTCATCTTGGAGCACCTTGGTTGAGTATTGACTCAATCCCGCGAAGGTATATTGCATTTGATTTCCTAATCTCTTGATTCATGAGATTTGCAAGTTCCTTACTCTTTGGGTTGTTCTATTATTTCTTCCGCTGCGCACATCTGATGTGTTCATATCATTATGAATGGTATTTTAGAAAAAACCAACAGTGGTATCAGAGCTAGGTTGCGGTCAAGTGCGTGTAAATTGAGACATTTAGAAGCGTTCTAAATGCCCTAATTTCTTCTTGGAATATCACATTTGATGTAAATTGGGACCCTAAACCACCGCCAGGGGCGCTGCCCCATGGACCCCGTTAGGGGCTCTGCCCCTAAGACCCCGCCAGGGGCGCGGCCCCTTGGAACCCCGCCAGGAACGCATGTGATTGCGTTGCGATTTCATTGTTTCAGAGATTGTTTCTCCTTTGCAGTAACCATCCTTCGATATGGTTTGTGAAACCAAATGTCGTGACATTGAGAGACGAGCTTGTCTACTGCATAAGTGAAGTTGCTTTGCTTGTGCTCAATGCATGTAAATCTGAAGATTTAGAAGTGTTCTAAGTATTCAGATTTAACCCCCCTTTTATCAAAATGTTGATAATCCTTTTATGTGCACATAGGGGATGCATTTGTTTTGTGTATGTGCATGGTGATTAAATGTTAATCACGATGAAATGTTCATCTATTGAAAGATAAAATCCCTTATCTATATATGGATGCCTTCCGATGGATGACACTCTTCCTGCCTCGATCAATGAAGTGTGGGCTTGCCAAAGCAAGGTGCATTAATCTATCTTGGTAAGGGTGCGAGCGGATAATTATGATATCCCACTATCGACATCGGGTCTAACTTAACTAAGTGACCTCAAAGGTTGAGTGCCTATAGGCATAGGGTTGGCATGCTCCATATGATGGATGCGAATAAAGAGTTATTCACCAACCATACAAGAGTTGCATAGTGATGCAATTGACAAATGTTGTCTACCTAAATAACCGCATTATGAGAGGAACGCCAAAGCGGACTCGTTGTGTTGGTGAAATGCGGATCTTGTCCATTAAGAGAGTAGCTCGAATAAACTCTCCGAATCGAAATTAAGGGTTGTTGATGAGTCCCAATTATATACACATTTTTGGACTCATCTAGGCCGATTATCTAGTCTATGCACTACACTTTATACATGTTTTCGTTCATATTTAATAGCCGTCTATTATTCTACGCTAAGTGCACTTCTAGGCCCGTTATTGGTGTATTTTCTTGTTTATCTTCTTTACTGTCTTTCATGCTGTGTTTTGTGCCACTTTCAGTGGTTTTGATTAGTGTTATGTTGGAACAGGGGTCGTGCAGGTGTTCCCGGTACAAATCTGTACAGGAACACTGCGCACGATCACTGGTTCTACTGTGCACGATCACTGATCGTGCGCCGCCGACCGTGCGCGTTCATTTGCAGTCCAAAGTTGCATTAGGAATTCGGTAGTGCGTTTTTACGCACGGTCGTGCGCACGGTCGTGCGCACGGTCGTGCGCTTTATTATTTTCTGTAATGTTTGTCTCGCAGGTTTTCTGGCACAGCGCGCACGACCACCAACTTCCAGTGCGCAGGACCACTGGTCGTGCGCCTTTGCTCGTGCGCCCTGTTCTCTATAAATATGCAATCCGCAAAATTAGGTCGGACGACATTCCAGCTCCGCCATTTTCGAGCCCTGTTCGCCTCTTCCGCCCCCTGCATTATCCTCCACCACCAGGAGGTGCTCCGGGACTATTCTTCACGCCTATCTTGAGCCTGGAGATCACCTCGGCCATCTCCGTCATCCACAAGCTTCAATAGGAAGGATCTCCGCCCAGATTTCATTGTCAAGATTGGGAGCCATGTATTGAAGCCGAGCGGATAGTGACACGAAGAAGACGGGTCCATTGGGAGGTAGTGACAACCCTCCTCTACCCCGGACGTAGTTGTGGACCGATCTTGGACGCGGATTGACAACCTTGTGATTCCAACCGTGAATCCCAACGAGCCTTCGGATTCGGTCGATTTCTTACTCTCTTACAAATTGTAATGATATTGTAGGGTAGATTCTTGTATTTTTGGATGATATGCACAATGATCTTTAATTGCAATGTTTATTTCATATTTCTATGAAACCATTTGGTTATTTGTGTATATGAGATGCGCCACCACGTCATCCACCACTCCATCCATTAGGTTCGTGTGCCGCACTAGCAATTGCTAGTGGCATGCTTATCCGCGAGGTGCTTGCGACCCTCACTCCGCATGCCTACTCGTCCATCCGCCTAATGAAGCGTGGCATAGCGGCCCGTGTAATCCATTCGCCTAACGAAGCAGCGCGCTCAAGGCCTGCACAGTTCGATTCCGTTTGCCTACTCGTCCATCCGCCCTTTCGAAGCAGCGCGCTCAAGGTCTGCCTAGTTTCCATCCCGCCAAGCGAAGCATTGCATAACGGCATTGCATAGGAGTAGTTGTAGTTATTTTCTCTTTATTTTCCACAAAACCAAAACCCTCGTTTCCACAACCCATCCGACTTAAGGACTTCAATCTCAAGTCCTTCCTCAATAGTAAACTCCACCTTACTGTGTTCCTTCGAGATCGATACTTGGGGATTCACTCCCACATTTTATATTACTTGAACGATCGGTACACTGACGCTTCGTGTCGCAGTCTTGCTACCGCCTATAGCGGTGTGCTAAGATTTGCGCATCAAGTTTTTGGCGCCGTTGCCGGAGAACACAGACGTTTGAGTTTTCTGGAGCGGGAGAGATGTAAGATAGAAGCCCTTTTCCCTTTGTTTATACCATTTTATGTATTTTTTTTATATAAGTAGAATCTTTTAATTTCTTTGTTTCTAATCTTTATTTGCAATTTTTCAAAAGCAGGTTTTCAATTTTATTGTTTGTGTTTAGTCAATTCTTGCTTAGAATATTTCTGTTTGGGGAAATCTTCCTTTGCACCATGTTTGCTCATCTGAATATACGTTGCAAATGGTGTGGGGATGCTAGGCATTATAGTGATGAATGCCCCACTGAAGATGGTAAGCATAACTCTCGTGGTTCAGTGCATGGAGCATCGTCTTCCTACGGCACTTCATACACTGTACCCAAGTCTTATGGTTACTCTTCTTTGCCACTTCCATCATTTTTGTTTTCGTAACCAGCCCCGCAAGGACTGGCGATGAATAGAAAATTATGTTTGTGTTGTCATAGCACCGAGCATGCGTTGAAAGACTGAAAATATCTAGTCGCAACCTAAATCACCTAGAGGGGGGTGAATAGGTAGATTCTGCGTCTTTTTGCGGAATAAAAGTATTAGAAGTAAAAGCACACAGAAAAGTAAACACAGCACAACACAGAGAATTTATAGTGGTTCCCCGATGTGGGTAGTCCACTTTCCCGCCTCGCCTATCTAGCACTTCAAGGCTAGATTCGGCTACTTCACCAAACTCGGATCAATCAATATCCCACCACTCGGAGTTCACAACTCCTACAAGCTCGGAGCAAGAGTACTCCTACAACAACTCGGAGAACAACCTTCTCCTACAAACTCGGAGACAATGCTCCTACAACTCGATCTTTAGAATAAAGATCTACAAATCTCGGAGGCACACCTCCTACAAAATGGGGTAAAATTGTTTTATGAAAACACTTGAGATTGACAATCAATCTTTCTAAGAAACTCTTGGAGGAGTTCTCTTCTTCAGATCTGAAAGATAGATTTCGTTTTCCTTGAATAGATTTCAGTCTCTTACAATAGGAAGGAAAAAGAAATCTCTCGGCTTGAAGAATAGATCTGAATCTGAAATCGACTTGATCAATAGAGAAATAAATCTTTTAGGAGAGATGATCTGGTCGACTGAATCTTGAGCAGAAGAATCGAGAAAGCTTTTCTTTGTCGGAGACGAGTTGCGTGCGAGAGCGATTACGATTCCAAATTAAGAAGGGGACTTCTTCAAATCTAGGTGATTGTGGCTACAATACCCAACAATCTCCCCCTATTTGAAGAAGTCAGAACCCTGTCTACTAAGGTGATTTGCATAACCAATAATAATCAAGATATATGTGAAAAACTGAAAACTAAATAACTATCAGCAAGGGAGATAATCATAAAAGCATTTCATAACAAAACAAGCAATATAAATGTTTTTAATGAGACTATTCGGGGTTCACACAATGGTCATTTCTGATGAGATTTTCCCTTTTGATTCTTCTTGAGTTGTCTAGTAAATATGCCCTTGGCTTTGGATAGTATCTTGGAGGAGGAGAAGGAGGCTTTTTATCATCTCGATGGTTCCTGTAGTGAATTCTTCTCTTGAGCCTAGCCATCTCCCATTTGTGGATCTCATCTCTATTATAGTGATTGTCAACAGATTCATTAGAGTTCATAACAAGATTATAGGTGTCCAAAATAATGTTTCTAGATTCCGGACTCCACAGTTCTCCAACAATCTTCCTGGGATGAGGTGCTCTTGGTTCTAGGAATCTAGGACCTGCAGCCCTTCTAGCATCTTGCATAAAGCCACCTGAGTTTGATCCTCCTTGATCAACTCTAGCACTTTTCTTGGAGATTTCTTCTTCATCATCTGACCACTGATAAACTTCAGGAGGAATAAAAGGTTCAGACGGAGCAGCAAACTGAATTTCTGGATGGAATTCTTGAGAATTGAAATCTTGCTGAGAAGACTGTCCTTGAAGAATGTTGGGGCCTTTTTCTTTGATGAGTTCAGAATGAAGCCAAGCATGGCTTTGATGAACGTAAGCATTTGATTCCTGAAATCTGCTCTCGATATCTCTGCCTAGATCGGTAATCTGAGTTTGCATATTCATATTGGATTTCTGGATTCTCCCTTCCAGTTCTCTGTGCAAGTCAAGTATTTGAGTCTGAATACGCTCATGCAACCTTTCCTCCCCCTTTCTGACTTCTTCAGTCAAAGTTCGGACGATGTTAAACTGCATATTTTCCAGAGTTCTTTGAAGAGAATTTCTACCATCTTCACCATCAACAAAAATTCTTCGTTGTCCTTCCGGGAGATCGTGAGTATTTTGGTTGACATGCTCTAATCCTGCAATGACATGTTGTAAAGTCGAGGCTCCCTGCTCAAAATATTCATCTTGATTTTTCTTGAATGAGTCTATGCAATGTCCAACCTCACATAGACCATTGCTCAAATCCTTTTCCACTACCTTGATTTTTTCACGGACTTGCCTTAGTGAGAATTCAAAGTATTGTTTTTGTCTGATAAACATGCTCTCGAAGTTTTGAAGCAGCAGATTATCAGGAGAAGGAGACAAGGGTTGAGCTCTGGAAGAGATTCCAAAATCATCTTCGGCAAAGAGGAACTCATCTGAATCAATCTCATCAAGAGAATATAGTCTTTCGAGAGTTGCTTTATTTTTGGCTCTGTCGATAACTGGAGAGGGTGTCTGCTCAAATTCTCTTGCTCTTTCAACAATGCTCTGAGCACTTGCAAGAACTATTTCATTTCTTGGTGGAGAAGAGGCCGGCAGAGGCTCTTTAATGGTAGTGTTAATGTCAGCTGGTGGAAGATGTTGAGCATTGATGTTAGTCTCCCCCTCAGAACTTGCAGGGGTTGGATTCTTCGGAGACTCATCTTTCTGAGATACCTCTTTACCTTTGGCAGACGAGGCTATCTTTGCACCGTCGGGGTCAGGATGATCTCCCCCTGAGTTATTGCTATCAGTATCTCCTCCTCCTTCATCACCTATGACTTCTGTTCTGGAGATGTCATCTGACTGATCTTTGGGAGAAGCATTTGGAGGAACAACTGGATTGGATGGAGGAGCTGGTGGAGTTTTGGAACTTTCCCCTGTTAGGAGTTCATGGGGTTGCTTGGGAGAGGGGATTCGGGGTGATGCTGGAGGATTTGGTGATGAATCACTTGCGGAGCTTGCACTGGAGGAGGTAATATGCTGCTTGCTAGCTTTGCATTCTCCTACCTTCCGAGACCATCGTACTAGGATTGAAGCGTCAATCTTCTTGAAGTGATGAATGGGTGATCCTGTTTTCATGCTGAAACGTTGCTTGTCCTGCTGGTGGAGAAACAGAGTGAGAATCCTGCCAAGATTGGGGTTTGAAAGGCTTGAAGAGATCCTTTCAAAGATAACTCTGCCCCAATCAATCTTTTTCCGGCAGATGACTGCGGCCAAAAGCTTGAACATTTCGTTGGAAATGTAGTCATGCGAGCCCACCTTACAAATTAATACTTTTCCGATGATATCAGACAGCAATTTTCCTTCGTCATTCATTTTCTTCCTCTTAATTGATGTGGTCCCTTTGGGCAAGCCACAGAATGATAAGGATTTCCTGAAATCCTTTTGGGAGAAGTCATCTTCTTGATCGACAACTGGAAATTTCAGAAACTTGGAGAGCTTGGAAGGAGTAACTTTAATTGGAAAATCACCAATGCGGCTTTTGATCACTGTGCCATGTTTCTTCAACTCGGCATGCCTATAGAACTTGAGAACGTCTTTTTCCAAAACTTTGCAAGGATGTTCAAGTACAAATCCAAGACCGGCGACCTCAAGCATGAGAACCACGTTCCGAAATTCATCCATGGAGTCATCAAATCCAGTTCTTACTAATTCGCCACCTGAGTGGAGCTTATCCGAAGCATGCTTCGCCATTGAAATCGAGAGAGACGGGGAAAACGAAGCAGAGATTCGAGCGAGCGCAAGACGGCGGAAGACGAAGAGTCGAAAGCAGGGTGTATCCGAATGCGTGAACCCTTGAGTCTCCTTAAAAACATTTATATAGTTCGAATTAAAGGGAGGAGAGAGAGCGCGTACCTCAAAATTTGAAAAATGACCTTTCGGATCCAATAAATGAGATAGAATGAATTTGAGTTCCGAAGGACAGTCGATTCGGTGATGATATAATCGAATTCGGCGAATTGATATCGTCGAATTCGGCGAAAGCATATATTCGAACTCTTGACCTGTTTTTAAGAGTACTTGTTCAGCATCCCAAGCTCCATCTTGAAGTAATTGAACTTTGTCTCGTCAAGAGGCTTTGTGAAGATATCTGCGACCTGCTTATCAGTTGGAACATAACTTAGGTTGATGTCCTGCAGTTCCACATGCTCATGAATGAAGTGATATCGAATCTCATTGTGCTTTGTTCTGCTGTGAGATACTGGATTGTGAGCTATTGCAATAGCACTTGACGAATCACAGTACATTGGAATATCTTTTAGCTTCAAATTGTAGTCTTCCAATTGATTTCTTATCCACAACAATTGTGCGCAGCAACTGCCTGCGGAGATGTACTCCGATTCAGCGGTTGATATAGCTACACAATTCTGTTTCTTACTGCTCCAAGAAACTAGTCTTTTTCCTAGAAATTGACAGGTTTCGGAGGTACTTTTCCTATCATCTTTGCTACCTGCAAAGTCTGCATCTGAAAACCCTGTTAGTTCAAAGTCATTACTTCTTGGGTACCATAAGCCAAGATTCGGTGTACCTTTAAGGTATCTCAAAATTCGCTTTGCAGCAGCATAATGAGATTCCTTAGTGTTCACCTGAAATCTAGCACATACACATGTTGAAAACATTATATCTGGTCTACTCGCAGTAAGGTAGAGCAGGGATCCGATTATGCTCCTATACTTGGTTTCAGCAAAAGGTTTCCCTTTTTCATCCTTGTCTAGAGACACAGCGGAACCCATTGGAGTCCTCATAGAGGTTGCATTCTCCATTCCGAATTTCTTAATTAATTCTTTGGTAAACTTCGTCTGAGAGATGAAAATTCCATCTTCAGATTGTTTTACTTGAAGTCCTAAGAAATACTTCAGCTCACCCATACTACTCATTTCAAATTTCCCTTGCATTAAGTTAGAAAACTTTTTGCAGAGGTTATCGTCAGTAGATCCGAAGATAATGTCATCGACATAGATTTGCACTAGCAAAATCTTGCCTTTTACTTCCCTAAGAAATAATGTCTTATCTATCTTTCCTCTCAAGAACTTGTTCTCAAGGAGGAAGGTAGAGAGTGTCTCATACCAGGCTCGAGGAGCTTGTTTGAGACCATATAAGGCCTTACGTAAATAGTACACATTATCAGGGAAAGTGGAGTCAACAAAACCTGGGGGTTGCTCTACGTATACTTCTTCCTTTAAATCACCATTGAGGAAAGCCGACTTCACGTCCATTTGATAAACTTTGAATCCTTTGTGAGCACCATATGCTAGAAACAGCCTGATCGCTTCGAGTCTTGCCACAGGGGAAAAAGTTTGATCGAAGTCGATTCCTTCTTCTTGTCTGTAGCCTTGAGCGACCAGTCTGGCCTTGTTCTTGATGATTATGCCGTCTTCATCTAGCTTGTTTCTGAAGACCCATTTTGTTCCTATGACATTTTGTCCTTTGGGTCTGGGAACTAGCTTCCATACTTTGCACCGCTTGAACTGATTAAGCTCTTCTTGCATTGCAATAATCCATGAGGCATCGTTCTTTGCTTCATCGAACTTCTTTGGCTCAATCTGTGAAAGGAAACTTAAATGCAAAAGTTGGTTAGCTGTACCTCGTCTTGTTCTTACCCCAGCACTCGTTTCACCAATGATTTGTTCAATGGGGTGATCTCTCTGGTGTCTGATCATCAGGTTTCTTCCATCATCAATAGTGTCTGTAGGTGGATTCACTTCTGGAGCTTCTTCTTCTTCATGAAGTTCTTCATCAGAAGGAATTGAACAATTTATTTCTGTAGACTTTGGAGTGTTTTCTTTTGGAGCTTCTTCCAAGTTAAGTTCTTTGAATTTTGCGCATGCATCTTCAACAAAAACACTAGAGGAGCTGCCTTGTAGCATACTCATTTCATCAAATATGACATTGTAAGTTTCTTCTACGACCAGGGTTTTCTTGTTGAAAATCATGTATGCCTTACTATGGCTACTATAGCCTACGAAAATACCTTCAAAGCATTTTTCACTAAATTTAGTTTTATAATGTTTCCCATTATTAAGTACGAAGCACTTACTACCAAAAATTCTGAGATAAGACAGGGTTGGTTTCATGCCCTTCAGAAGTTCATAAGGGGTCTTATGGTGATTCTTGTTGATTAGTGCTCTGTTTTGCACGTGGCAAGCAGTGTTGATACCTTCAGCCCAGAAGTACTCTGGTAGTGAAGAATCACTCAACATTGTCCTGCAAGCCTCTATGAGTGTTCTATTCTTTCTCTCAGCAACTCCATTTTGTTGCGGAGTACGAGGAGAGGAAAACTCATGAAAGATACCTTGGCTTTCACAAAATTCTGTCATGACACCAGACTTGAATTCTGTACCGTGGTCGCTTCTGATTTTGACCACAGAACAGTCCAGTTCATTCTGAATTTGCCTAACGAATGCTGTGAAAGAGTCGAATGTATCTGACTTGTGTTTCAGAAAGAATACCCAAGCGAAACGTGAGTAGTCATCAACAATAACCAAAGTATAAGCTTTGCCTCCTAAACTTCTGATTGGCATAGGACCAAACAAGTCCATGTGTAGCAGATATAAGCATATGGTAGAATCTTTGCCAATAATGCTCTTAAAGGTAGTCCGAGTCTGCTTACCCATCTGGCATGCATGACATGGTCTCTCTTTAATGCACTTAACATCAGGAGCATCACGAACTAAATTGTGAGAAAATAGCATACTAATAGTTTTGAAATTAATATGTGCTAGTCTCTTGTGCCACTGGTCACAAAGAGATGCACTATCTTTTGCTAAAAAGCACACTGGTGTAGAAGAGTCTAAGCATAGAAAATTTAAACAGAAAATATTTCTACTCCGAGTGCCTGTTAAAATAGTTTCTGACGTATCAGACGACTTTATCAAGCACTTGTCCTTGTAGAATTCTACCATATAGCCTTTGTCACATAGTTGACTTATGCTAATGAGATTATGTTGTAATCCTTTAACATAAGCCACGTCTGTGAAAGAGACTATACCATTAGTAATCATACCGTAGCCTTTTGTGATACCCCGATCAGATCCGCCAAAAATAACCTTTGGACCATCTTTCACAGGGGTGAAATCTTGTAATAGGCTTCTTGTTCCGGTCATATGTCGTGAACATCCACTGTCCAAGTACCATATGGGATTTGAGTTGGCCTTTGGACATACCTGCAATCAATAATCAATTGCCCTTAGGAACCCAAATCGGTTTGGGTCCTTGGCTTCTTGTTAGATGACCGCCACTTGGAATGTTAACATTGCGAGGAGTCATTCTTGCATTGTTAATCCGTGGAGTCAGTACATTTCTTGGATTAAACCAACAATCTACGGCAAAGTGACCAACCTTGCCACAGCACCAACAATCGAACCGATTGTACCTTCTCTTTGTCTCCTGTTTTACTTTTTGAACGGGAGGTGCAACAGGAGCAGCTTTCTTATAAGGAGCTCTCTTAGAAGTAGGGGCCTCATGGTGACAGCACACACATGGCTCCAACTTCTTCTCAACAGATTTGGGTGCAATCGTTTTGATCTTTGGGGCCTTCTTAGCAGCTGATCCGTGAACAAATGGACCGTGATCCTTGAGGATTACTTCTTCATGAGGAGCTATGAATGGATACACATCAAAGTTCCGGGGTCTGGTCCATCCTTGATATCTGTTGCTAGATTCAACATGTGTTGGTCTAGCAAAGTGACCATAGGATGAGTCAAGGTCGAATGGATTTGTCGGAAAAACTACCTTCCTGAATGAAGGTTGACTTTGATTTCCAGTTCCTTTTCCTTTCATGGCTCTTTTCTCAGCAGCCTTACTAGTTTCAGCCTCATGACCAATGCCACTACCCTTCGCAGGAGCAGAAAACCTATCAATGAGTGGAAGAATGGTCTTAGGCTTCGAGAAGCTTTCTACGAGCATTCTTTCTACCTTCAACTTATCTTCTAGTTCATTTATAGTTTTCTCCTTAAGATTTAACAACTCAGTGGAGCTTTTCAGTTCATCTTTCAAGAGTTGGATTTCATCTTTGAGAGGAGTTAATTGTTCAATTTCCTCCTTTAAAGTTAGTTCCACCGTCTTGAGAGATTCAATTTCTTTTGACTTGGATCTGACAACCTTGCGGCATTTGTCAAATCCTTTCACAAGGGCTTTGTACTGAGTCATTAAGTCTGAATCCTCCTCTGATGAGTAGTCGTAATTTGCAACGGATGCAGTCTCGCATTCAGAAGCGGAAAGAGGAGTATGAGAGTTTACCTTCCCCTTATAAGAGGAGTCGCCTACTTCTTCATCTGATTGTGCCATAAGCCCAAAGTAGGCTTCTTCTTCTGAGCTTGACGCATCAGTGTCGCTGTCGCTCAGAGTCTTGGCCTTTTTAGCGAGGAAGCTCTTTTCCTTCTTCTTTCCTTTGAAAGATCTCTTTTCTTCCTTCTTCGATCCTTCCTTCTTCTTATATGGACATTCGGCAATTACATGTCCTGACTTATTGCAGCAATAGCAAATAATGTCAGTAGAATCATGTTTGTTCGGTTTAGATTTATACCTGTCATTATTGTAGCCCTTCTTGTGATGATCACCATCACGTCTTGATCTTCTGTGATCTGAAGCAGAAGATTGACCTCTCTTCTGCTTTCTTTTATTTAGAAGTCTTTTGAAATGCTTGGAGAGAAGTGAGAATTCTCCGTCAGACATGTCAGAGTTTGACGAGCAGCTTGCAGACTCATCATCCTCTTCTGATAACGGAGTTCTTATGGATGTCTTGACTTTGCTTTTCTTCGATCCTTCAGCTTTCAGTGCCATGGATCTTTCCTTTCCGGAGGTCCTGTTGCCTTCTTCCTCAGCTTTCCTGATGATGAGCTTGAGCTCATGTGACAGAAGTTTTCCGAATAAGATTTGCGGCTCCATAGTGGTTAACTTGCCGAATTCTCTGATTGCATTGGCCTTGGTATCCCATTCTTTCGTCAAGGATCTCAAGAACTTATCATTCAGTTCGCCAACAGAAAATTCACGGTCATAGTTTCTAAGACCATTTACGATCTTAAAGAACTTGTCATAGGTTTCAGAAATGGAGTCTCTTGGATCTTGCTTGAAGGCTTCGTACTCTTGGTTCAGCAACGATCTTCGGTCATCCCTTACTTCTTCAGTACCTTCCATCAGAACAACTAGAGAATCCCACATCTCTTTGGCAGATTTGCATTGAATCAGATTTTGCAGCATCGAGTCATCCACTGCACCGGCTATGATATTTTTTGCCTTCTTGTCTAGAGAGACAAGAGCGATCTCATCTTTGGTAAGTTCTAACATTTTCTTCGGAATCATGATTGTAGAGTTTATTGAAGATGGCTTTGTAGGAACATGTGGACCTTCTTCCACTATTTGAAAAATCCTTGGATCGGCGGCCTCCATGTAGAATCTAACTCTTTCCTTCCACATGGGGAAATTCTCTTTGGTGCAAACTGGTAACTTGACAGAATCCTTTGATCTTTCCATTCCAGACATGCTTGATCAAGGGACTAGATTAGGAGATCTAGTTCAAGGTGTTAGCCTTTTGAGAACAACCTACCTCTGATACCAATTGAAAGTATCTAGTCGCAACCTAAATCACCTAGAGGGGGGTGAATAGGTAGATTCTGCGTCTTTTTGCGGAATAAAAGTATTAGAAGTAAAAGCACACAGAAAAGTAAACACAGCACAACACAGAGAATTTATAGTGGTTCCCCGATGTGGGTAGTCCACTTTCCCGCCTCGCCTATCTAGCACTTCAAGGCTAGATTCGGCTACTTCACCAAACTCGGATCAATCAATATCCTACCACTCGGAGTTCACAACTCCTACAAGCTCGGAGCAAGAGTGCTCCTACAACAACTCGGAGAACAACCTTCTCCTACAACTCGATCTTTAGAATAAAGATCTACAAATCTCGGAGGCGCACCTCCTACAAAATGGGGTAAAATTGTTTTATGAAAACACTTGAGATTGACAATCAATCTTTCTAAGAAACTCTTGGAGGAGTTCTCTTCTTCAGATCTGAAAGATAGATTTCGTTTTCCTTGAATAGATTTCAGTCTCTTACAATAGGAAGGAAAAAGAAATCTCTCGGCTTGAAGAATAGATCTGAATCTGAAATCGACTTGATCAATAGAGAAATAAATCTTTTAGGAGAGATGATCTGGTCGACTGAATCTTGAGCAGAAGAATCGAGAAAGCTTTTCTTTGTCGGAGACGAGTTGCGTGCGAGAGCGATTACGATTCCAAATTAAGAAGGGGACTTCTTCAAATCTAGGTGATTGTGGCTACAATACCCAACAATCTCCCCCTATTTGAAGAAGTCAGAACCCTGTCTACTAAGGTGATTTGCATAACCAATAATAATCAAGATATATGTGAAAAACTGAAAACTAAATAACTATCAGCAAGGGAGATAATCATAAAAGCATTTCATAACAAAACAAGCAATATAAATGTTTTTAATGAGACTATTCGGGGTTCACACAATGGTCATTTCTGATGAGATTTTCCCTTTTGATTCTTCTTGAGTTGTCTAGTAAATATGCCCTTGGCTTTGGATAGTATCTTGGAGGAGGAGAAGGAGGCTTTTTATCATCTCGATGGTTCCTGTAGTGAATTCTTCTCTTGAGCCTAGCCATCTCCCATTTGTGGATCTCATCTCTATCATAGTGATTGTCAACAGATTCATTAGAGTTCATAACAAGATTATAGGTGTCCAAAATAATGTTTCTAGATTCCGGACTCCACAGTTCTCCAACAATCTTCCTGGGATGAGGTGCTCTTGGTTCTAGGAATCTAGGACCTGCAGCCCTTATAGCATCTTGCATAAAGCCACCTGAGTTTGATCCTCCTTGATCAACTCTAGCTCTTTTCTTGGAGATTTCTTCTTCATCATCTGACCACTGATAAACTTCAGGAGGAATAAAAGGTTCAGACGGAGCAGCAAACTGAATTTCTGGATGGAATTCTTGAGAATTGAAATCTTGCTGAGAAGACTGTCCTTGAAGAATGTTGGGGCCTTTTTCTTTGATGAGTTCAGAATGAAGCCAAGCATGGCTTTGATGAACGTAAGCATTTGATTCCTGAAATCTGCTCTCGATATCTCTGCCTAGATCGGTAATCTGAGTTTGCATATTCATATTGGATTTCTGGATTCTCCCTTCCAGTTCTCTGTGCAAGTCAAATATTTGAGTCTGAATACGCTCATGCAACCTTTCCTCCCCCTTTCTGACTTCTTCAGTCAAGGTTCGGACGATGTTAAACTGTATATTTTCCAGAGTTCTTTGAAGAGAATTTCTACCATCTTCACCATCAACAAAAATTCTTCGTTGTCCTTCCGGGAGATCGTGAGTATTTTGGTTGACATGCTCTAATCCTGCAATGACATGTTGTAAAGTCGAGGCTCCCTGCTCAAAATATTCATCTTGATTTTTCTTGAATGAGTCTATGCAATGTCCAACCTCACATAGACCATTGCTCAAATCCTTTTCCACTACCTTGATTTTTTCACGGACTTGCCTTAGTGAGAATTCAAAGTATTGTTTTTGTCTGATAAACATGCTCTCGAAGTTTTGAAGCAGCAGATTATCAGGAGAAGGAGACAAGGGTTGAGCTCTGGAAGAGATTCCAAAATCATCTTCGGCAAAGAGGAACTCATCTGAATCAATCTCATCAAGAGAATATAGTCTTTCGAGAGTTGCTTTATTTTTGGCTCTGTCGATAACTGGAGAGGGTGTCTGCTCAAATTCTCTTGCTCTTTCAACAATGTTCCGAGCACTTGCAAGAACTATTTCATTTCTTGGTGGAGAAGAGGCCGGCAGAGGCTCTTTAATGGTAGTGTTAATGTCAGCTGGTGGAAGATGTTGAGCATTGATGTTAGTCTCCCCCTCAGAACTTGCAGGGGTTGGATTCTTCGGAGACTCATCTTTCTGAGATACCTCTTTACCTTTGGCAGACGAGGCTATCTTTGCACCGTCGGGGTCAGGATGATCTCCCCCTGAGTTATTGCTATCAGTATCTCCTCCTCCTTCATCACCTATGACTTCTGTTCTGGAGATGTCATCTGACTGATCTTTGGGAGAAGCATTTGGAGGAACAACTGGATTGGATGGAGGAGCTGGTGGAGTTTTGGAACTTTCCCCTGTTAGGAGTTCATGGGGTTGCTTGGGAGAGGGGATTCGGGGTGATGCTGGAGGATTTGGTGATGAATCACTTGCGGAGCTTGCACTGGAGGAGGTAATATGCTGCTTGCTAGCTTTGCATTCTCCTACCTTCCGAGACCATCGTACTAGGATTGAAGCGTCAATCTTCTTGAAGTGATGAATGGGTGATCCTGTTTTCATGCTGAAACGTTGCTTGTCCTGCTGGTGGAGAAACAGAGTGAGAATCCTGCCAAGATTGGGGTTTGAAAGGCTTGAAGAGATCCTTTCAAAGATAACTCTGCCCCAATCAATCTTTTTCCGGCAGATGACTGCGGCCAAAAGCTTGAACATTTCGTTGGAAATGTAGTCATGCGAGCCCACCTTACAAATTAATACTTTTCCGATGATATCAGACAGCAATTTTCCTTCGTCATTCATTTTCTTCCTCTTAATTGATGTGGTCCCTTTGGGCAAGCCACAGAATGATAAGGATTTCCTGAAATCCTTTTGGGAGAAGTCATCTTCTTGATCGACAACTGGAAATTTCAGAAACTTGGAGAGCTTGGAAGGAGTAACTTTAATTGGAAAATCACCAATGCGGCTTTTGATCACTGTGCCATGTTTCTTCAACTCGGCATGCCTATAGAACTTGAGAACGTCTTTTTCCAAAACTTTGCAAGGATGTTCAAGTACAAATCCAAGACCGGCGACCTCAAGCATGAGAACCACGTTCCGAAATTCATCCATGGAGTCATCAAATCCAGTTCTTACTAATTCGCCACCTGAGAGGAGCTTATCCGAAGCATGCTTCGCCATTGAAATCGAGAGAGACGGGGAAAACGAAGCAGAGATTCGAGCGAGCGCAAGACGGCGGAAGACGAAGAGTCGAAAGCAGGGTGTATCCGAATGCGTGAACCCTTGAGTCTCCTTAAAAACATTTATATAGTTCGAATTAAAGGGAGGAGAGAGAGCGCGTACCTCAAAATTTGAAAAATGACCTTTCGGATCCAATAAATGAGATAGAATGAATTTGAGTTCCGAAGGACAGTCGATTCGGTGATGATATAATCGAATTCGGCGAATTGATATCGTCGAATTCGGCGAAAGCATATATTCGAACTCTTGACCTGTTTTTAAGAGTACTTGTTCAGCATCCCAAGCTCCATCTTGAAGTAATTGAACTTTGTCTCGTCAAGAGGCTTTGTGAAGATATCTGCGACCTGCTTATCAGTTGGAACATAACTTAGGTTGATGTCCTGCAGTTCCACATGCTCATGAATGAAGTGATATCGAATCTCATTGTGCTTTGTTCTGCTGTGAGATACTGGATTGTGAGCTATTGCAATAGCACTTGACGAATCACAGTACATTGGAATATCTTTTAGCTTCAAATTGTAGTCTTCCAATTGATTTCTTATCCACAACAATTGTGCGCAGCAACTGCCTGCGGAGATGTACTCCGATTCAGCGGTTGATATAGCTACACAATTCTGTTTCTTACTGCTCCAAGAAACTAGTCTTTTTCCTAGAAATTGACAGGTTTCGGAGGTACTTTTCCTATCATCTTTGCTACCTGCAAAGTCTGCATCTGAAAAACCTGTTAGTTCAAAGTCATTACTTCTTGGGTACCATAAGCCAAGATTCGGTGTACCTTTAAGGTATCTCAAAATTCGCTTTGCAGCAGCATAATGAGATTCCTTAGTGTTCACCTGAAATCTAGCACATACACATGTTGAAAACATTATATCTGGTCTACTCGCAGTAAGGTAGAGCAGGGATCCGATTATGCTCCTATACTTGGTTTCAGCAAAAGGTTTCCCTTTTCATCCTTGTCTAGAGACACAGCGGAACCCATTGGAGTCCTCATAGAGGTTGCATTCTCCATTCCGAATTTCTTAATTAATTCTTTGGTAAACTTCGTCTGAGAGATGAAAATTCCATCTTCAGATTGTTTTACTTGAAGTCCTAAGAAATACTTCAGCTCACTCATACTACTCATTTTAAATTTCCCTTGCATTAAGTTAGAAAACTTTTTGCAGAGGTTATCGTCAGTAGATCCGAAGATAATGTCATCGACATAGATTTGCACTAGCAAAATCTTGCCTTTTACTTCCCTAAGAAATAATGTCTTATCTATCTTTCCTCTCAAGAACTTGTTCTCAAGGAGGAAGGTAGAGAGTGTCTCATACCAGGCTCGAGGAGCTTGTTTGAGACCATATAAGGCCTTACGTAAATAGTACACATTATCAGGGAAAGTGGAGTCAACAAAACCTGGGGGTTGCTCTACGTATACTTCTTCCTTTAAATCACCATTGAGGAAAGCCGACTTCACGTCCATTTGATAAACTTTGAATCCTTTGTGAGCACCATATGCTAGAAACAGCCTGATCGCTTCGAGTCTTGCCACAGGGGAAAAAGTTTGATCGAAGTCGATTCCTTCTTCTTGTCTGTAGCCTTGAGCGACCAGTCTGGCCTTGTTCTTGATGATTATGCCGTCTTCATCTAGCTTGTTTCTGAAGACCCATTTTGTTCCTATGACATTTTGTCCTTTGGGTCTGGGAACTAGCTTCCATACTTTGCACCGCTTGAACTGATTAAGCTCTTCTTGCATTGCAATAATCCATGAGGCATCGTTCTTTGCTTCATCGAACTTCTTTGGCTCAATCTGTGAAAGGAAACTTAAATGCAAAAGTTGGTTAGCTGTACCTCGTCTTGTTCTTACCCCAGCACTCGTTTCACCAATGATTTGTTCAATGGGGTGATCTCTCTGGTGTCTGATCATCAGGTTTCTTCCATCATCAATAGTGTCTGTAGGTGGATTCACTTCTGGAGCTTCTTCTTCTTCATGAAGTTCTTCATCAGAAGGAATTGAACAATTTATTTCTGTAGACTTTGGAGTGTTTTCTTTTGGAGCTTCTTCCAAGTTAAGTTCTTTGAATTTTGCGCCTGCATCTTCAACAAAAACACTAGAGGAGCTGCCTTGAAGCATACTCGTTTCATCAAATATGACATTGTAAGTTTCTTCTACGACCAGGGTTTTCTTGTTGAAAATCCTGTATGCCTTACTATGGCTACTATAGCCTACGAAAATACCTTCAAAGCATTTTTCACTAAATTTAGTTTTATAATGTTTCCCATTATTAAGTACGAAGCACTTACTACCAAAAATTCTGAGATAAGACAGGGTTGGTTTCATGCCCTTCAGAAGTTCATAAGGGGTCTTATGGTGATTCTTGTTGATTAGTGCTCTGTTTTGCACGTGGCAAGCAGTGTTGATACCTTCAGCCCAGAAGTACTCTGGTAGTGAAGAATCACTCAACATTGTCCTGCAAGCCTCTATGAGTGTTCTATTCTTTCTCTCAGCAACTCCATTTTGTTGCGGAGTACGAGGAGAGGAAAACTCATGAAAGATACCTTGGCTTTCACAAAATTCTGTCATGACACCAGACTTGAATTCTGTACCGTGGTCGCTTCTGATTTTGACCACAGAACAGTCCAGTTCATTCTGAATTTGCCTAACGAATGCTGTGAAAGAGTCGAATGTATCTGACTTGTGTTTCAGAAAGAATACCCAAGCGAAACGTGAGTAGTCATCAACAATAACCAAAGTATAAGCTTTGCCTCCTAAACTTCTGATTGGCATAGGACCAAACAAGTCCATGTGTAGCAGATATAAGCATATGGTAGAATCTTTGCCAATAATGCTCTTAAAGGTAGTCCGAGTCTGCTTACCCATCTGGCATGCATGACATGGTCTCTCTTTAATGCACTTAACATCAGGAGCATCACGAACTAAATTGTGAGAAAATAGCATACTAATAGTTTTGAAATTAATATGTGCTAGTCTCTTGTGCCACTGGTCACAAAGAGATGCACTATCTTTTGCTAAAAAGCACACTGGTGTAGAAGAGTCTAAGCATAGAAAATTTAAACAGAAAATATTTCTACTCCGAGTGCCTGTTAAAATAGTTTCTGACGTATCAGACGACTTTATCAAGCACTTGTCCTTGTAGAATTCTACCATATAGCCTTTGTCACATAGTTGACTTATGCTAATGAGATTATGTTGTAATCCTTTAACATAAGCCACGTCTGTGAAAGAGACTATACCATTAGTAATCATACCGTAGCCTTTTGTGATACCCCGATCAGATCCGCCAAAAATAACCTTTGGACCATCTTTCACAGGGGTGAAATCTTGTAATAGGCTTCTTGTTCCGGTCATATGTCGTGAACATCCACTGTCCAAGTACCATATGGGATTTGAGTTGGCCTTTGGACATACCTGCAATCAATAATCAATTGCCCTTAGGAACCCAAATCGGTTTGGGTCCTTGGCTTCTTGTTAGATGACCGCCTTTTGGAATGTTAACATTGCGAGGAGTCATTCTTGCATTGTTAATCCGTGGAGTCAGGACATTTCTTGGATTAAACCAACAATCTACGGCAAAGTGACCAACCTTGCCACAGCACCAACAATCGAACCGATTGTACCTTCTCTTTGTCTCCTGTTTTACTTTTTGAACGGGAGGTGCAACAGGAGCAGCTTTCTTATAAGGAGCTCTCTTAGAAGTAGGGGCCTCATGGTGACAGCACACACATGGCTCCAACTTCTTCTCAACAGATTTGGGTGCAATCGTTTTGATCTTTGGGGCCTTCTTAGCAGCTGATCCGTGAACAAATGGACTGTGATCCTTGAGGATTACTTCTTCATGAGGATCTATGAATGGAGACACATCAAAGTTCCGGGGTCTGGTCCATCCTTGATATCTGTTGCTAGATTCAACATGTGTTGGTCTAGCAAAGTGACCATAGGATGAGTCAAGGTCGAATGGATTTGTCGGAAAAACTACCTTCCTGAATGAAGGTTGACTTTGATTTCTAGTTCCTTTTCCTTTCATGGCTCTTTTCTCAGCAGTCTTACTAGTTTCAGCCTCATGACCAATGCCACTACCCTTCGCAGGAGCAGAAAACCTATCAATGAGTGGAAGAATGGTCTTAGGCTTCGAGAAGCTTTCTACGAGCATTCTTTCTACCTTCAACTTATCTTCTAGTTCATTTATAGTTTTCTCCTTAAGATTTAACAACTCAGTGGAGCTTTTCAGTTCATCTTTCAAGAGTTGGATTTCATCTTTGAGAGGAGTTAATTGTTCAATTTCCTCCTTTAAAGTTAGTTCCACCGTCTTGAGAGATTCAATTTCTTTTGACTTGGATCTGACAACCTTGCGGCATTTGTCAAATCCTTTCACAAGGGCTTTGTACTGAGTCATTAAGTCTGAATCCTCCTCTGATGAGTAGTCGTAATTTGCAACGGATGCAGTCTCGCATTCAGAAGCGGAAAGAGGAGTATGAGAGTTTACCTTACCCTTATAAGAGGAGTCGCCTACTTCTTCATCTGATTGTGCCATAAGCCCAAAGTAGGCTTCTTCTTCTGAGCTTGACGCATCAGTGTCGCTGTCGCTCAGAGTCTTGGCCTTTTTAGCGAGGAAGCTCTTTTCCTTCTTCTTTCCTTTGAAAGATCTCTTTTCTTCCTTCTTCGATCCTTCCTTCTTCTTATATGGACATTCGGCAATTACATGTCCTGACTTATTGCAGCAATAGCAAATAATGTCAGTAGAATCATGTTTGTTCGGTTTAGATTTATACCTGTCATTATTGTAGCCCTTCTTGTGATGATCACCATCACGTCTTGATCTTCTGTGATCTGAAGCAGAAGATTGACCTCTCTTCTGCTTTCTTTTATTTAGAAGTCTTTTGAAATGCTTGGAGAGAAGTGAGAATTCTCCGTCAGACATGTCAGAGTTTGACGAGCAGCTTGCAGACTCATCATCCTCTTCTGATAACGGAGTTCTTATGGATGTCTTGACTTTGCTTTTCTTCGATCCTTCAGCTTTCAGTGCCATGGATCTTTCCTTTCCGGAGGTCCTGTTGCCTTCTTCCTCAGCTTTCCTGATGATGAGCTTGAGCTCATGTGACAGAAGTTTTCCGAATAAGATTTGCGGCTCCATAGTGGTTAACTTGCCGAATTCTCTGATTGCATTGGCCTTGGTATCCCATTCTTTCGTCAGGGATCTCAAGAACTTATCATTCAGTTCGCCAACAGAAAATTCACGGTCATAGTTTCTAAGACCATTTACGATCTTAAAGAACTTGTCATAGGTTTCAGAAATGGAGTCTCTTGGATCTTGCTTGAAGGCTTCGTACTCTTGGTTCAGCAACGATCTTCGGTCATCCCTTACTTCTTCAGTACCTTCCATCAGAACAACTAGAGAATCCCACATCTCTTTGGCAGATTTGCAGTGAATCAGATTTTGCAGCATCGAGTCATCCACTGCACCGGCTATGATATTTTTTGCCTTCTTGTCTAGAGCGACAAGAGCGATCTCATCTTTGGTAAGTTCTAACATTTTCTTCGGAATCATGATTGTAGAGTTTATTGAAGATGGCTTTGTAGGAACATGTGGACCTTCTTCCACTATTTGAAAAATCCTTGGATCGGCGGCCTCCATGTAGAATCTAACTCTTTCCTTCCACATGGGGAAATTCTCTTTGGTGCAAACTGGTAACTTGACAGAATCCTTTGATCTTTCCATTCCAGACATGCTTGATCAAGGGACTAGATTAGGAGATCTAGTTCAAGGTGTTAGCCTTTTGAGAACAACCTACCTCTGATACCAATTGAAAGTATCTAGTCGCAACCTAAATCACCTAGAGGGGGGTGAATAGGTAGATTCTGCGTCTTTTTGCGGAATAAAAGTATTAGAAGTAAAAGCACACAGAAAAGTAAACACAGCACAACACAGAGAATTTATAGTGGTTCCCCGATGTGGGTAGTCCACTTTCCCGCCTCGCCTATCTAGCACTTCAAGGCTAGATTCGGCTACTTCACCAAACTCGGATCAATCAATATCCTACCACTCGGAGTTCACAACTCCTACAAGCTCGGAGCAAGAGTACTCCTACAACAACTCGGAGAACAACCTTCTCCTACAACTCGATCTTTAGAATAAAGATCTACAAATCTCGGAGGCGCACCTCCTACAAAATGGGGTAAAATTGTTTTATGAAAACACTTGAGATTGACAATCAATCTTTCTAAGAAACTCTTGGAGGAGTTCTCTTCTTCAGATCTGAAAGATAGATTTCGTTTTCCTTGAATAGATTTCAGTCTCTTACAATAGGAAGGAAAAAGAAATCTCTCGGCTTGAAGAATAGATCTGAATCTGAAATCGACTTGATCAATAGAGAAATAAATCTTTTAGGAGAGATGATCTGGTCGACTGAATCTTGAGCAGAAGAATCGAGAAAGCTTTTCTTTGTCGGAGACGAGTTGCGTGCGAGAGCGATTACGATTCCAAATTAAGATTAGGGTTTGCCGCTCTAACCTCTTATGTATTTATAGCGAAATACTCCTAACGGCTATAAGCGTGAAATCGGGATCAAGCTCCACGCGTACTGTGCATGGATGAGATGCCCTAAACGTCAAACCGGGATGAACTGAACCGGAAGATAAGATCACGAATTTCGAATAAACGGATTACCCGAAGAAGTCAATAGCCGAAATCGTCGAAACACAATAACCGAATATTCTAGAAATTCGAATTCGACTAAAGACAATAGCCGAATTCGAGACTTCCATTGGCCGAATTCGATTAATGGTACATAGGCAAAATCTCAGGAAACTTTCAGAAAAAGGGCATTAGTCGAATTCGATTTAAAGTCATTAGCCGAATTCGATTAAAGACCAAACCCCTTCTTTTGTTGAACCAGTAACATCTTTAGATCTTCTTCTTCTGCACTTTAGTATATGAAGTACATTTCAATAGAGAGATTTCACATGAGTCAACACCTTGGTCTACACAATGAGGAATTACATTGCATAGGCCTGTGTTTGACGACTCATTGAAACCTGACATTGCTATGTACTTTAGAGTGGAATAATCTGCAACAACACAGCCAAAAGTGCGAGATCAAATACAATTGCAATTCCTCTTAGTTTGAAGGGGACTTCTTCAAATCTAGGTGATTGTGGCTACAATACCCAACAAAGACTGTGCAGAATTCCAGCGCCAGATGGAGATGGATGACGAACCGGATATTCGTGTCACTCCATCCACCTCTCATTTGGTTGCCCCTTCTGATTCTGATGATGAGTTCGCAGTACCACCTAGTCTATGGGGGACTTCTGCGGATATTCCCATCAGACTTTTGACTTCTCAGTGTGATGACGTGGTGGAGATTCCTCTCCCTTTGCTTCCATCTCTTCTTTTGGATTCACCCCCTGAGGAACCTGTTTATATTTTCTCTGATGATGTTATTACGGTTGTTCCTCCGCCTTCTTTGCAAGAATTTTCTACTCCTATTCTTTGTGAGTTGGTTGATGATGTTGTGCAGGAGTTTCATTCGGAGCCTGAGGCTGCGTCAAAGTGGGACGAGGATGTTATTCTCTCCGATGGGGAGTGTGACTCCTTGGAACACGATGATGCGCCGAGGTGGGATGAGGAGGATTCCTTTCCTGATGAGGAGGTTTGCACTTCCTTATTGGACGAGGAGGTCCACCTCACCACTGAGGACCTTGAGCCCCCGGATTCCCCTCGTTATGACTCATATGATACCGATAGTGATCTATCCTTGGATCCTGCTGGGAGTGAGACCAGGACCACTCCCCCGATTGATTTTTATTTATGTTCTTCCTCTTCTTTATTTCCTAACCCCCCTTCTTCATCTGAGCCTGTGCAGGTTGACTCTTCACAGGTACCCCAGGAGGACTTGGAGCATGATGCTCAAGTCAATGATGAGAGCATCCTCTTAGGTGAGGAGGTTGATTCCCCCTCCATAGAGGAAGCCTCATTCATTGCCTTCTCCTCCTGCTGCCTCCCTGGAGATGACACCTAGCTGGGCCAGGATTTATTTTGTGGTGAGACGAGTGAGGACCATCTCTCCTCCTCTTCTTACTTCCTATTCCTGCTACCTGTGCTCAACAGGTATTTTTATTTAGGTAGGGGAGTAACTGCTCTATCTCCGTATCGGTACCCGCTACCGACACGCATATTAGAACAGTTACCTGTACATTTCCTTTTTCATAGACCCATTAGCTAGAACTGCTTTAAAGTTGAATAAGTCATGCTGGGAGGACAATAACCCCAGTAGTTATCTTACTTTTCTTGCAATTTCAGTTTATCTAGTTTGTTTAGTTAGTTTTACTTTATTTTAGTTTGTATATTTTCTTTTGTTTTTGCGGAGCTGACCCCTGCAGGTGTTCTTCTGGATGGATGTTGCAGCTTGGTCTAGATTTAAACGCCAAATCTTCTCGTATGCTCACTTTCTGAGCATTGGGTACTCTCTTTCCCTAGCTTTATTCTGAATTTAATAGTCATATTTTACATTAGATTGTTTAGTTTAAGTCTGGGGGAGAGTAGTTTTGTTTGCCCGCTCACGTGCACTATTGCACTGCATGCTAGAAGTATTTCTATTTCATTTATTTAGTATTGCTCATTGCACACCACAACACCCACATGAGCGCGCGCACTTATCCGTTAGCACGTAGTGAGTCGAATTTGTCTCTTCGTGTGATTTGAAAAATCATTGTGCTGGCTTAGGATTATGAGGTGGAGTAAAATGTTGGCTCCTTGAGTGCTCCTAGTCAAGTGCACATGTCTCGCATAGAAATTTGTGTAGATTCAATTTCTTTTTATGTTTTTAGTTTATATCTTTCTATTTGCGTAGATATTGTTTACTTTACTCAAAAATTGGTGAATCCGGTGTGAATCAAACGGTAGCATAGGAATGTGTGTAGACGTTTGTTAGCCTTGTATTGCCCGATTCGGGAGAAAGGATTATCTTTCTCGGTGGCTAAGAACTTGCCCCAAGCGACTTTTGAAGCATGGGTATATGGTTAGTCAATTGTGTGAATGTGATATAGGCCATCGTTTTGGCCCGGTTGAGCTTTTGAGCCATTCCTATCATCTTATCCTCGTTAGCCCAGTTGTGCCTACCCTTTCTTTGATTCAGCCCCACTTTTATCTCACCAAAGCCTAAAAGCCAATCCTAGTCGCACACCCAAATTTGAGCTTTAGTTGTTTATTATTTTCATGATTGGGGTGTTGATGTTGTGATATTCTTGTGAAAATATGGATGCGCTTCATCGCTTATTTTGCTGAATATGTTTTGGAAAGAAAAGAAAAGAAAAAGAAAAGAAAAGAAAAAGAAAATAAGAAAAAGAAAAAAAAGAGTGAGAAGAAAATAAAAAGAGATGAGCTTAAGTGAAAAATCTTTTTGTATAAATTTATGATTGGGAGTAGGCGGTGCACACACCCATGTAGTCAAGTCCAAGTCTGGGGGTGTGGTGTACCCGTGTGTCTTTTTATGGTGCTTGAGGATAGTTTTCTGTGCTAGCTCATTTGGGTTTTGTGCTTGAGCCGTCGTTTTTATCATTGTATACCTCACCTAAACCCAAGCCTCATCTAAAACCTAAAGTCCTATTGATTCACGCATTTGAGTCAAACCTGTGTCGTGGAGGTAGTGCGAACGGGCAAGCTTATGGTCACCGACATTGATGGATTTCAATGGAGGTTGTCTCGAGCCCCGATCTTTGGCCATGCTCACCTCAGCGTTCAGTTTACTTTCTTCCTATGTACGACCTTATGATTCACCGTGATTCACTTTTTGAGTAAATGTAATATATTAATACGCCCCTGGAAAAGTTTAAACTAATATGTATAATTAGGAATTTTGTCTACTGTATTTCTACGCGCATGAGCATGCGACTTCGCATGGTACTCCACTTTACAATTTCTATGTCAGCTTATGTTTTTCTTGTCCGCGTAAGAGATGGTTTGCTCGGGACGCGCAAATAGGTATGTCTGGGGGTGTGATGAGTCCCAATTATATACACATTTTTTGGCTCATCTAGGCCGATTATCTAGTCTATGCACTACACTTTATACAAGTTTTCGTTCATATTTAATAGCAGTCTATTATTCCACGCTAAGTGCACTTCTAGGTCCGTTCTTGATGTATTTTCTTGTTTATCTTCTTTACAGTCTTTCATGCTGTATTTTGTGCCACTTTCAGTGGTTTTGATTAGTGTTATGCTGGAATAGGGGTCGTGCAGGTGTTCCCGGTACAAATCTGTACAGGAACACTGCGCACGATCACTGGTTCTACTGCGCACGATCACTGATCGTGCGCCGCCGACCGTGCGCGTTCATGCGTACGATCACTGGTCGTGCATTTTTACGCACGGTCCTGCGCACGGTCCTGCGCTTTATTGTTTTTTGTAATGCTTGTCTCGCAGGTTTTCTGGCACAGCGCGCACGACCACCAACTTCCAGTGCGCACGACCACTGGTCGTGCGCCTTTGCTCGTGCGCCCTGTTCTCTATAAATATGCAGTCCGCGAAATTAGGTCGGACGACATTCCAGCTCCGTCGTTTTTGAGCCCTGTTCGCCTCTTCCGCCCCCTGCATTATCCTCCACCACCAGGAGGTGCTCCGGGACTATTCTTCACGCCTATCTTGAGCCCGGAGATCACCTCGGCCATCTCCGTCATCCACAAGCTTCAATAGGAAGGATCTCCGCCCAGATTTCATTGTCAAGATTGGGAGCCATGTATTGAAGCCGAGCGGATAGTGACACGAAGAAGACGGGTCCATTGGGAGGTAGTTGTTGGATCGGTCGTCGCCCTTAGAGGGGGTGAATAAGGGTTTTCAAAAACTTTAGATTTTATTTAGAAAAACTTTGGAATATTGCAATATTAAAACAAGAAGTCAAGTAAAACAAAAAAAGAGACAAGCTTTATTGATATTAAGTAAGTTTTACAAAACTTGATCTCAATGGCGCTAGAGATCGGAGGTGAATAATAAAAGCTCTTTTCGTTTTCTATCCCGACTCGCTTCCCCACGAACCGGTGGCCCTAGCCTTCTCCTTCCCGGATTCGGCCTCAAGCCGCTCTAGCCAATCCTTCTCCGGATGTGGCCTCGAGCACCGCCTAGACCTAGCCTAGATCTAGTCGCCAACACGAGGCGAATTTCAGCCCTAAGTCTTACCCTATACCTAGTCGCCAACACGAGGCGAATTCACTACCGTTTACAAAGAAAAAGAGAGATAAAATAGAAGACAACAATAATAAAAACTCCCTATATGGATCTCTTGGAGAAGTGGACGAAGGCCCGCAGAGTATGATCGTAGTCGATGCGGCCTTTCGTCATGATGATGACGCGTGTTGAAATCTTCTTCACGGATCTCCTTATGGCTTTATGGATTTGTGGGAGTATCTCTCCAAACTCTCCTCTCTATGCTGTGGCACGAGGCTCTGGAATTCGGGATCTCTAGAGGATGATGAAGACGGAGCCAAAGTGTCCATTTTATAGCCTCAGCGCTACCGCCGGCGCTACCGCTACCGCCGGCGCTACCGCTACCGCCGGCGCTATCCCTGATTAAGTAACATTTTGCGCGGCAGGATCTTCAATCCGCGGCAACATTTTGCTCTATGCCTCTTATGCGCCATGCTACCGCCAGCGCTAGTAACTACCGTCGGGCGCTAGCTCCTTCTAAAAACACTACCGGAATTGCGCTAATCATCGCTAGCGCCGGGCGCTATCGCTACCGCCGGCGCTAGTGGCCACGTTGGAATTCTGGCCTCAATTTTGGGGACAACCAACCTTGAGTCATGTGGACTTTGATTTCCTGCACACTTAAACACGCAAGATCAAATACACATAGGATTTGTTATTCTCAAACCTAGGAGATGCGGAAGACCATGTTCCAACAAACTCCCCCTTTTGATAATAACAAATCCACTAATGATAAATCAAAGCATTAATAAATAAGCATGATGAAACTATACTTGTGTGTGTGTGAGAGTGATGACTTAGGATAATTATTGATTTTAGCATTTAGAATTGCTCCCCCTAAGTGAATGCTCCCCTAATATGTAAGCTATAATCTGAATTTGTCATGTTGGGTGTATGGTAGCGGGTTATATTTATCATGTTAGTTCTCCCCTTTTGTTATTAGCAAAAGTGGGTAGGGAAACAAAACACCAAAAAAGTTTGTAAGTAGAAAATAAAGCATGATCGAGCTTTTGAAGTAAATGATAAGGAGTTTTAGAATTGTTTTTCATTTAAATAGATCAGAGTTATAAGCATTACAAAATTTTTCATAGAAGAAAATCAGAGTTTTTAGCATAAAAAAGTAATGATTTTCCCTTTATATAAAAGTTTTAAGCATAAAAATAAGGATTTCCAAATAACCAATCTACCCAGACAATATGTCTACACCCTAGCCCCTACTAAGTGACGGATGGGCATGAGGATCTGCAAACATGCCGTAGGTTGGAGTGTTAGTCCCATATGCAAACACTAGACAAAACTCAACCTAGCACTCTTTCCCCCTAGTGCCTCGCAAGGCCCCACTGGAACCCTCCTCGGTTAAGGACAAGACATGACTAAAGATAAGTTTATCTAATGTCCACAACCCTACGCCCCTGCTATGGTGAGATATGAAGTCACGGATAATAATTTTTTGAAACAAGAAGCTTTTAAATCTAATGGGAAGAATCTTAATTGAATTTTTTTGAAATAAAACTTACTTAGCTATATTGAAATTCATGAATGTATCAGAGTTTGAGCATTGCGGAAGATTTCAAAAAAGAAACACAATAATACTAAATAAGAGTTTAAGTTAAAAAAGGAGATGTTTTTTAGTTTCAAAACTAGCATTTTGGAAGAAAGAAACAACATCCTTTTAGCAATGTTTCACTTGTTGGAAGAGCGTTTAGCATACACGTTTATATTGAAATAAATCAAAGTTTGTTACTATAAAAATGATATGCGTGTTAGAACAACCAATGTAAATTCTAGCAAGCAAGTCTACCACTTGTTTTAAGAAAAAAAAATTGAGATTTAAGACTTGATATAAGCATGAAAGTGCAAGGTAAAAGTTATATGGTGATGATGCGGAAGACTTGTAGAAATACATGAAACATCTTATTGTAATCAAGAATAATCCATAAAAAGATATATGAGTTTAATTTCAAAAAGAAGATATTTATGTAAATCATGTTTCAATGAAAATCTTTTATGGTTGACAAAAATAACCAAGCATGAAATAATATTATCACAAAGAGATTACTACAATGTTATTTCAATTCACAATTTCAAATCATACCAAACATTGTAGAAAGCATGCTAGTTTATCTAGTGCATTTCATAAGTAAAGAGTAGTATAGAATTTGCATTAGGATCCAATACTCATGAGAAGAAGTGTTATGGAAGATAATGATGTGCACATAAGTGTATTTTGAATAGAGTAAACAAATGTTTTAATCAAAAATACAAGGGATATGTAAAGTAAAGAGCACAATAAAACACAAATAATTTTACTTCCACGCACTTCAATGCACAAACAAAAATGTACAACTACCAAGGTGCTCTGCACACACAATGCTCATTAAGACTTATCAGGGTGCAAAGTAGTGCTTGGGGGATCACATAATTTTATTCTTCAACATTGATTTTTTTTATTGTGATCCGGTGTACTTAAGAATAAGTGGTTTTTATTTTGAAAGAAAGTTATGGTTTGCACAAGATACTTTACTATTCTTTCCAAGGTGCTCAACCTCACAACGCTTATTAAGACTTATCAGGAGGTTCAAGTAGTGCTTGGTGGAGTTATCTTTGTCACTTTATTTTATAATTTTGTTTTGTACAAAGTTCTCCGAATACACTTGTTTTGCAAATCAATAGAATTTATGAAAAACATAACCACTTTTCTTAATTTTTAAGAGTGCAAAATAAGGAGTGTAGGTAAGATACTTGTGCAATTTTAATCCATTGTACTAATACAAAACATACACAAGTATTCTTAGATTAAACACATATGTAGACAATGCCAAAAAGGGTGAGTGAATAAATATCATTATCAAACATAAAACATTTACTCATACTTAGAGGCATGCTAAGCTTAGTTCTACACAACCTTTTAAAATATAATTGATGCACATATTAATAGATATATCAAAGCATGATGAAAACAATGTTCAATGTAGTTTGAAAAGATAAATTGCAACATTGTAGAATTTCTAAATAATAGACTAAATCATGCTTGATTATCACAGGAAAGTCCATACAGTATTTTTGATAGTTTCAGTGTTTTATATTTTTGTATTTTGATTTTAGCAAATACAAGCATATTTTTGTAATTTTTGCTTTTGTATTTTTGTATTTTATTTTTGCATAAAAATAGACTTTTAAACAACAAAAACAAATACAAAAACAAAACATAATTTTTTGTAATTTGGTTTTTGTAGTTTTATATTTGATTTTTCAAAAAATAAAGAAAAACAGAAGTGCAAAACTAAGTAGAAAATATAGATTAAAATATTTTTAGAAATTTTTCAAAATTTTAAAATCACAGAAAATTGAATATGGACACTAGCGTCAGCGGTAGCGCTAGCGCAGGAAACAGTGAATGATTTTTTGTGATTTTGATTAAGTGTCCCAATAGCAGTTCCATGCTGAAATATCAGATTTTTAGGAGATGTTTAGATAGTGCAAATTGCATGAAATATTAGCGATTTAGTGTATGACTTGACAACGCATGATGTATATTTTCTTATATTTTCATTTTCATTTTTCTAAGACTCATATTTATCAATATAATGTAAATTGAAACTGATAGGAAATGTAAGCACAAGATATCATGTTTGAATAAGCCAAATGATATATGTTCTAATGATTAATCCATAAACTATGTGTTTGATGGAATTTTAGTATTCTATTATGATTTCAAATCACATAACATCATAAATGTTGTACCTAGCATAGATACACAAGCATAAACCAAAAAGTGATGCTAGGATGATGAGTTTGGATGCGGATTAATCATGCATATTGTGAAAAATATTTTTCTTCATTACAAGGGCTAACATAATCAACAAAAACAAGATCAACACATTTCGCATTTCAATCTTTAGCCTAAGCCCTTTAATAAACCATTTAAATCCATTAAAATATTATCATTAGTCTTGGCAATAATTTCAATTTACACTTCATAATTCAAGACATTTAAGAGGTAATGGATTTAGAAGTTAAAAATAAAAAGGATAAGTAGATCACTAAACAGAATGATATGACTTTAATTCACTTTTATTGATTCATTTATGAATTATGGTTTATGAAAGTCATATCACAAGATATATAGAGTGATCATATCATGTTAGTTTGAGCAAAATAAAAGAAAATAAACGAAACGAAAGTTTAAGCATATCATGAAGTAGAGAAGTGATATTTCATTTTTAGTTGATTTCTACTTCATGCAAATGATGGGATACTAATGAATGAGAGATTTAGGTATCCAAAGAGGACCGGGTGTGACGGTTCCTTTGGGTACCCAAATAAATCGTGTTTGCTTTTGGGGAGATAGTGATGAGTGGACCCTTTCTTTTGACATTAGTGCGTTATTCTTAAGAATGGGTCTCCATTCATACCTTGGACAAACATTATTTTTAGTTCTCAAATTTCCATAATCATTTACTTGAATATTTGGATAAAAATGATTTTTGAATTTATAATTTAAAGGAAATTTTGCATTTAATTTTGGGTTGGGAGAAGCATGATTTTGTAAATAATGATGATTTTGATTTTGATTTACAAGTCCTTTATGTTCCTTACTCCCATTTGTTGACGCCAGGAAAATCCTGACCTCAAGATTTGGACCGATGCTGCCGGAGGCTACTCGCCCAGCAGCCCGACGAGATGGCTTGGCTGGCAACGACGAAGAAGCTAGAAGAGCAACAAGCAGGACCCCAGGTGCTGCGGCAGGGAGGTCCCACCACGTACCCAAAAGCTCCGAAGAGACTTCCCCTCCAAGACCAAAGAACGGCCGAGCAGGGTACGAGGAAGGCACCGACTTGGCTAGTACCGGGAGTAGCGGCCAAGTGCGACAGGTTCCAGAATGCAAGAGCAGGGTTTCGAGAGCTCAAGTCCAGGTGCCAATCCAAGTACCCCTGGGGTCCTATTTATAGGAAAACCAAGGGGTAGGGGGGTTTTTATAGCCCAGCCCCTGCCCGACGACTAGCGACATGGAGGCGATCTCCCCGGGCAAATGGGCGAGTATCACCTATGGTCGCCCACCTTTTGGCGAGTATCTGAGCTACTCACACAAGTGCACCCCTACTCTCCTAGGTTGTCTTCTGCTCCTAGGCTTGACTGTTGTATTGATTCTTTGACTTTGACCTCTGCCTACGTGGCCTTGGGGGGGTCCACCCTCGGAGAATGAGAGTTGTACACAATCCCCGCTCTTTGCGAGTAACGTAGTTGCTCGGAAAGAACCATCCAACCCTTTTTCGACGAGCTGTCTTCTGGGCGAGTATTAGTGTGTAGTCGGCATCCCGCTGTTTTGACGCCCCGGCCCTATATATTGAGGGGGAGGGGTCTCTGACGCCAAGGTTTTTTTTGTTCTCGCTTCAAGATGTCGCTTAGTATTGCCGAGGAAGCTGCTGCGGATTTGGCCGAGCTTGCCAGTCTGCTGCCGCCGTTGCGGAAGCCTGCTCGCGATGCCGAGCTCGAAGACTTTCTCGCTTCCAGGAAGAGGAAGCGTCTGGAGAAGAAGAAGGAGAAAAAGAATAAGAAGAAGAAGAGTGCCGACGCCTCCGAGAATGTCGCTGATTCCCAGGTCGGCACTACTCAGCAGATGCTCGCCGACTTGGGTCTCGGCCAGTCAGGTGGCTCGCCTGCTCCTGATCCTCCTTCGCCGAATACTGCTCCAGAGGCGAGTACTGCGGGGATCTCGGCTCAAGATCCAGCTGAAGTTACTCCTGCGCAAAGTGAGAGATACCTACTCGCCACTTTTATTAGTCGTCTAAGTGTCGGCTGGTCTCTGACGTTTTCTGTACTATTTCGCAGATCCGCTTCTCGCCGATGCTCGGGAGGAGTCTCTGAGCGCCATTCCTCTACGATCCTCGCCTATGGTCCCGCACACGACTGGAGGAGGAACTCGCCGGGGCGGATCGGTGCGGATCCTTCATAGCTCTGCGGCAGACAAGAGGCCGATGAGCGAGCAGAGGGCTCCTGCAGCGAGCAATCCTCCTCCGCCGCCACCACCTTTGCAGCGACCTGAGGTGGCGAGTAGCTCGCAACTACCTGCGGACCAACTTCCTCCACCTCCTCCGTTTCCTCCTCCGGCTGACATGCAGGATGATCGCCGCCTCCTGTCTTCTTCGGCTCCCACCGCTCATCCGGCTGGGTCCTCGCGTCGAGGTGGGACGGCGGGATCTTCTGGTTTCTTCGCTCCCCGAGGGGGAGGGCGACCAGTGGATGGTCGCGGTCGGGGTGATGCGCCTTCCAGCAGGGAGCACATCGGCGGGTCGCATTCGAACCGGCGAGATGGCATTCGTCGCAGTCCGTCCCCGCATCGGGGAAGGAGCTCTCCTTGCCGACCATCTCGGAGTCCTCGCCGCGACTCGCGGAGTGATGCCTATCGTCCTGGTAAATGGAGTCGCTGCTTTTCTGAGTATCTTCCAAGAAGAGTCTTCTCGCTACTCGTCACTAAGATTTTGCTTTCATGTCTTTTTCTGCAGCTCGAGCCCATACCCCTATCGGGGCTCTGGTCGACGCCGTCGGGCTTCCTTCTCGCGAGTATCAGGAGAGGGCTACTCGCGCCATCCTGGATTTGGAAGCGAAGTTGGAGCGGCTGACGATCAGCGAGTCTCATCGGCGTCTGACCGCGGTTGAAGCGCGAGTAGAGCTCTTGGCGGCTGCTGACTCTCAGCGTCGTCTGATCGAGCTGGAGGTGCGAGCATCACGGCTGGAAGAGTTAGATACTCGCCTGGCTAGTGTAGAATCTCGCCTTCAGTCTGTCGGCGAGCTGGAGCGCCGGGTGGGCAGGATGGAGCATCGCCAGCAGTTGCACCACGACGAGCTGGTGGGGATGTGTGCGAGCACGGGCTCCATTGGTCGCCTGGCGAGGATGGAGGAGCAGCTGCGTCAAGGCGAGGATGCGATGTCCGTGGCCTTCGAGCATTTCAAGAGGGCTCGCAGCATGGGCTGGGTTGGGCGACAACCGCAGCTTCCCGACGCTCAGCCGAACCCCTAGGATCCTGCCCTCTTTTCCTTTTGTAGTCGCTTGTAGCCTTTTGTCAAATGTTTGTAATTCTGAACTATTTGATTTCTTCAAGTAATTTGTTATTTGGCGAGTATGAATATCGCCTTTGTTGTCTTTCCTGTTTGCTGTGATGTCTTGTTTTTTTTTTGTCTTTTGTTCCCGCGAGTATTTGTTAAATGTCGCGTTGATGTTGCGAGTAGCCTAAAAATTCGATGCAGGTGCTCGCTCGTTCGACATCAGTGATTTGACGTGCACCCTAGGTTTTGGCAACTTTTCCTCGATACGCGCCACCTCCTACTCGCGCTCGCGGTGGCGTACGCGGGAAGCCAAGCTTTGTCGAGTACTATAAATAGGGGGGGGTGGATACGTATTTATTACTCTCTTGACGATCTTCCCTTTCTTCTAGCGACTATCTCTCGATTGCTCCTCTCCTCGCCACTTCGCTACTCGCTTCTTCAATCCTTCCACTCTTGGATGGCTGACAAGGCAGCGATTCGCCGTGCAAGTCACGCGAAGAACTTCGAGGCAAATTCCTTCAAGAAGCCGATTACTCGGCCGAGCGACTTGAAGGAGTTCTCCGCCAAGTACTTATCGCTGGGATATGTCGCCAGGCTTCCTCGTGAGGATGAACGCCTGAATTCTTTCTCGGCGGCCGAGCTGGTCTTCCCCATCCGCCACTTTGAAGTCGGGCTGCGACTACCCTTGTGGCCGGAGGTTTGCCAGATCCTCCGCTACCACGGGATAGTCCCAGCGCAGATCAATCCAAACGGAGTGGCGATGATCGTGGGGTTCCTCTGCTACCTGCGCGATCAGGGGATCGCCTTTGATCTCTCCGTCTTCCGGCGAGTATTCCACTTTGGCGTCACTGGCGAAGGCTTCGTCTTTTTGTGCAGCCATGTATGCACCCTAGTCGGCACGACGAACAAGAACCATCGCTGGACGGAGCGCATAGTCATCATTAAGGGCGACTTTGGCGTCGTGCCGACTTCCTCTTTCCAGCCGGCCGAGAGTGCGTTCGCCCCTCCTTACCTGGAGGAAAGCCGGGAGAAGTTACTCGACAGCTTCCGAGGTCGCCGGCTGGATGTCGTCTTCTGGAGGAGGCGAGTAGATGAGCTCGCGGAGGTGTTCCCTGGTGAAGGTAGTCGCCTAAACGAGCATTGAGTCATACTCGCCAATTCGTCTTCAGCCGGTGTCTAACGTTTTTCTCTTTATGTTTTGTTGCAGCTACTCGCTCTTTGCCGAGCGAGCTTCTTCCCTTGGCGCCGAAGGCGGGGACTCCTGCCTTGGTTGATTTGTCGCCCGGCGGCGATGATCAGGAGGTCGTCGGCGATGATGCTGGGCCCTCGAAGAAGAGGAAAGCCAAGGCAAAGTCCGCCGAGCCTGGGAGAAAGAAGGAGGTCGCCAGGAGGGACCTGAAAGCGAGGGCCGATCCATCGGAGGCGAGCGAGCCTAGCGGCCATCCTCTCTTCGGCGAAGGTGGGGGCAGCGAGGATGCTTATGGTCGCCCTCTGGTGTCCTGGGCTGAGCAAGCCCATGAAGTGACCTTGAGCACCAACCTCCCCGCCTGGTCGGAGGATTGGGAGGATGCGGGCGAGGCGTTCGACGTTTCGTTCACCCTCTATGGTCGTGCGGACGCCGATTCCTTGCAAGAGGTCTCGGCCGAATATCTCGCCCATCAGAGCTCGCGAGCCAACCTGCGGGCTGTCGAGCTTGGGCATGCGACGGCGAGGAAACTACTCGAATATGAGCAGATGATCAAGGTGCAGGGCCCGAAGATGATCGCCATGGCGAACAGGATTGAGGAGTTCGAGGTACTCACCAATGCGACTTTACTCGCATTTTGGGATACTCGCTACCTTGCAAACTTATTTAAACAAACCTTCTTCTTTTCGCTCGCTGCAGGCTGCCGAGCTGGAGTCGGCAAAGAGGCTGTCCCAGGCCGAGAAGGAGCTGGAGGATACTCGACAAACCTTGGAGGCCGCCCAAGTGTGAATCGCTGAGTTGGAAACTCGGCCTGCCGAGCAACAGCCTTCGTCGGCGGGCCCCTCCAGGGTGGGCAAGCAGATCCGGATAGTCGGCGATGATATGGCGCATATCCACCGGGAGATCGCTCGAGCAACCGGGAAGGTGGTCCTGAGCAGCTTGAAGGCCGATGGCTTCTTGAAGCCGGAGGCAATGCATCTGACGGTCATGGACATCATCCCGGCATTACTCGCCGAAGAGTCCACTTCCCCCATGCGAGATCTCCCATCCTCATCCACCGATTCTGACGACGACGATTCTGAGGACGAGGGTGATGATGTGGAAGATCTCGATCCTGACGGCGATGATGGTGGCGAGGATGGTGGCGAGGATTCATAGTCGCCTTTCTTCCTTTTGCAAATCTGCAAAGCATTTTTTGTATATGTATTTATGATAGTGAATGAGTATAATCATTTTGCTCGCCCTTTTCTTCGATGCTCGCTTTCTTTTTTGAATGCTGCTTAGGCTCCTAGGCTCGGGGCGAGACCGAGTACTCCGGCATGCTCGCACTTACTATGCTCGCATCTGTATACTCGCACATGTATACTCGCCTAGGTACTCGCACATACATCGAGACCGAGTACTCCGTCATGCTCGCACTTACATGCTCGCTTTCTTCAATATTTCCCTTGGTGAAGTCGAGTTGTGAAGGCTACTTGGAGGGTCCCGAGGGACACATGCTCTCAAGGCTTCGCTCTGTACCTGGTGAAGAGCCCATTAAAATTACGTAAGGGAGTTGTTTATGAGAGAGGGGGTAGGGAATGGCAGCCGGGGAGGTCCGGAGGGACACATCATCCCAAGGCCTTCATCCTACTTGGATACCAGATGTCGACGAAGAATGACGTCAAGTAGGGAACGATAGTCGGGGAGGCCCAAGGGGACACACCGTCCCGAGGTCTCCATCCTACTTGGGTGCCGGAGTGTCTCCACTCTTCGGTCGGTCGAATCGGTCTTGCCCCTTCCCAAGTTGGAATGTCGGCTTCTGGACTTTCCCCTGGTAATCTCTGCAGTCGGATGAGAAATGCGGTCGGAGGGTAACTCGACCAACCAATATGCAAGGGGGGAGCTGATCTCGGCTGTCAGTGCAGAGGCTTGGCATTAGGAGAACGCACTACCGAGGCACTGTCCCATCATCCGTTCTAAGTTTTTACGAGGATGTGGTCGGAGGCTCGTGTTCCAACCTGCTACGGTGAATGTTGATGCAGGACGACGTCAAGCAGGGAGTGGCAGTCGGGGAGGTCTAAAGGGACATACCATCCCGAGGCCTCCATCCCACTTGGATGCTGGATGTGGATCGGACCTGCTTCCTGTTGCTCAATGAATTTAGCAGGGAGTTAAGCACACTTCAGGCACACTAACTCATATGGTCCGATACAATAATTAAAAGCGAAATGCTTTATTGCGAACTTTTCAGTTCTCGAAGGTGCATGACGCCTTTTTTCAAGGGTCCCCTGAGCTAGTGAAATCGATCTTCTCTTCGCCGAATCGGAAGGTCGGCGTCCAGACTTCTTCCTGGTAATTTCTACAGTCGGACGAGAAGTGCAGTCGGTGGGAACCGCGGCCAACGTGCAAGGGGGGAGCTGATCTCGACCGTCAGTGCAGAGGCTTGGTCTTAAGGGAACGCACACTCGAGGCATTGTCCCATCATCCGTTCTGAGTTTTTACGAGGGTTAAGTCGGAGGCTCATTTCCCAACCTAGCGTGGAGATTGACTTCACCTGGCTTCCTTATTTTGAAAACTTTGTTGATGTGAAGGAAGCTGCCTCGTCCCATGTTTCAGGGAGATGTAAATTTTATTCAAAGAAATGAATTTACAAGGATGGGATATACACATTCCCCCTTAGGGATAAAACCTTTTCAGCTCATCGCCGTTCCAGGTGCTCCCTAGCAGCTCGCCTTCCTGGTTCTGCAAGCGGTATCCTCCTGTCAGGAGTGCTTCCTGGATGATGAAAGGTCCTTCCCAGTTCGGGTTGAGCTTCCCGACGGCAGCTGATCTTCCTGCCGCATCCACTTTCTTCAGGACTAGGTCACCTGTTTGGAAGTGTTTGAGGCGGACATTTTTGTCAAAATGTTTTGCCATCCGGCGCTTGATCTCCTCTTGCCTGACCGAAGCTAAATCTCGGAGTTCCTCGATGTAGTCGAGAGATAGCTTCTGAACCTCTTCGTTCTCTAGTCGCCATTCTTCGCTTCCGTCTTCCGCGGCTACCACCCTTGGGCTTCTGACTTCAAACTCTACTGGAATGAGAGCTTCCGACCCGTGAGAGAGTTTGAACGGCGTTTCCCCCGTGGCTGAGCTAGGTGTAACACCCCAAAGATCGTGGTTCAGCGAGGTAGGCGAAATGGTAGTGTTGCGCTCGGGATAGGCTCAAGATTCCAGATCAGGTCAATGCGTACGACCATTGTCCTCTTCGCGCACGACCTGTGATCGTGCGCCAACGATCGTGCGCAGCCCGCAAAGAATCGGAGTTCTGTCTCGGACAGTGCGCACGACCATTTCCCTCTTCGCGCACGACCAGTGATCGTGCGCCAGCGATCGTGCGTTAATTCAGAAGAGAATCGAGTTCTGTCTCGGACAGTGCGCACGACCATTTCCCTCTTCGCGCACGACCAGTGATCGTGCGCCAGCGATCGTGCGCCCTGCTTATTCTGTTCCGCGATTTTGAGCGGAGAAGAAGATCGGACCGTCCAAATCTTTTGGGATTTGATCCAACGGCTAGGTTTAGTTGCGGGATACCTTTAGGGCTGATGAGAGGGGGTTAAACCTCATATTCTCTAAGTCATTCTCTCTCCAAACCCTAGAGAAAGAAGGAGGAGCCAAGGAAGAAGAAGGGAGATTCCGCCATTGACGGAGCCCCGGAGCTCCGTTTCGCGAACCGTTTCCAGATCTGGAGAGTGCAGCCCGGTGCGGTCATTTCCCTCCGTCTAGAATCTCGGATCCATGGCGAAAAAGAACGCTCCTAGGGTAACGATTTCTTCTCCCGTTGTTTGGACTTGTCTTTTGTCCTCTCCTTCGTTTCTCTATGCTTGCATGAGGGATCCCTTTCACCAAATGGGTGAAGTGTAGGATTCCCTCAAGTTCTCCGGAACTCCGGGTCGATTGTGTCCGTCCCCGGCATATTGTATGTAGAAAATCCGGTAGTCGTGCGGATTTAGGCATTTTTGTGTGAAGCCTATTCGTGGCCGTGGGCCCGAATCGGTGATGCTTGGATTGCGACGTTGCATTTAGGTTAAGCCTAGAATGCGTGCCGGAGAATGACTCCGTGAAATCATCTATAGTAGTGCGGGATTTAAGTGTAGGCGTCTTGTGAAGATCCTAACGAAAGCCCCATGCTTTGAGGTTGGATGAAGGCAAACCTTCACCGCGAAATTGATGCGGAGCGTATTATACCTCCCCTTTTTGAGTATTTGTGAAGCCTAGATCCTTGTGAAGGGATTAGGTGCGTAGCTTATATTTGTGTAGCACTTGAAGGTGCTAAACCCTTACGGGCCGAGGCGAAGCCGTACCCGCGTCGTGCGACAGATCGCGACGATTAGAGCACGGGCAAAGCTAAACCGAACCCGTTTCCATGCAGATCGGTAAGAGGTCCCTACCTCATGTAGCCGTGTGATCATGGGAGAGGTCGTGGAAGGTGGTTTACCTAGACCGACCAAAAGCTCTTTTTCCCACATAAGGCGATGGCCCTTACGGTGGAGTGTTTGTGGAATTGATGTTGTTAGCCTCATGCGGTTGTTTAGGCGGTTGCGGGAAACCTTCGGGTGAACCCAACCAACATCATGTGCATACCTAGGTTCCCTCCTTTTTGATGCTCAACCTAGAAGATTGAATGTGCTTGAAACCTCACCATGTGTAGTTGCACTTTCTTTATTTTAGTACTTGTGCTAGTATGGCTTGCTTGCAGGGTAGAATCTCCGCCACCCCGGGAAAGGGGTGGGGTCGTTATAATTTGGTCAGCTGTGCTGACCGTTACCTTGTTTGCCACCGCTTGGTGGAATGTTCTCATGCAGGTGCAGGTGAGCCTAGCCGGAAATAGCGGGCGGTGGCCCCTTTTGCTGAGTTGGCCCTTGAAGGCCAGCCTCCTTTTTAGTTTTCTCATGTATTGCCGGCCTGCGTGCCGATGTATGTTTTGGAGTTTTTGGTACATTTGCTAAATGTAAGGCCTTAAGGCCATAACTCTCTCTCTTGGTTTCATTCCTATGATAGTGGACAATTCTAATGGAAATGTTAAATCTTTATGCTTCCGCTAGTGTTTAGTATACTCTGTTGTAGTTTCTTTCTGTTTATCACCTTTTAACTCCTAGCTAGCGTGGTTAGTATGGCGTGGGGTCCCGGCCGGACCTACTGTTATATTATTCGTACTGGCAGGGTGTTATAATTTGGTATCAGACTTAAGGCGTCGATCCGTAGTTTAGCGAATTCGGGACGAATTCCTTTTAAGGGGTGGTGCGCACGGGTTGTGCATTCACCTAAAACGACAAAAACTAATAAGAATGTCCACTTAGGAATGAAAAGAAAACATACTTGTTTGCGGAACCTGAGCGTTCCATGATTGTTGTTTGATATGTTTTGGGTCACTAAATTGTGCTTTGCATGATTATAGGTGACTAGAAGTGCTGCGGGGCAGTCTCGACCCCGTAACACCGCTGAAAGTAGTGGGTCGGCTGAAGTGCCAGCGACCACTCCTTCTGCTGAAATGATCAAATTAGTCGCAGAAGCGGTCTTCGCGATGATCAACGATCAACCCCAAAGGCTGGTCCAGCCTGCTACTCCTACTCCGGATGTGGCCCCTGAGGCTGTTGCTGCAGTGGAACCTGCGGTAGCGCCGAGGGTGGAACCTCAAGTTGCGCAAGTAGTTGCGGGGCGAGCGCGTGACCAACAATTAAAGCATTTCCTGAGCTTTAATCCTCCTACCTTCTCGGGATCTGAGTCCCCAACGGAGGCAGAAGACTGGTTGTCAAGAGTTAGAAGAACTCTGAGGGCGACAGCGACGGACGAAGCCATGATGGTCACCTTAGCCACCTTCCTTCTTGATGGAGAGGCTGTGCTGTGGTGGGAAGAGCAGGAGCTGCATAAGTTCTGCGGTAGAGATATTACTGAAATCACAATGGCTGAGTTTTCAAAGTCGTTCCTCCAAAGGTTTATCCCCTCTGCCCAGCGCATTGCGTTACAAAACCAGTTCTTGAGGTTGACACAAGGTGATCGCTCCGTTGATGATTACTTGCATGAGTTTACCAGACTGAGTCGCTATGCGGGGTCCTTGGTGGAGGATGAGGAGACAAAGACAAATAAGTTCTATGAAGGGCTTCGGGACGAGTTGAGGCTGCTCCTTGCAGGCCCTATGACGTTCGGCTTCCAAGTGATGGTGCAAACTGCCAGATCTTTGGAGTTGGACATGAAGAGGGTACAAGCAAAGGGTGTTGTAAAGAAACCTGAGTTTCATGCGCCGGCCTCTCAGTCCAAGTCGGTTTTCAGAAGGAACAAAAGGAAGTTCAAACAGGCGGAACCAGCTCCTTCAAATGTTTCGGGAGCCACGATCGCGCGGACTCCTATTACGTGTTTCACCTGCGGGAAGGTGGGACACAAAGCTGCGGTGTGTCGAAGTGGTCCCCCGAAGACTGGTAATCGAGCGGTGGATTATGCTCGTACTGCGGAAAAGGGTAAAGCTGCGGAGTCTTCGGCTTCCCAGCACATTCCGACTCAGCCGAGAGTTTTTTCGCTTGGCCAACAAGAAGCTATACGACAAACTGATGTCGTCACAGGTACGAATTAGAAGTTAGCTTTTACAGCTATATATATAATTCATACTGTGGTACGACTTTATGCTTTATTTGTGTGCAATTAGGTTTCGTCCTAATTTTCAACTATCCGGCGAGAGCTTTATTTGATACGGGTGCATCGCACTCTTTTCTGTCTGAGGACTTCGTGGTGCGAATCGGAGTGCCATCTACCTTCGTAGAGGATAGATTAGAAGTAGTGCTACCCAATGGATCTCGCATGTCTGCGGATAGGAAGAGCCGTGTGAAGGTGCGGATCGGAAATCAAGATTTCGATTTGGAAGCATCGTTGTTGCCGTTAGCTGAATTCGATGTGATCTTCGGCATGGACTGGCTCTCGGAGCAGCGTGCATGCATAGATTGCAATTCTAAGGAGATCACTCTGGGAAGGAACGCCGATGGAGAAACCACGTTTGCCGGTATGCGAGGAGCGAGCAAGACGCTGATGTCTGCTCTCCAAGTGGTTAAGGCGGTGAGAAAAGGCGCCGAGTTGTTCTTCACCTTGTTGGAGGCTTCGGAGCCAAAGCCCAGGTTATGTGATGTCCCAGTTGTAGCAGAGTACGCCGACGTGTTTCCTAACGAACTCCCTGGGGCTCCGCCGCAGCGAGAGATCGATTTCTGTATCGAGTTGGTGCCAGGTGCCAAACCTGTGGCCCGCTCACCGTACCGGATAGCGCCAAAGGAATTGGCAGAGCTGAAGGTTCAATTGCAAGAGCTGCTAGAGCAAGGCTACGTACGTCCAAGTTCTTCGCCTTGGAGTGCACCGGTCCTCTTTGTGAAAAAGAAGGACGGGAGCTTGCGTCTATGTATCGATTATCGAGAGCTAAATAAGTTGACCGAGAAGAACCGATATCCGATTCCAAGAATCGATGATCTCTTCGACCAGCTGGTTGGGTCGACGGTATACTCCAAACTGGATCTAAGGTCCGGCTATTACCAACTGCGGATAAGGGAATGTGACATTCCAAAAACAGCGTTCAGTACCCGCTTTGGGCACTACGAGTTCACGGTGATGCCGTTCGGTCTGTCCAATGCACCGTTGGTATTCATGGACTTAATGAATAAGACGTTCCGTGAGTATTTGGATCAATTCGTGATCGTCTTTATCGACGACATTTTGGTATACTCTCAATCAGAAGAGGAGCATGTAGGGCATCTGCACGCCGTTCTGAGCACCTTGAGGAAGAGTCAGCTATATGCCAAGTTCCCCAAGTGCGAGTTTTGGCTACCGTCAGTAGCATTCCTTGGTCACGTCGTTAGTGGAGATGGAATTGCGGTAGATCCGTCGAAGATAGAAGCGATCCGAGCGTGGCCTTTGTTGAAAAACGTAGCGGAAGTCCGAAGTTTCTTAGGACTTGCCGGCTATTATAGGCGCTTTGTGGAAAACTTCTCGAGGATCGCACTTCCTCTCACAAAACTGACTAGGAAGGATCATAAGTTCGTTTGGTCGCCCGAGTGCGCACGAGCTTTTGAAGAACTGAAGAGCCGTCTGACCACGGCGCCCATTCTATGCTCGCCATGTGGTACGGAAGGCTACGAAATTTATAGCGACGCCTCAGGAAGTGGTTTGGGTTGTGTCCTAGTGCAGTTCGGTAAGGTAATTGCCTATGGCTCCCGTTAGTTGAAAGCTCATGAGAGGAATTACCCGGTCCATGATTTGGAGCTAGCGGCCGTGATATTTGCTCTTAAGCTTTGGAGGCATTATTTGTATGGCATGAAGATCGACATCTTTACCGACCACAAGAGCCTCAAGTACTTGCTAGATCAAAGGGAGTTGAATATGCGACAGAGGAGGTGGTTGGAGTTCCTTGGGGACTGCACCTTCGACATCAAATATACTCCTGGAAAGGGAAATGTAGTTGCGGACGCGTTGAGTCGTCGGGCTCCTGCTCAAGCAAATTGGATTTTGATGCACGATGAGCGTCTAATCCGTGAGCTGGAAGAAATGGAGATCATTTGCGTTGATCGAAGAGCGTCTACTTCAGCATGCTTGAACTGGACGGAGGTTCAATACCACCTTGCCGACCGAGTTCGACAGGCATTGGAGCTGGATGAGAGCATGAAACGCTACAAAGCGGAAACCGTTGACAGGTTGAACGCTGATTTCTCTTTCGAAGATGGCCTTATGTGGAAGAATGGCAGATTGTGCGTCCCAAACGTTGGTACTCTACGGGAGGAATTGATGTACGAGGCTCATCATACCAAGTACTCTATCCACCCGGGGAGCACGAAAATGTACATGGACATGAAGAAACTTTTCTGGTGGCCGGGTATGAAGAAGGACATTGCCCTCTACGTGGCCAAGTGCAACACTTGCGCGTTGGTGAAGGTGGAATGTCAACGTCCCGGTGGATTTTTGAAGTCCTTGCCGATCCCGGAATGGAAGTTTGACGATATTTCGATGGATTTCGTGCACGGATTGCCGAGATCGCAGCATGGAAACGACGCCATCTGGGTGATCGTGGACAGACTGACAAAAGTATCGCATTTTATTTCGAACCGGAAGGATGATTCTGTAGAAAAGCTAGCGAAGCTCTATGTCGATAGTATTGTGCGGCTGCACGGTGTCCCTCGTAGCATCGTCAGCGATCGTGACGGGCGTTTCACATCGAAAGATTGGAGGCTTATCCATGAACTGTTGGGCACGAAATTGAAGTTCAGCACGGCCTTCCACCCGCAAACGGATGGACAGACCGAGAGAACCAACAGGACTATGGAGGATATGCTCCGAATGTGCGCTCTAGATTTTGGAAAGAAGTGGGAAGATCATCTCTATATGATCGAATTCGCCTACAATAATAGCTACCAAGCCAGTATAAAGATGGCTCCTTTCGAGGCCCTCTATGGTAAGAAGTGTCGTACGCCGTTGTCTTGGGCAGAAACGGGCGATACTAAGCTATTAAAGCGAAAGGATGTTGAGGAAGCAACTTCGACGATCCGAACTATTCGGGAAAGGCTATTGATTGCCCAGGATAGGCAAGCAAAGTATTACAACGCCAAGCATAGGAACCTAGAGTTCGCCGTCGGTGACCGGGTTTACTTGAAGATCAAACCGTTCAAAGGGGTATCAAGGATCCGACGCTTGAAAAAGCTCAGTCCAAGGTACTTAGGACCGTTTGAGATTGTGGAACGTGTTGGTGATGCGGCTTATCGGCTTGCACTATCTGCAGAGCTGAGCAGTCTGCACGACGTGTTTCACATTTCAGTTCTGAGGAAGGCAGTGCAAGAGCCTACTCATGTCGTTGCGGTCGGCAAAGTGTCGGTGGATAGTGGGTTGTCGACGAAAGTCAAACCTTTACGCATCGAGGATACTGAGGTAAAGCAGTTGCGGAACAAGTCCATTCGGATGGTAAAGGTCCGGTGGGATAATTGCGGCCGAGAGGAGCTAACTTGGGAGAGAGAGCAAGCGATGCTTGCGGAGTACCCCGAGCTATTTCCCTCAGGTAAATTTTCTTTAAAAACTATAATTTCCTGCTATTACTGTTTTCGAAATTTCGGGACGAAATTCTTTTAAGGGGGGTGGAGTTGTAACACCCCAAAGATCGTGGTTCAGCGAGGTAGGCGAAATGGTAGTGTTGCGCTCGGGATAGGCTCAAGATTCCAGATCAGGTCAATGCGCACGACCATTGTCCTCTTCGCGCACGACCTGTGATCGTGCGCCAACGATCGTGCGCAACCCGCAAAGAATCGGAGTTCTGTCTCGGACAGTGCGCACGACCATTTCCCTCTTCGCGCACGACCAGTGATCGTGCGCCAGCGATCGTGCGTTAATTCAGAAGAGCATCGAGTTCTGTCTCGGACAGTGCGCACGACCATTTCCCTCTTCGCGCACGACCAGTGATCGTGCGCCAGCGATCGTGCGCCCTGCTTATTCTGTTCCGCGATTTTGAGCGGAGAAGAAGATCGGACCGTCCAAATCTTTTGGGATTTGATCCAACGGCTAGGTTTAGTTGCGGGATACCTTTAGGGCTGATGAGAGGGGGTTAAACCTCATATTCTCTAAGTCATTCTCTCTCCAAACCCTAGAGAAAGAAGGAGGAGCCAAGGAAGAAGAAGGGAGATTCCGCCATTGACGGAGCCCCGGAGCTCCGTTTCGCGAACCGTTTCCAGATCTGGAGAGTGCAGCCCGGTGCGGTCATTTCCCTCCGTCTAGAATCTCGGATCCATGGCGAAAAAGAACGCTCCTAGGGTAACGATTTCTTCTCCCGTTGTTTGGACTTGTCTTTTGTCCTCTCCTTCGTTTCTCTATGCTTGCATGAGGGATCCCTTTCACCAAATGGGTGAAGTGTAGGATTCCCTCAAGTTCTCCGGAACTCCGGGTCGATTGTGTCCGTCCCCGGCATATTGTATGTAGAAAATCCGGTAGTCGTGCGGATTTAGGCATTTTTGTGTGAAGCCTATTCGTGGCCGTGAGCCCGAATCGGTGATGCTTGGATTGCGACGTTGCATTTAGGTTAAGCCTAGAATGCGTGCCGGAGAATGACTCCGTGAAATCATCTGTAGTAGTGCGGGATTTAAGTGTAGGCGTCTTGTGAAGATCCTAACGAAAGCCCCATGCTTTGAGGTTGGATGAAGGCAAACCTTCACCGCGAAATTGATGCGGAGCGTATTATACCTCCCCTTTTTGAGTATTTGTGAAGCCTAGATCCTTGTGAAGGGATTAGGTGCGTAGCTTATATTTGTGTAGCACTTGAAGGTGCTAAACCCTTACGGGCCGAGGCGAAGCCGTACCCGCGTCGTGCGACAGATCGCGACGATTAGAGCACGGGCAAAGCTAAACCGAGCCCGTTTCCATGTAGATCGGTAAGAGGTCCCTACCTCATGTAGCCGTGTGATCATGGGAGAGGTCGTGGAAGGTGGTTTACCTAGACCGACCAAAAGCTCTTTTTCCCACATAAGGCGATGGCCCTTACGGTGGAGTGTTTGTGGAATTGATGTTGTTAGCCTCATGCGGTTGTTTAGGCGGTTGCGGGAAACCTTCGGGTGAACCCAACCAACATCATATGCATACCTAGGTTCCCTCCTTTTTGATGCTCAACCTAGAAGATTGAATGTGCTTGAAACCTCACCATGTGTAGTTGCACTTTCTTTATTTTAGTACTTGTGCTAGTATGGCTTGCTTGCAGGGTAGAATCTCCGCCACCCCGGGAAAGGGGTGGGGTCGTTATAATTTGGTCAGCTGTGCTGACCGTTACCTTGTTTGCCACCGCTTGGTGGAATGTTCTCATGCAGGTGCAGGTGAGCCTAGCGGGAAATAGCGGGCGGTGGCCCCTTTTGTTGAGTTGGCCCTTGAAGGCCAGCCTCCTTTTTAGTTTTCTCATGTATTGCCGGCCTGCGTGCCGATGTATGTTTTGGAGTTTTTGGTACATTTGCTAAATGTAAGGCCTTAAGGCCATAACTCTCTCTCTCTTGGTTTCATTCCTATGATAGTGGACAATTCTAATGGAAATGTTAAATCTTTATGCTTCCGCTAGTGTTTAGTATACTCTGTTGTAGTTTCTTTCTGTTTATCACCTTTTAACTCCTAGCTAGCGTGGTTAGTATGGTGTGGGGTCCCAGCCGGACCTACTGTTATATTATTCGTACTGGCAGGGTGTTACACTAGGAGTGGTCCTCAAAGCCCACAGGACCGAGGGGAGCTGGTCCGCCCAATTACCTCTTATGTTCTCCACCTTCTTCTTCAGTAGGTTGATGATCAGTTTGTTGGCGGCCTCTACCTGGCCATTGCTCCTTGGGTGATGCACGGAAGCGAATCGAAGGTCGGTTCCTAGTTGCCTGCAAAAATCCTCTAGCTCTAAGCTGGCAAACTGGGGACCGTTGTCGGTGATGATGGCGAGAGGGATCCCGAATCTGCAGACGATCTCTTCCCAGATGAAGTTCTTCACGACTTGAGAGGTGGTCTTGGCCAGGGCTTTGGCCTCGATCCATTTGGAGAAGTAGTCGATCATGACGAGAACGAACTTCCTCTGGCTACTTGCTTGAGGGAAAGGGCCGATTAAGTCCATCCCCCAGATGGCGAACGGCCATGGGGAGATGATCGATCGGAGCTGCTGGGCCGACTGCAACTGAAGGGGGGCGAAGAGCTGGCACTTCTTGCACTTCTTCGAGAAGATCTCAGCATCCTTCCGGATAGTAGGCCAGAAGTAACCATGCCTCAAGACCCTCTGTTCCAAAGTGCGAGTCCCAGAATGACTTCCACACTCTCCCGAGTGGATCTCTTCCAACACTCGAGGTACTTCGTCTTCAGAAACACATCTGGCCAGGGGGCCCGAGATGGTCTTGCGGTATAGCTCCCCATCTTGCAGGAGGTAGTATGCCGCCTTGTACCGAAATCTTCTCTGATCCCCTCCGTCCGCTGGGGGCTGGCCGCTGGCCAGGAATGCCACAAAGGGATCCATCCACGAGGGGCGTTGCTCGATCTCCATCATCTCTCCCTTTTCAATGGATGGGTGGAATAGCTCGGTGATAGTCCCTCCAGCCCTCGACCCATATTTGGCTAAGCGATCCGCTGCCGAGTTCTCCTCTCTTGGCACATGCTCGACGAAGAAGGACTGGAAGCCTCCAATCAGCCCTTTTACTTTTACCAAGTACTTCTGCAAGATGGTGTCGCGCACCTCGAACTCGCCTCGAATTTGCGACGCGACCACCATTGAATCCGTGAAAGCCCGGACATCACGGATCCCCAGCTCCTTGGCAAGGCGCAAGCCTGCCACTATGGCCTCGTACTCTGCCTGGTTGTTCGTGACGGGGAAGAGGATCTCGACTGCTTGCTCGATCTTTGTTCCCTGCGGACTGACGAGTACGATGCCCACCCCTACGGAACTTTTGCCCGAAGCTCCATCAACAAACATCTTCCAAGGAATTGGGTTGAGCACCTCTTCTCCTGGCTCCGCTTCCACCGAGAAGTCAGCCAGGAAGTCTGCTACTGCCTGGGCCTTGATCGCCACTCGGGGGGAGAAGGAAATGTCGAACTCGCTGAGTTCTACCGACCATTTCGCCAACCTCCCTGAGTGCTCCACTCCCTCCAGGATATTGCGGAGGGGATGATCAGTTACCACTCGGATGGAGTGAGCCTGAAAATAAGGCCGGAGCTTCCGCGCCGACACCACCAAGGCGAAGGCAAGCTTCTCCAAGATTGGATACTTCAGCTCCGCCTTCTTCAGCACCCGGCTGACATAGTAGATGGGTAGCTGCCTCCTCCCCTCTTCCCGGACCAAGATGGAGCTAACTGCCTCCGCTCCTACTCCTAGGTAGATGAGCAGGTCTTCGCCTTCTTTCGGGCTCTGAAGGAGAGGTGTCTGAGTCAACTGCTCCTTCAGCCTTCCGAATGCTATCTCACATCCTTCGGTCCACTCGAAGCTTTCTGTTTTGCGGAGCGTTTTGAAGAACGGAGAACACTTCTCTCCGGCCTTTGAGAGGAAGCGGCTAAGACCCGCCAGCCTGCCTGTCAACCTTTGGAATTCCTTCATCGTTTTTGGGGATGGCATCTCCAGGATCGCCTTCACCTTGTCGGGGTTAGGTTCTACTCCCCTCGGGGTAAGGAGATGTCCCAGGAACTTTCCCCTTCCTGCTCCGAAGACGCACTTCGCCGGATTGAGCCTCATCTTGAATCTCCTCAGCGTTGCAAAGGTCTCCACCAGATCGGCTATGTGTTCCTGGACGCTCTTGCTTTTGATCAAGAGGTCGTCCACGTACACTTCCAGGTTCCTCCCCTTTTGCTCCTTGAAAATGTGGTCCATCATCCGTTGATAGGTGGCTCCCGCATTCTTTAAACCGAAGGGCATCATCTTGTAGCTGTAGCAGCCATCGTCGGTGATGAAGGAGACATCGCGGCAATCAGGGGGATGCATCCGGATCTGGTGATATCCTGAAAACGCATCAAGGAAACTCATCACAGAAAAACCGACGGCTGAATCAACCAGCGCGTCGATTCGAGGCAAGGGATAACAATCCTTCGGGCAACTTTTATTCATCAAGGAAAAATCCACACACATTCTCCAGCTACCCCCCCCCCCCCGACTTTGTCACCATTACAACATTGGAGACCCAGCCTGGGTACTGGATCTCTGTAACAAAGCCCGCATCTAGCAGTTTCTTAACTTCCTCCCGAATTGGCTTGGCAAGGATGGTGGCGGTCCTCCTCTTCTTCTGGCGGACGGGCTGGACAGCGGGATCCAGGTTGAGGCGATGACATGCAACCTCAGGGTCGACTCCTGGCATCTCGGCTGCGCTCCAAGCAAAGATGTCGACGTTCTTCTGCAGACACGCCGCCATCTCGATCTTCTCTTCGATCTTCAGCGACCCGCCAATCATCAGCAACCCAGGCACTCCCGCTGCGGAGAGTACCTCGATTTCTTCCACTTCTTCGGCCACCTCCAGCCTGGCCGGGCTCTCCAGCACTCTTCCGAACTCCTCCGCGTCAGCTATCCAGCTGATCGTACTGACGGCGCTAAAATAGCACTCCCTAGCGGCTCTTGGATCTCTCCTGATCCTCACCTGGACGTCTCCTTTACAGTACTTCAAGCACTGATGCTAGGAGGATGGGACGGCTTTGAAGGCGTTGAGAAGCGGCCTCCCAAAGATAGCCCTGTAGCAGCTCGGGGCGTCGACGATGACAAATCGACAGCTGATGGAGGTGCCACCGAGTGTTACCAGGAGATCTGCTCCTCCCTCCACTTCCTTCTTCTCTCCGGAGAAGCCGAAGAGGGGACCGTCAGATGCCCGAACCCTTGCTGCTTCGACTCCCAGTCCGCCAAACGTCCCCTTGAAGATGACGTTTACAGAGCTACCGTTGTCGATCAGAATCCGATCAACCGTGAAGTCCTCCACCGTGGCTTGGATCACGAGGGCATCATGGAAGGGATTCTCATTCCCTAGCATGTCTTCCTCAGAAAAGGTGATCTCCTCCATTGGGGGCGGTGCTTGTGAGGTCGAGGCGACACTCCTGCGGTAGATCTGATGGAGGCTTCCCTTGCGGGAAGCTTCCATCCCTGCTCCCCAATGGATTACTCCAACTCTGCCTCCCTGGCCCAGGTCTCCCCGACCTCCCTGGTCGACCCGGTCCTCATTCCTCCTTCGAACGACGGCAGCCTGCCCTGCCTGAGGCTCGGCAGGGGCCTCTATCCTCCGTTGCTCCCCTCCACCTTCTCCTGCTGCTAGCCTCCTCCGGGCTTCCCAAAAGTCTGGGCAGGCAGCCATGGCATGTCCCCCCACCTGGTGGAAGTCACAGTAGAGGGGAACCTCTTCTGCTTGCTGTCTCCTCGGCTTCTGCTTCTTCCTTCCTTGACGGCGGCCACGCCCGGCTACCGCCATCGCTTCGTCTCCCCTTCTCTCCTGACGCCTTTCTGGTTGGCGAAAGGGCCTTCTCTCCGGGGATCTCCCCCTTTGATCCCGACGCTGGGGCCGTCCAGCCGGCCTCCAAGGTGGCCGGTTGACGGGGACCTGGTAGCGCCTTCCCTCCTCCTGACGCTCAAGGGACTCGACGGGCCTTCTCTCCACGCTCCTCCTGGTTTCCTTCCTCCAAGGCTCCTCCCTCTTCTTCTCTGCTCTTCCCCTTTCTTCTTGCCGCTCCGGCCTCTTCCTTTCCTCCCTCCGGGGCTCTTCTCTCTTCCTCTTCTCAGGGATTCCATCCCTCTCTCCACGGTCGCCTCTGGTCACCTGTGCCAACCTTGCCAAGAAGTCAGGGTTGGAGGCCTCTCCCCGGACAAACTTATTGGCCCTCTGAATGAGGTTGTCGTAGGAGTAGGGGGGATTCTCACTGAGCTCCAACTTGAAGAGGCCTTGACTTATGCCGAACGTCAAGGCTAGCAACAGGATGTTGCTATCCACCTCCTGGATCTGCAGAACCTCCTCCTGAAAGCGCTTGATGTAAGGTCCCAACGCCTCATCTGGCCTTTGCACCAGATAAAACAAGGCCGTTGCCTCCTTCTTCAGCTTCCGGGCCATGTCGAAACGGGTTGTCAGCCCACGGCACAGGTCTTCAAAGCAGTAGATCGAGCCGGCGGGCAACTGATGGAACCAGTCCCAGGCCTTTGCACGGAAGGTGATGGCAAACAACCTGCACTTGAAGGCGTCCGACATGGTTCGGATAGAGACTATATCCTCGAACCATTGGATGTGCCTGACGGGGTCCTCCTTCCCCGAATAGTAATTCAAGGCGGGGTCCCTGAACCCCTCTGCCACTGGCGCGGCAAGGATCTCCTCGCAGAAGGGGCTCCTCCCTCCTGCCCGGCGACGATCCTCAACCTGGCGAGTATCACTTCCATACTCGCCATATGGGCGAGTATCCAGGTATCTCCCCTGCTCGCACGGCTCGCGGAAGCGAATGCCTTGCGAGGTTGGCTGGTAGAATTGCGACCTCCTTGGTCGCTCGGTTTCATCCTCCACGTGCTCCTTTCCTGCTCGTCGAGGGGGACTCCCTCCCTCGGACGGAATTGGGCGATGCGGCGAGGTCGCCGTGACCTCGGCGCGCGGCTGAAGCGCTGTTTGCAAGATCCCCTCCATGCGCTGTGCGAAGGCTCCCTCCATGCGCTGTGCGAAGGCTTCGAGAACCGCCAGTGTCACGAACTCGCCACTCGCGGACGGGTTGCCGACTACCTCCTCATGGTCGCCACCTACGACCATCTCGGCTTCCTGCTGAACTTTCCTTCTCCGACTACGATCCACGCTCACCGCACCAAAGTGTTGACGCCAGGAAAATCCTGACCTCAAGATTCGGACCGATGCAGCCGGAGGCTACTCGCCCAGCAGCCCGACGAGATGGCTTGGCTGGCAACAACGAAGAAGCTAGAAGAGCAACAAACAGGACCCCAGGTGCTGCGGTAGGGAGGTCCCACCACGTACCCAGAAGCTCCGAAGAAACTTCCCCTCCAAGACCAAAGAACGGTCGAGCAGGGTACGAGGAAGGCACCGACTTGGCTAGTACCGGGAGTAGCGGCCAAGTGCGATAGGTTCCAGAATGCAAGAACAGGGTTTCGAGAGCTCAAGTCCAGGTGCCAATCCAAGTACCCCTGGGGTCCTATTTATAGGAAAACCAAGGGGTAGGGGGGTTTTTCTAGCCCAACCCCTGCTTGACGACTAGCGACATTGAGGCGATCTCCCTGGGCAAATGGGCGAGTATCACCTATGGTCGCCCACCTTTTGGCGAGTATCCGAGCTACTCGCACGAGTGCACCCCTACTCGCCTAGGCTGTCTTCTGCTCCTAGGCTTGACTGTTGTATTGATTCTTTGACTTTGACCTCTGCCTACTTGGCCTTGGGGGGGTCCACCCTCGGAGAATGAGGGTTGTACACCATTATTAAACTTCGTTTCGATGTTCGTATTCATATTCAACTTGTCTTTAGATATAGTTTGATATTGAGAATTTGTATTTACAATTTTCATAAGCAAGTTGATTTTTTATTTTAATTCATCATTCATGATTTTTAAACTATGTCTAGCTTTATTATAATTGATTGTGCTATTTTTAAGAGTGGTAACAATTAAGTCAATATGTTTTTCGTATTTATCCCTATATTCATCAAATGTTTCATCCATCTCTTTAATTTCAATTTTATAGTCTTTGCACTTAGCACAATCATTTATCAAAGATGAATTTTCTAAACATAATTTTTCATTTTGTTCTTTTACTAAAATAAAATCCTTTTCAAGTTTCATGAGTTTTTCCTTAATATTATAACAATCAAAACAAGGTTTTGTGTTTTCAAGTAAAGGACACGATGGTGAAACCACATCACAATTTGATTCTAAATTAACATTAGCTTTTAATCTCTTATTTTCTAAATGTAAATTTTTAATAGTGATTTTCAATTTCTTGATCTTACGTTTAGCGTTTTTAGTATATTGAAACTAGAAATGGAAGTTATCACATAAGAAGAAGATTTAGTCTTCCTTACAGCGCTATTGGAGGAGGCAGATTGTGAACATGAAATTCCTTCGTCATCTTTTAGTTCTTCCTCCATTATAGATGGACCTATATCTTCTCTTTCTCTTGGTGTATTGTTCTCCTTTTCTATTTCAATATTCTCCATGGCTTCGCTCCGAGAGAGATCTTCTTGAATGATAGTGGATGCTTGGACATTTTTCTCTTCCTGTGTTTGTTCCATACCTGCGAGAGGAAGATCATACATTTCTTCAAGAAATTTCTATACTTTGTATGCACTAGAAAAACAGTATATTAATTTGAAAATTTCATTTGAAAGACCACAAAATAAATAGTGTTTAGCATTTGCATTTAACTGAAGTTCTTTTTTATTTGATTCATTTGCAGGTCTAGTTATGGCAAAATTCCATACTTCGATATCTAAAGTTTTAATAAATTTTTCAATTAAAATTTTTCATCCTTTATAATTTGATCCTTCGAATAAAGGTGGTGCAAGAGATTTGTCTTCTTCTTCAAAATTACCCCCACTGAAAGAAGCGAGATCATGAGACGCCATTATTCCCGGTTGTTAAGCCGATTGGAATAAAACCCCTTTGATACCACTTGTTGGATCGGTCGGCGCCCTTAGAGGGGGGGGGGGTGAATAAGGGTTTTCAAAAACTTTAGATTTTATTTAGAAAAACTTTGGAATATTGCAATATTAAAACAAGAAGTCAAGTAAAACAAAAAAAGAGACAAGCTTTATTGATATTAAGTAAGTTTTACAAAACTTGATCTCAATGGCACTAGAGATCGGAGGCGAATAATAAAAGCTCTTTTCGTTTTCTATCCCGACTCGCTTCCCCACGAACCGGTGGCCCTAGCCTTCTCCTTCCGGGATTCGGCCTCAAGCCACTCTAGCCAATCCTTCCCCGGATGTGGCCTCGACCACCCCCTAGACCTAGCCTAGATCTAGTCGCCAACACGAGGCGAATTTCAGCCCTAAGTCCTACCCCAGACCTAGTCGCCAACACGAGGCGAATTCACTACCGTTTACAAAGAAAAAGAGAGATAAAATAGAAGACAGCAATAATAAAAACTCCCTATATGGATCTCTTGGAGAAGTGGACGAAGGCCCGCAGAGTATGATCGTAGTCGATGCGGTCTTTCGTCATGATGATGACGCGTGTTGAAATCTTCTCCACGGATCTCCTTATGGCTTTATGGATTTGTGGGAGTATCTCTCAGAACTCTCCTCTCTATGATGTGGCACGAGGCTCTGGAATTTGGGATCTCTAGAGGATGATGAAGACGGAGCCAAAGTGTCCATTTTATAGCGGCAGGATCTTCAATCTGCGGCAACATTTTGCGCCATGCTACTGCCAGCGCTAGTAACTACCGTCGGGCGCTAGCTCCTTCTAAAAACACTGTCGGAATCGCGCTAATCATCGCTAGCGTCGGGCGCTATCGCTACCGCCGGCGCTAGTGGCCATGTTGGAATTCTGGCCTCAATTTTGGGGACAACCATCCTTGAGTCATGTGGACTTTGATTTCCTGCACACTTAAACACACAAGATCAAATACACATAGGATTTGTTATTCTCAAACCTAGGAGATGCGGAAGACCATGTTCCAACAGTAGTGACAACCCTCCTCTACCCCGGACGTAGTTGTGGACCGAGCTTAGACGCGGATTGACAACCTTGCGATTCCAACCGTGAATCCCAACGAGCCTTCAGATTCGGTCGATTTCTTACTCTCTTACAAATTGTAATGATATTGTAGGGTAGATTCTTGTATTTTTGGATGATATGCACAATGATCTTTAATTGCAATGTTTATTTCATATTTCTATGAAACCATTTGGTTATTTGTGTATATGAGATGTGCCACCACGTCATCCACCACTCCATCCATTAGGTTTGTGTGCCGCACTAGCAATTGCTAGTGGCGTGCTTGTCGACGAGGTGCTTGCGACCCTCACTCCGCATGCCTACTCATCCATCCGCCTAGTGAAGCGTGGCATAGCGGCCCGTGTAATCCATTCGCCTAACAAAGCAGCGCGCTCAAGGCCTGCACAGTTCGATTCCGTTTGCCTACTCGTCCATCTGCCCTTTCGAAGCAGCGCGCTCAAGGCATGCCTAGTCTCCATCCCGCCAAGCGAAGCATTGCATAGCGGCATTGTATAGGAGTAGTTGTAGTTATTTTCTCTTTATTTTCCACAAAACCAAAACCCCGTTTCCGCAACCCATCCGACTTAAGGACTTCAATCTCAAGTCCTTCCTCAATAGTAAACTCCACCTTACTATGTTCCTTCGAGATCGATACTTGGGGATTCACTCCCACATTTTATATTCCTTGAACGATCGGTACACTGCAGTTTCGTGCCGCAGTCTTGCTACCGCCTATAGCGGTTTGCTAAGATTTGCGCATCAGTTGTCGATTTGATTAAAATAGTGGGAGCCTTTAATAAAAGTCCTTATTAATATAAAATGTATTTCGAAATACAGTACTAAATCTTTTGCAAATTTATTGTAGAATTTCCATGGCAAGTGGATCTCACTCCACCCTGTCCCTGAGAGCTATTCTTGAGAAGGACAAGCTCAACGGGACGAACTTCCTCGACTGGTATAGGAACCTGAGAATTGTTCTCAGGAAAGAGCGCAAGCTCTATGTCTTGGAAGGTGAAACCCCCACAGAGCCGACCGGAAATGCTTTGAGAGCAGATAGAGATGCTTACAAGAAGTATCAGGATGATACCTTGGATGTGGAATGCCTCATGCTTGCTACCATGTCCTCTGAGCTTCGGAAGCAACACGAGAGCATGTGTGGTTATGAGATAATCGGGCACCTCAAGAAAATGTTCGAGGGGCAAGCCCGGTAAGAGAGGTTTGACATATCCAAGACATTATTCCAGTGCAAAATGGGAGCTCGAGACTCAGTAGGGACTCACGTACTCAAGATGATTGGGTATATCGAGAACCTTGAAAGACTGGGTTTTCCCATGAGCCAAGAGTTGGCCACGGATCTGATCATACAGTCGTTGCTGGACAGTTATGAGCAGTTCGTCTTGAACTATAACATGAATGAAATAGACAAGACACTGCCCGAGCTCTTAGGCATGTTGCGAACTACTGAAAATAATATGATGAAGGTCAAGCCTGCTAGCCCCATACTGATGGTGCATAAAAGCACGCGCAAGACTAAGGGATTCAAGAAGACGAAGATAGGATCTAAGTCTCATCTTGATCCCAAATCTTCTGCACTGAAAAAGAAAGGTCTGGCGAAGGAAGGAAAGTGCCACCACTGCGGTAAGGCTGAGCATTGGAGACGGAACTGTCCCATCTATATTGAGGATCTGCAAAAGAAGAAGGGAAGTGTGACTTCCACTTCAGGTATTTATGTTATAGAGATAAACTTTTCTGCTCCTTCATCTTGAGTATTGGATACCGGATGCGGTTCTCACATTTGTACAAATGTGCAGGAACTGAGAAGGAGAAGAATGTTGGGTAAAGGGGAGGTAGACCTGCGCGTCGGGAATGGAGCAAGAGTTGCTGCCGTCGTCGTTGGTGTCTACTGTCTTTCTTTGCCCACTAGGCTTGTAATTGAATTAGATAACTGTTATTTTGTTCCAGCCATAACTAGAAACATTATATCCATATCATGTCTTGACATGAAAGGCTTTTCGTTTATAATTAAGAACAATTGTTGTTCAATTTTTATGAATGATGTTTGTTATGGTGTAGACTAATTGTTTTATGGTTTATATGTTTTGAACTTAGACCATCCGATCTATAATGTAGAAAATATTAAAAGACTAAAAACAAATGACTCGAATCCTACGTACCTTTGGCATTGTCGTTTAGGCCATACAAACGAGAAACGCATATCCAAGCTCCATAAATATGGACTACTAGACTCATTTGATTATGAATCATTTGAGAGATGCGAGTCATGTTTATTAGGCAAGATGACGAAAGCTCCTTTCACTAGTTGTAATGAGAGGGTTGATGATCTCTTGGGTATAATACAAAGTGATGTATGCAGACCCATGAGTTCTATGGCTAGAGGTGGGTTCTACTACTTCGTTACATTTACTGATGATTTCAGTAGATACAGATACGTGTTTCTTATGAAGAATAAATCCGAGACCTTTGAAAAGTTCAAAGTGTTTAAAAATGAAGTAGAGAACCAACTGGGAAAAAGGATAAAAGCACTCCGATCTGATCGAGGTGGCGAATATCTGAGTCATGAGTTTCGTGATCATCTCAAAGAGTGTGGTATTGTATCACAGCTCACTCCGCCCGGAACACCTCAGCATAATGGTGTTTCTGAGAGGAGGAATCGTACCTTGTTAGACATGGTGCGATCGATGATGAGTCATGCAGATTTGCCCGTTTCCTTTTGGGGTTTTGCTTTAGAGACTGCTGCTTTCACACTAAATCAAGTTCCAACGAAAACGGTTCAAAAGACACCATATGAGATATGGACTGGAAGCGTCCTAGTATGTCGTTCATCAAGATTTGGGGCTGTGAGGCATACGTGCGACGTCAAATGCCTGACAAGCTGGAACCCAAATCGGATAAATGTTATCTCGTGGGGTATCCTAGGGAAACCAAAGGATACTACTTCTGCTTACCGTCTGAGGGCAAAGTGTTTGTCGCAAGGACTGGTGTCTTTTTGGAGAAAGAGTTCTTATCCAGAAAGACTGCAAAGGTAGAACTTGAAGAAGTTCAAGAGACACAAACAATGAACGAACCGGAATTGGAACCTGAGCAAGGATTATAAGAAGTTGTGGCTGGAGAACCTGCTCAAGAAACAAAAGTCCTACGTAGATCTGGTAGACCAAGATTTGGGCCTGAGAGATATGGATTTCTCATGACTCAGATAGGTAATGTGTTGCTTATGGATCATGATGATGAGCCTGCAACCTACCAAGAGGCTATGAATGGACCAGACTCCGAGAAGTGGCTTGAGGCCATGAAATCTGAAATGGACTCCATGTACACAAACCAAGTTTGGACCTTGGTGGAACCACCTGAAGGGGTACGACCCATAGGGTGCAAGTGGGTCTTCAAGAAGAAGACCGACATGGATGGGAATGTCAGACATTCAAAGGCCGGCTGGTGGCTAAAGGTTTCAGGCAAATTCATGGTGTTGACTATGATGAGACCTTTTCCCCTGTGGCCATGGTCAAGTCCATCAGAATTCTACTTGCTATTGATGCGTATTATGACTACGAGATCTGACAAATGGATGTCAAAACGGCTTTCCTTAATGGAAATCTCCTTAAGGAAGTGTACACGACACAACCCGAGAGTTTTGACTCTCCAAGTGAAGCCACTAAAATATGCAAGTTGAATCGATCCATTTATGGATTGAAACAAGCTTCTCGAAGTTGGAATCTGCGTTTTGATGAGAAGATCAAAGAGTTTGGTTTCATCAAGAACGAAGATGAGCCTTGTGTTTACAAGAAGATTAGTGGGAGCATTGTTGTCTTCCTGATATTGTATATAAATGACATACTGCTGATCGGGAATGACACTCTGACCCTGCAAGTTGTTAAGAACAACCTAGGGAACTGCTTTTCTATGAAAGACTTGGGTGAAGCGACTTACATACTTGGTATTAAGATCTATAGAGATAGATCAAAGAAGTTACTGGGTTTGACCCAGAGTACATACATTGACAAGGTGTTGAAACGGTTCAACATGCTTGAGTCCAAGAAAGGATTCGTACCCATGTCACATGGTGTGAGTCTCTCTAAGGATCAGTGTCCAAAATCTTTCGAAGATAAGGACCGCATGAAGTTGATTCCATATGCTTCGGCAATTGGATCAATCATGTACGCAATGTTATGCACTCGACCCGATGTCTCTTATGCTTTAAGCATGATGAGCAGGTATCAGTCTGATCCTGGTGATGGTCACTGGATAGCTGTCAAGAATATCCTAAAGTACTTGAGAAGGACTAAGGATATGTTCTTGGTGTATGGTGGAGAGGAAGAGCTCGTTGTAAATGGTTACGCGGATGCTAGCTTCCAAACTGATAGGGACGATTCAAAGTTTCAATCAAGTTTTGTATTTTGCCTCAATGGAGGAGCTGTAAGTTGGAAGAGTTCCAAGCAAGAGACAGTTGCCGATTCTACGACAGAAGCCGAGTATATTGCTGTCGTAAATGCGGCAAAGGAGGCTGTGTGGATTAGGAAATTCATCGGCCAGCTAGATGTAGTTCCTAGCATTGTTGATCCTGTAGTTCTCTACTGTGACAACAACGGTGCAATTGCCCAAGCTAAGGAACCTAGATCTTATCAGCGCTCCAAGCACATACTTCGGCAGTTCCATCTTATTCGAGAGATTGTTGATCGAGGAGATGTGAACATTTGCAGAGTACTGACTGAAGAAAACACAGCGGATCCACTGACAAAGCCTCTTGCGCAAAAGAAGCATGATGGTCATGTTAGATCAATGGGTATTAGATACCTGAATGATCGTTTTTAGTGGGAGCCTTGTGGATTGTATGTTTGTCGGTTGTTTATTCATTTGATGGATTGTAATGTATACTGTATGTTTCTTTTTACATTTATGGCAAGTTCTTTTATTATGTCAACCGTTTCTATTTGATAGACTAATTAACATAATGAATGCCCTTAGAATGTTTGCTTCCATAGGAATTCAAGTACGTGACTTGAATGTGAGGGTCTATGCTTAAATGAAGCTTCATTCTTAAATGGTCCCTGGTCGAGGTATCATCCTAGAAATTTAGGGCGAGGATGAGACCATAAGACTAGCATGTGCGTTGACTGATGACCGGTTCTCACAGGTCATGATATTGTGATATCAAGTCATCACATGGGTACTTGTTAAGAACAAGTTGTACTGGACAGACCCCCCGTGAGACTACTTTGTGGATTGTTATATGAACGTGTCACAAGTAGGTCTCAAGTGACAATGGTGTTTGTGGTCCTTTGACCTGAAGTCATAGCATTCATCATGTGAGGAAGAGCGTACTTTGATGCCATCTAAAGTCTTCTCTTGAGAAAGGTTGACGATAAGGGTGGTTGTTGGGTATGTTACGAATCATTTGGATGTTTGTGTGTGAGCAGAAATGTGATTTGTCCTCCTGTATGACAGGAGTTACATCCATGGGCCCCTTGATGGAATGAGACTGAGAAATGCATGGCCATGCTTGGTTGAGTCAATATATGATATTGAGCTAACCAATTTCAGACAGTCTATTCTAGATCAGGAAATTGGGATTGAACAATTATGAGGGTGACACAGTCCATGCCTCTAGTTCTATCCGGATGTAAAGGACAAAGGGACATGACAACACTGATACATTAGTTAAGACAGGCTTATTGAGTTATGAACTCTTATTTCTTGGGTAGCAATGATGTATTGCTAGATGCCGCTCATTATTTGTGAGACTTTTGTTGATACTTTGTGATCAAGTGGGAGACTGTTGGAGTTTCTGAGGTGATCTCATAGCAATCAACAGTTAGTCTTACTGCCAACGCAATATGAGCCTATATGGTTGCACATATAAGCGTTTGGAGAAGTTGGAGAAAGGATAGTGTTGGCCTTACTCATATTGGATATGAGTGGGACCAATCATGTGACTGCTTGGAATCAAGTTGAGAATGTCTCAAAAGGAAATCGTTTAAAGTGTTTAAACGAATGGATTTATACTAGATAATTCGGCTAAAGGATTTAGACGAATTCGGCTAAAGGTTTTAGACGAATTCGGCTAAAGGGTTTAGACGAATTCGGCTAAAGGGTTTAGACGAATTCGGCTAAGTCAAAATTCGGCTAAAGTGTTTAGTTGAATAAATGACAAATTCGGCTAAAGGGTTTCGCCGAATTTATATAGACGAATTCGTCGAAATGGTTTCGCCGAATCTGAGTCGAATTCGGTTATATTGTTTAGTCGAATTCGGCGAATGTAAATCTGGACAGAAATGTTCTGTTTTTCCTCTGGTCTGCGGATAGCCTATTTTATATCTTGCATATAAAAGGAACGCGATTAGGTCTTCGAAGGAGACGATATAGATCGAGCCTTTTCGCGATTTCTGGAGAGCAAAAAGACGGAAGTGTTCTGGTCGCTCTCGTTCCGTCCGCCGACCTAATCGCCGCCGACAGTCGCCGCCTCCCCTTCAACGGATCTAGCAGTTCGTGGGGACGCAAAGGACGTTCTTTCTCCGACCCCTTCCTTGTTCGACAAGGCTTTGGGGTTCTCCATCGTTCGTGTGGATCGGTGTAGAGGAGCCGACACATTTCGGTTCTTGGAACTCAGATTTTGTCTACCCGATTTCATCTTGGAGCACCTTGGTTGAGTATTGACTCAATCCCGCGAAGGTATATTGCATTTGCTTTCCTAATCTCTTGATTCATGAGATCTGCAAGTTCCTTACTCTTTGGGCTGTTCTAGTATTTCTTCCGCTGCGCACATCTGATGTGTTCATATCATTATGAATGGTATTTTAGAAAAACCCAACATCCATTCCCTGTACGCCCTTTGGTAAGAGCGGACTCCGACACCTCTACACCCTCTAATAAGAGCAGACTCCGACCCTTTTACGCCCTCTGGAAAGAACGGACTCCGGTCCCTCTACGCACTCTGGTAAGAGCGGACTTCGATCCCTCTATGCCCTCAAGTAATAGCGGACTCCGCTCGCTCTACCCACTCTGGTAGGAGCGGACTCCGGTCCCTCTTGTAAGAGCAGTCTCTGGTCCCTCTACACCCACTGGTAATAGAGGACTCTGATCCCTCTATGCCATTGGTAAGAGCAGACTCTGGTCCCTTTATGCCCTCTGGTAAGATCGGACATCGGCCCCTGTACGCCCTCTGATTACAGGGGACTCCAGTCCCTCTATGCCCTCTGGTAAGAGCGGATTCCGACCCCTCTACGCCCTCTGATAAGAGCAGACTCCAGTCCTTCTACGAACTTTGGTAAGAGCAAACTCCGGTCCCTCTACGTCCTCTGGTAAGAGCGGATTTCGGTCCCTAAATGCCCAATGGTATGGGAGGACTCTAGTCCTTCTATGCCCTCTAGTAAGAGTGAATTCTAGTCCCTCTACGCCCTCCGGTAGTGGCGCACGATAGTCCCTCTATGCCATATCCGGGCGACAACCTTCAACCTGAGCGTCGAATGGTGACTTTTAGAAGTAATCTTAAACACCATGCTTGTGAATCCCCGATAAGGGCAGACGAAATCCCCATGCGCCATCCGAGCATCTACCTACAATGCTTACGCCAAACAACGAGCTCATAATCAAGTGACAATCTCTGGTGCTAATATCGGGTGTCACGCTCACAATTATGGCAACGACCCATGGCGCCAACGCTTAATGGCATGCTCGAAGCTCAAATAAATACTTTATGATATTCTTGCAAAACGGTAAGCTCATAATCGCACAAGGCACGACAATTCGCCTAAGAAAACTCACGAAGAGGTATGCACGAAAAAAATGATCCCGACGCAAAAAAAAGGCTCGCACACCCATGAATATGCTGGGAACAGAAAATTTTCGGGCTCACTCTTTACAAGTCGCGGCTCCCGGGAATTGGAGGGCATTTGATGCAGTTCACCTTAATTTCACCCGAGTCAGGGCAGTTTTCGAAATCATAACCCCGACTGGATCGCCTAAGTGTACCAGCTCGACTGCACACAGCTCGCGCACACACACAAGCCACACATACACAAGAGTCGCGCGCGCACACGCACAAGACACACATACACAAGAGCCGTGCGCGCATATGGGCATAGGAGTCGCGCGCACGGGCGCACAAGAGTCGTGTGCGAGGGAAATAGTCACACGGGCAACAACCGCGTGCACCCAGTGACCGCCCGCATGCATAGGCCACCCGCGCACGCGCATGCTCAAGCCGCGTCCACGCGTAGGTCGCACGCGCGTGGAGGCTCCGCGTGCGCCCCCTGCAAATGTCGGCCTTCCGCCATCGCCGTTCATAAATGCCGCCCTCCACCGCCCTCAGCCACCACTGCCGCTGTCAAACCTTCCTGGGCCGTCCGATGGCATGTTTGTCATTTTTTTTCTGGAAATTGGTGATCCAGTTGACCAGGATCGTGCAACCTCATTCCTGGTCCAAGACTCCAAAATGACGAAATTACCAATGCGCCCCTCAGAAAAACCATAAAAAGACCTACATATATCCATTTGAAGACATGCAACTAAGATGAGAGAAAAAGAGCTCTGAAGGTCTTCCGACGAAAACTTAAAACTTTAAAGGTTTTCTGGCGAAAACTTAGAGATTTCTGGCGAAAACTTAGTTTTTTGACGAAAACTTAGAGATTTTTGGCGAAAACATAGAGTTTTTTGGCGAAAACATAGAGTTTTTTGGCGAAAACTTATAGTTTTCTGGCGAAAACTTATAGTTTTCTGGCGAAAACTTATAGTTTTCTGGCGAAAACTTATAGTTTTCTGGCGAAAACTTATAGTTTTCTGGCGAAAACTTATAGTTTTCTGGCGAAAACTTATAGTTTTCTGGCGAAAACTTAGAGTTCTCTTGCTCTCCGGCTCAAGCGCTCACTTTGCTCAAGTGTCCACTTTGAGCACTCCCTCGCTCTCTTGCTGAAGGGAGGACTTCACTCTCCATAGTGCCTACTCAAGTGTCTGCTCAAGTACCTGTTCCAGAAGTCGCTCATACGAGCGCTGCGTGAATCCTTGCATTCTTTTCTCCTTTAAATATTTGTAATCAGAGCGGTGACCTGCCAGCCTCCCGAATATTCCAACACTTGTAACATCAAGCAAAATAGTGGAATTGGTCGGCACCGAACCGACCCAGTGATTTTTTTCCTCGTTTTTTTCACATAAAAGATCATGTCGTTCATGCTGTTGATTCTCTTTTAGCTGTTTGCGCGCTTGACTCACTCTCGAGTGAAGTCGATTCAATTCTGCAGACCAAAAGAGCGCTTCTGCAGACCAAAAGAGCGCTAAGCGACCCGCAACAATAATATAATGAAAAAGTTTTCTATTATTAAGAGTGTGGTGGACAAAAAAGTATATACTTTCCTTCCACTTATTATTTTCATAATAATATAAAAATTTGGTGCCTTTCATTGTCATACTTTTAAATGTTTTACATCAAAAAGCCTTTAAATTACCCCGTCCGCAAAGAATCGAATTCCGTAAATAGCCATAACCCCGACTTCCTCGCATGATGACAACTGTCCAAACATACTCGTACCAAACCCACGGCTCTGATCTCGACAGCATTTCAACGTGCCAGCACGGCCCCATCCCCACCGTTCATTCTTCCCCAGCTCGTTCCCCGCATCCGCTGCGCCCTTTGTTAAACGGCATGCCCGCCCTCCAACTATATATGAACTGGGGCGCGGCCCCGTGTTACCGTACAGCGATATTTACAGACAGCGGATCCATTGCGATTCGCGCTCCCAACAAACAAGAGATTTTATTTAATAATTATATATATAAAATAAAATGGCAGTCCCTTCGTAAGAGTCACGCAAACCCGTCAAATTAGGTGGAGGGGGATAAAAACGAATGGAAAATAATTTACCTTCTCGCCCTTTCTTCGCTGTTGAAAATTGACCGCCTCCCTTTTTCTATCGTCTGAACTGTAAAGATCTCAGAGAGGGATACCTGTTCCGAAAAATTTCGTCTGCTAAGGATTGTTATCGGTCTTCCCCTCCCACAGAATTCTGGTTGGATCGAGAATTCGTTTGGGATTTGGTGGTGAAACCCTTCGATTGACTGAAACACTAGGGTTTCTCACGGTCTGATGAGTTTCGCCTTCCTCTGCGAATGTCTTATCCCCACTCCGCTGTGCTGCTGCTGTTTTTCGTCGTCGTTTCGGGGAACCCGAACCCGAGAGGCCATATCGAGGAGGAGTCGTTTTCGGTGCTGAGCGAGAATTTTATGTGGCACGACTATTCGCCGCCATCGCCGCCGCCGCCGTCGCCATTCAATCCTCCGACGTGTTCCTGCGAGGAGGATCTTGGGGGAGCGGGATCCTTCCGCACACTCTGCCTGCTGAGTGAGAGCGTGCACCTTAGTGGGGATGTTTACATTAAAGGAAATGGGAGCCTTAGTCTGCTTCCTGGGGTTGAGCTTAGCTGTCGGGTTCCGGGATGCATTGTTCTGGTCAACCTTTCGGGAACCATCACCATCGGGCGTGGTTCGGCCATTGTTGCTGGGACGGTTAAGCTGGCCGCGTCCAGCATGAGCATTGGGGAGGGCGCTTCACTGAGCACAGCGTCTATGGCTGGGGAACCACCGCCACAGACCAGCGGTGCCGCCACGGGGGTTCATGGAGATGGTGGTGGACATGGTGGTCGAGGAGCTAGCTGCTTCTTGAGGGATGGACAGGCGCAGGATGACTCCTGGGGTGGAGACACCTACGCGTGGTCAACACTTATGCTGCCATGCAGCTACGGAAGCAAGGGGGCTTCAACTAGTTTGGAAGAAGATTTTGGGGGAGCCGGTGGTGGCCGGGTTTGGTTGGAGATTGATGAAGTGCTGGAGGTCAATGGAACAATCAGCGCCGACGGTGTTGAGGGCGGACCCAAAGGTGGGGGCGGTTCTGGAGGGAGCATTTTTATCTCGGCCGCCAAAATGTAATAATACTCTACTTTCTTGCATTACATAAAACCGGCTTGTATCCTTTTTTTCTGATTATTCAGTTGGATTAAACATCAATCATGATTGTGTTGCATTGCTAGGAAAAACCATGTACATGCTTCTTCTTCAGTTTGTTCTCGCAAGTTGCCCTTATTAGTTAGTTGCGTGCATTTTGTATATCATGTGATGGGCCTTTGTCTGAGTTATGATAATTACAATTGATCAGTGTTGATTACTGCTTAAGACATCTCTGATTCATTCTATGGCAGACAATGCATTTGGTGTTATGGATGATGTTTAGAATGGCAAGGTTGATTTCCAATGAGGAAATTGTTATGATATAGACACAGTTTATAATTGTAAGATGGTTATACTTTCAATTATGGTCATATCTCTTGACGCTTGATAGTTTTTAAATTGAAACATACTATGCGTTGTCTAGTGTATATTAGCCAACAATGAAACTATTTCAGCATGAAGGATGCCCATTCCTGACCTTCTTTCCTAACCTGTCATATCTTTAAGTTGAATATATGTCGGAAGAACATAGTGTCGTTGATATATGTTGTGGATGTAGTTTGAGCTTTCCTTCTTGTGTTTCAAAATATCTTAATTCAACTCAAATGACATAAGAAAATATAAAATATGGATAATTTTACATTGCACTTGTTGTATCGTTATGATCTTTAAACACCTATTTGTTTTAACAAACTGCACTTAACTCTCATGTGTTTCCAACATTGTTATCTTTTCCATCCAATACAACAACAACACTCAAGCCTTTATCCCACCATAGTGTGGTCGGCTATATGGATCCTTTGTTGCCATTGCGCCCTATCTTTATTCATATCCTCACTAATGCCTAAGTACATCATATCTTTCCTTATAGTTTCATTCCAAGTCTTTTTTGGTCTACCCCTCCCCCGTTTAACATGTCTAGTGACTACACTCTCACAACGCCTAACTACATTCCTTTACCTCTTTCCCATCCAATATTATAGAAAAATGTTATACCGTCCAAAGATGATTCATAGGCATGCTTACTACATTCCTTTACCTCTTTCCCTTGAAAAAAATATTTATTCTTCCTTAAAAGCTATTTTCTCATCTTCTCCTCCCTCGCCACAAATCCCATCGCTTCAAAAGGGATAAGAAAGATCATTGATGCCGCCATTAAGGTAGTTGGAGAGGCCGAGGCTGTTGGAGTAGGTGGCGTAATGGGTGGAATTGGAAAATTTGGCCCTACGATTCCGACAGTTTCCATTCGAGCGAGTGCCGATTTTTCTTGATTCCGCCACTTTAGCGCGTTTCCTATCCGTCTTCTCCGAGCCTTCCTAGAGCAACCTGTTGGATCTTGTGGCGCCCTTAGAGGGGGGGTGAATAAGGGCTAAAATTTACTTTGAAATTTTTCAAATATATTATGATAATTTTAACGGATAAACAAGTAGATTTTTAGACAACCCAAATAAACACTTAGAAAATCATAAGAAATTGGAAATCAAATTTATTTCCACAAGTGATGAATACAAAGGATTGTCGATCTTAATAAAGCTTAAAATCAAGGCTATAATAAAATAAACTTTTAACAATTTGTGTTTACCAATCCTTCTACCAAGGATCGGAAGGCTATCACTTGTCTCTCTCTAGACCAAGCCCAAGCCTATCCTCTAGATCTTCCCTAGATCTAGACGTAGCACACAAGGCCACGATTTCCCACCAAGCCACGCAAGGACTTGGACGCTCCGCACAAGGAAGCGATTTTCCCCTAAGCCTTGCAAGGACTTAGACGCTCCGCACAAAGAAGCGATTTTCCCTACCAATACAAAGTAAAATGTATATAAATGAAAATACAAGATAAAATAAGAACTCCCTAGAAATTCAGATCTCTGAAAGGAAGGTTGAAGCCTCGAGATGATCGTTGATGTAGAAGCGCGTCCGATCTCGTCTTCAATTTCAAACCTTCTCAGCATAAATGGGAGTTCATGAGGTTCTGGAGCTCTCTGGATGGAATGCACTCAGGAAGGGACTTAGAATCTTCAAAGCTTGCTATGCACGAACAGAAAGAACCATTTTATAGATTTTCACTGTCGCCTGAGCGACATCACTGTCGGAATTCCGACAGCGCAAAACTGCCGCTCGTAGTGCGCTGTCGTGCGGGCAGTTACGGTAACTTCCGAGCTGTCGCCTGGGCGACAGTAGCTGTCGGAAAATTCCGACAGCGCCAAACTGCTGCTCGTCGTGCTGCGGGCAGTTGTTGTAACTTCTCTGCTGTCGCCTGGGCGACATTGACTGTCGGAAAATTCCGACAGCTCCTCTTCATTTTTGTCGTCCGAAACTTCTCCAGACTGTAGATTGAGTCGTTCTCATCTCCGAAATGGGGTGGCACGTTCTGTAACTCTTCCTGGATTGAAAGTTATGACCATTTTAAGATCAGCACACAAAACTCATCCTTTTGCTTTTTCTAATGTGTACACACTCTTGGATCATGCCCATGAACGAGGACTTGTCTCCTCATTGAACTTGTACAACCTGGACACTAAACACACAAAAGACTAGATCAAATACATCATGGTATTTGTTATTCTCAAACCAAGAGATGCGGAAAGCAAGCTCCAACAATCTCCCCCTTTTGATAATAACAAATACCCATATGAGAAATTAGTGAGTTTATAGATAAGTGCGATAAAAGATATGCATGAATAAAAGGTTTACTGCGTGATAGATTTTACTCCCCCTAAATATCTATGTCACTAGATTTCTCATTTTATTCTCCCCCTTTTGTTATTACCAAAAGTGGGTTGTCATGATCGAGCAATATCACTCCCTCTACATAGACGCTTTCCATGAAAACTTTTTAATATACTCCCCCTAAATTGTATTCTCCCCCTAAATGTATGCTCCCCCTAAATGTTATAATTAATTGCAATGGTGCATTCTGAAAAATTGAGATTAGTAAGAGATTTCTTGAATTTATATTTCTCCCCTTTTTTTGATATTATCAAAAGTTATTTTGAAATAAAGAATGAATAATTATGAAGAAATAATAAATATGGGAGTATATAAGAGTAATAGATTTTATGTCGAGAAGAAAATAGGATGCAATCAAAAGCTTGTTAAATACTACTTGTTGAGAAAAATATAAGCATGATGTAATATAAAGTAGTAAGCAACATAGCTAACATGATAAAGTGAACATTCTATTTTAAGATACCACTTGCTTAAAGGAAAACACAGTGTTAAAAATAATAAGCACTCTTAAACATAAACATCATTTTAGAAGATAAAACCATATAAAGGATAATGAGTTTTAAATTTGAAAAGTTGATGTTTGAGTTAAAGATTGAAGAGATGCTATTCCATTAAGAAAAAAAAATTGCAAGCATGATTTCATAATATCAAGAAAAGACACACAAACTACAATGTAATAAAATTTTCATTTCAAGTAAACATAAACATTGTAGCGGTCATGCTTTGTTATCTAGTGCATTTACTTAAGTTTGTAGAGATTTGAGTAGATGAGCATTAGGATCCAATTCTCATGAGTAGAAGTTTTATGAAAGATAATGATGTGTACAAAGTAGTGTTTTGATAAATTATACAAGTGAATCAATCAAAAACACATGACATATATAATGAAATAACACAACATTAAAATACACAAATAATATTACTTCCACACTAATTCAATGCACATGAATAAATAGTACAACTACCAAGGTGCTCTGCACACACAATGCTTATTAAGACTTATCAGGGTGCAAAGTAGTGCTTGGTGGATCACTTTTATACTTTTTAACTTTATTTTCATTTTTTTTGTGATCCGGTGTACTAAAGAGAAGTGGTGTATAAATTGTTTGCTACAAGACACTTTACAATTCTTAGCCAAGGTGCTCAACCTCACAATGCTCATTAAGACTTATCAGGAGGGTGAGTAGTGCTTGGTGAAGTTTTCCTTGTCATTTATTATTTGCTTTTTAATTTAGCGACTAAGGACTCCGAATTCACTTGTTTTGCAAACATAGCATTTTAAACCACATTTCTCTAAAGAATAAGTGCATGAAAAACAAAGAATTGTAATAACCAATTCAATGTTGTGTAGGTAATCTATTTAGGCATTTTAATTATTTATGTTATTATACTACACAATCATGTAAGAATAAGATTGTAAACACATGTAGGTTATCAAAAATAAGTGAGTGAATGAATCATTATCAAACATAATACATTACTCATACTTAGAGACATGCTAAACATTTCTATACATGTTTATCCACAATCAATTTCATTGCACATAACAAGATAATTTTCAAGGCATGTCAAATACAAAACAATGTTTTTAAGAAATTTGAAAGTTAAATTAAACATTGTATTTAATCTTTAATTGATATAATTAATCATCCATCCTTGACAGTGACAATGAATAACAATCAGCTTTTTTTTTATAAATTTTTGAATTTTTTTTATATATGCACAAAACAATAAACACACATAAAGAAAAACATATTTTTGTTCTTTAAAATTGTTTTGTAAATTTGTATTTGTTTTTTTTATATATATTCTCTGGAAATCATAGAAGTCTTTAATAGCCCTTTCAGTAAATGATAATCTATGCCAGAGAAATAAACAAAAAAAAATATATGAGAAAATACATATATATATTTTTAAAAGAAATAAAATTTTTGTTTTAAAAGGAATAAAAAAATAGAAAACATTTACAAACACACAAAATATTAAAATAATACCAGAAATAATTCAAAACAAACAAAAAAAAAATATTTTGGAGCAAAGGAGCTAACGCCAGGCATTAACTTCTTAACGCCAAAACAGAACTGCATTTCTTGATGTTTTGAAAAATATTTTTCTCAATTCATTTGTATTATAAAGAGACCTTCCTTCAGTTGAAATTTCAGAGTATATTGATTAGATTTGAAGGCTCTTTTAGCATATATTTGGTGATTTTTCAAATACTTGTGTTTGGTAAAATCATTAAAGCTCGAAATATTAAAATATGCAAACACATGATGCAATGTTAGAATAAAAAAATATGCATGATTTATGTATAAAGAGTGAGATAATGTTCATGCAATGAATATAATATAAGTACATCTAAGATCAAGATACCTTAACTACATGACTACACTCTAGCCCCGTACTAAGTGACGGATGGGCATGAGGAGCTGCACACATGCCGTAGGTTGGGGTGTTAATCCCATATGCATACAAAAGACGACGCTCAACCTAGCACTCTTTCCCCCCAGTGCCTCTCAAGGCCCCACTGGAACCCTCCCCGGTTAATGACAAGACATGACTTAGAGGTTAGGTCTCTAATGCACACAATCCTACGCCCTCGCTATTGTGAGACACATGTCATAGGTTTATTGATTATGGCCATACTAAGCGTGTAAGCCTTAAATATATTAACTGTGTTATAATTTCATGATTAGTTTTGGATTCACAATTTTATCAAAGATTGTTGATTTTAAATCCATTTAGAAAAGTTTTATTCATGCAAATAACTAAAAGGAAAATAAGATTTTCATATTTTAATGATATAATTTACTTTAGCATTGCAAGATATAACTAGCATGAGCATTGATTTCTATCTATGGTACGTAATAATGCTAGTGTGATGAATTAGGACAACATGGTGCAAAGCTAAGTAAAGATGGACAAATATAAGATTGAGTTGCATGTATTCAAACATAGAGTTTTGAATTTTCATAGACCTAGAAAGAAGTGACAATTCTATTTGATTTCATCTTGTTGATATCAAGTTAATTCATAGGTCTAAAGATAATGAGATTCATGCAAACAATAAAGATGCACATCACACACACAAAACAAGATATGAAACTATAATACCAATTGCAATCATATATTTCATAATTCCTAAGGTTGATAGAATTAGTTGATTTAAGATAGGTCTTGGTGGATCATGAATTATGATATATGATTATAGTGAATTTTAGCATAGGATATTAATAGATCATGGTGGTGATTGTGAAATCATATTCATCATTTTTGTAAATTTTCTTTTTGATTTTAATTTTTAGAAATTAGACAAAACAAATACAAGGTATTTGACAACAATGATAGTAAAAATAATTTTTCAGAGAAAATCAGAATTTTTAGGAAAATATGTTACCGCCAACGTTAGTGACGGAGTTACTATATTTGATTTAAAACACATTGTTTTTGATATTATTTGATTCTGATTTTTCTCGATTATGATTATCAATATATGGGCTATTATATGCAGCAACGAAAAATAGACAAATATGCAATTAGTTGCACATTTAATATTTTAGCCTAAGACCCCTAAAAATCCATTTAAATCCAATTTTGAAGGTAATTTCATTAGTCTTGATAATATTATTTAGAAAATTTAGCATTCAATTTATAATGATAATATAAGACATTTATAGGCAAAGGATTTAAAAATGATAAAACAAAAAGAAAAGATAGATCACTTAAAAATTATGACTTTATATTCAATTTAATTCAATTTTGATTTGATAAACATTAGGCTTAAAATGTAAAAGTCATATTTCATAATATATCTAAGTGACCTTAGCGTGTTGGCTCAAAAATAAGAAAACAAACAAAAGAAAAAACAATTAAGCATATCATGAAGTAGAGTACTGATATTTCATTTTTAATTAATTTGTACTTCATGCAATATAATGATTCCTAGTGAATGAGAGACTTAGGTATCCAAAGGGGACCAAGTGTGATGGTTCCTTTGGGTACCCAAATACATCGTGTAGGCTTTTGGAGAGATAGTGATGAATGGGCCTTTACAAGTGGAGTTAGTGTTTCGTTTTTAATTTTGGGCCTCCATTCATACTTTGGTTGTTTATCTTTTAAATTCATATTATGATTATTTGACATCTTTTTGGAATGATAGTTGTTTGAAAAATAATTCATTTGGGATTTATGTTTATTCAAATTATTTTTCAAAATACATTGATGTTGATAATCATAATGAATTTTATTATATTGATTCTTTGAGAGTTTATAAGAGTGATGATCTTTCTTAAGAATTGAATGTTGAAAAAGTGGGTTACAATATGCTTTAAATGATTGGTTCTTATTTTGATGATTTTCATTTCCACTCTTTCTTATAGACGTACTCTTATAATATGAAGTTAAGCTTTTAGACTTTTGATAATTTGATAAACTATAAATAAAAGAAGTTTTATTATATGAAAAGTTTTGAATAAACATTTTTAATGATTCTAATTTATCCTTTAAATTATCATTTTCTTTTAACAATTTTTCATTATGCTCTTTTGAAGTTAAAAGACCTTTATCCAAAATCTTGAGTTCTTCTTTAAATGTATTATAATCAAAACAAGGTTTAGCATTTTCAATTAAAGAGCATGAACAAGAATTTGAAACATCAATATAAGATTCTACTTTAGCGTTTGCTTTTAAAGTTTTATTTTCTAAACGTAATTTGGAATTAGCATGTTTCAACTTTGAAATTTTACGTTTAACAAATTTAAGCACACGAAATGTAGAAATAGAATTTGTTATGAAAAGAGAAGATTTAGATTTTCTTACCTTACTATAGTTTCCGTCTTCTCTTTTGCTTGATGTTTTGCCATCAATTGAGTCCAATATTGTGACTCTCTTAGATATATCTTCCTCCAAGCATGAGTCCTCATCGGTTTCTTCTCTTGGATCCATAAGGAATTGCTCTTGTTCATCATCTGTGGAAGGAAGACTATAAGTAGTTTCAAGAAATTTCCAAACTTCAAAAGCAGTAGGAAGCGTATAAATAAGTTTGAAAATATTTTGATCTAATGCACAATATAGACTATTCATTGATTTGGCATTTAAAAATATTTCATTTTTATTTAAAATATTTTGGGGGATTTTAATTGTAATATTCCAAACTTCAATATCCAAAGTTTTAAGAAATATTTTCATAAGTGTTTTCCACCCATTATAATTTTCACCCATAAATAATGGTGGACATAATGATTTTTCATTTTCATAAAAATTATCCCCTCTAGAAGATGCGAGATCATGAAGCGTCATTATTCCCGGTTGTGAAGCCGTATTGGAATAACCTGCGCTCTGATACCAATTGTTGGATCTTGTGGCGCCCTTAGAGGGGGGGTGAATAAGGGCTAAAATTTACTTTGAAAATTTTCAAATATATTATGATAATTTTAACGGATAAACAAGTAGATTTTTAGACAACCCAAATAAACACTTTAGAAAATCATAAGAAATTGGAAATCAAATTTATTTCCACAAGTGATGAATACAAAGGATTGTCGATATTAATAAAGCTTAAAACAAGGCTATAATAAAAATAAACTTTTAACAATTTGTGTTTACCAATCCTTCTACCAAGGATCGGAAGGCTATCACTTGTCTCTCTCTAGACCAAGCCCAAGCCTATCCTCTAGATCTTCCCTAGATCTAGACGTAGCACACAAGGCCACGATTTCCCACCAAGCCACGCAAGGACTTGGACGCTCCGCACAAGGAAGCGATTTTCCCCTAAGCCACGCAAGGACTTAGACGCTCCGCACAAAGAAGCGATTTTCCCTACCAATACAAAGTAAAATGTATATAAATGAAAATACAAGATAAAATAAGAACTCCCTAGAAATTCAGATCTCTGAAAGGAAGGTTGAAGCCTCGAGATGATCGTTGATGTAGAAGCGCGTCCGATCTCGTCTTCAATTTCAAACCTTCTCAGCATAAATGCGAGTTCATGAGGTTCTGGAGCTCTCTGGATGGAATGCACTCAGGAAGGGACTTAGAATCTTCAAAGCTTGCTATGCACGAACAGAAAGAACCATTTTATAGATTTTCACTGTCGCCTGGGCGACATCACTGTCGGAATTCCGACAGCGCAAAACTGCCGCTCGTAGTGCGCTGTCGTGCGGGCAGTTGCGGTAACTTCCGAGCTGTCGCCTGGGCGACAGTAGCTGTCGGAAAATTCCGACAGCGCCAAACTGCTGCTCGTCGTGCTGCGGGCAGTTGTTGTAACTTCTCTGCTGTCGCCTGGGCGACATTGACTGTCGGAAAATTCCGACAGCTCTTCATTTTTGTCGTCCGAAACTTCTCCAGACTGTAGATTGAGTCGTTCTCATCTCCGAAATGGGGTGACACGTTCTGTAACTCTTCCTGGATTGAAAGTTATGGCCATTTTAAGATCAGCACACAAAACTCATCCTTTTGCTTTTTCTAATGTGTACACACTCTTGGATCATGCCCATGAACGAGGACTTGTCTCCTCATTGAACTTGTACAACCTGGACACTAAACACACAAAAGACTAGATCAAATACATCATGGTATTTGTTATTCTCAAACCAAGAGATGCGGAAAGTAAGCTCCAACACAACCCGCTCCTTCAAGATTCCGCCGGCTTTAGAGCCTTCCGATTCGTCCACTTTAGCGCATTCCGATTCGCCCACTTCTCTCTCCAGGAGCAACCAATCCCGAGTCGCTTGCGCGCGGGCTGCATGATCCTCTCGCACAGCGCCTGCTGCGTGAGACTAAACCCACACATTCTCGTCGATTGATGCTCCAATAGATTGATACATGCTCCTCCATCGACAAATGCCTGCTTGCTTTCACCTGCCTGCGACGTCCTTTACTCAGAGCCGTCCACTACTACGACTATTCCTTTCTTTAACTGGACGTCATGCGCTCCTTCCAATTTCTCCTGCTATTTCGCTTTATGCCCATGACTCGTTCCATGACCATTCATGCCGACGAGGGCCCCCTCTTCGATATACATCGATGCCACTAGCTTGAATCAAATCGAAGCTCGAGTGGAAGACCTTATCCTCCATCGCAAGCTTACCACCTTCGCCCACCGTCAATCTACTCCTCCGCTCCTCCACCTCCACCCTCCAACGAGTACACCACTGACTACATGTGATTCCTACACTCCACCGTGGGCATTCACCGGGCCCACCTTCGTTTGAGATATTGGTGTTTAGCGAGACATGCCCCTCGACTGGATCGCCCGCTCAGAACAATTCTTCGATTTCCAGCCCGCTCCCGCAAATAAGAAGGCTCTAATAACGACCTTATACTCCTTGCGTCTATTGGTTGCGTTGGACGTGCCAAAACGTTTGCCATCTTTTGATGTAACCGATAATCAAGAAATTGATTTTAAATAATAAAATTGAGATCATTTAAATTTTGATAACCAAGCTCAACTCACGGGCAAGAAAATGAGATAATTAAGCCAAGTCGCATCGCGCACAAGAGCCTAGCAATCGAAAGTAGCAACAACATGAATTATTTCATCCACAAGCGCATGAGTGAAGGAGAACAATAAAGTCTTCTTTTTCAAATCGACGACAAAGGGGTAAGAATGTTAATTAGGGCAAGAACACTCTGAAATTATGGATCAATTAATTAAAGCATAAAATTATTAATAAAAATAAGTAAGCAAGAGAGAGGAGTATACCGTCGGCTGAGAAATGCGGCGAAGAACACGTGGATTCCGGGATACAAGAACAAAGTGTGGCTTAGAGGGCCGTGTAGCTAAGGTTTTCAGTTATGAGATTTAGGCTTGGTTTTGGGCTTCTGAAGGAGGGCTAGTTGTCGAATTGGCAGTGTATGGAGTAAAGGTGAGACTCGCTGGAACTCTAGATCCCACAGGAAGGGGTCCATATTGTGAGAAGGTGGGAGAGAACTGGTCGCCGGAGCCCACAGAGGATGACAATGCCGACGGGATTCTGGAAGGAGTCGAGCAAGGTCGACGATCTTCTGTGGTCAGGACGACAAATTTGACGGGGACTGGAAGTGTTCGTCGGAGCCCTAGGGAAGTGGGAATAGGCAAGGCTTTGAAAATCGGACCGGTCGAACCGCCGACCGGTCCCCTGGCCGGTCCGGGCCAGTCTCCAAAACTGTTCTCGCTGGGAACCGGTGTAAAATCGAGGAACCGCCCGGTCGGAACGGCTGACCAGGAATCGTGGCCAGTTATCCATAACCGGGCGAGCCTATTTTGGTCCGTTAAGATGAAATCCAATGCTCATATTATGCTTTAGGTAGAAATTAGGGAAGTACCGAGTCTATTCTTCCATTTCAATATTTAGATGATGATACGTTACAATTATAGTTACTTATGTCAAAACGGTTAAACCCCGGTTCAACCGGTCAAACCTCGAACCTCTCTTACGACCGGTTCCATACCCGGTCCGGTTTTCAAAATCCTGGGAATAGGGCTTGCCGTCGCGTGAGGGAGGAACTGTCGGGCTGGAAGATCGAAACAGAGAAATGAATTCTCTGCCTCGATTTGTCCCAGCTGTATCCCTTTTCCAAGGGGCACCAACTATTTTAATACGGAATAACATATTTAGGCAATAAACGTTTTAGGAGAGAATTTCCAAAGTTTTGAAAATCGGACCGGACCGGCTGGTTCAACTGGTCGGACCGCCGACCGGACCCCCAACCGGAACCCCAACCGGTCCGGTCAAGGCTCAAGGCCCGCTACCGCAGCGGACCGGCCAAGAACCGGTAAACCGGGCTGGCTGGCTGGCCGGTAAACCGGAAACCTGGTGCGGGTTTAGGAAACCGGGCAGGCCATGGAGCCCGAAAATTATATCTTCTAAAAAAGGCAATGGCGGGATTTGAACCCAAACCACCTCTAGATCTACTATGGATTGAGACCGCCACGCCATTTGGACCTTGATGAAGCTTGCTGAAATTTAATATACATATACATATTTATATAAATATGTGAATAAATATATATAATAAATATACATATATGTATATAAATATAAAATTAAATTTTGTTGATACATAATAATGTATTAATTTATCTTTAAAAATAAAGTTTTATGATAAATTTAAGATATATTTGTAACATATAGACACACACGAGTGACAGGGCACCGGGGGGCCCATGCGAGGGTGGCGACATTCGGCGGGGGAGGCGAGACATTCGGCGGGGGGGGGGGGGGGAGCGGAGACATTTGGCGGCTACAAAAAGCTCGAAGTCCAAAAGTCCCTTTTCAGGTACCCCTACCCCTCTATTTATAGACGCGGAAGCTGCCCGAACGGGCAGATCCAAAAATTACGGGCTGCCCGGGATACAGGAGAGCCGGGGCAGAGAGTGGGGGTGCTAATAACAAAAAGAAGAAAAAAGTTCCAGACCGCACGGTCTTGCGGTCTGACTGGATCTTGATTGCCTGGCACTTAGACGAATTCCTGAGCTGGTGAGACGCGGTCCAGGCGGTCTCGCAAATAGGAGACCGCCGAGCAGGAGCTGTAGGCTGAGCCAGAAGAGGCGATCTGGGCGGTCTCGCAATTTTGAGACCGCTGGGAAGGTCCATCCTGGCTGAGAAGAGAGGTCGCGGATTTTCCGGGCAAACATAATCCCCGCACATTTTTAAGTTGCGCTGGAACTTCGAAAATGTTAGCTTTGACCGCTGAGACCGCGACCGTCATAAATGCGCCCTGGGCTATAAATACCGCTTCCTGGGCTTGAGAAATCATTATTTCCTGAAAAGCAAGCGAGCTTAGCTTATAAGCGGTCACATAAAAACTAGATAGAATTGACCTCTATAATGTCGTCTTTGCTGTCCGTTCTGGGTCAATCGTCCTCAAAAGGGGACTCCCCAAAGAAGAAGAAGATCGCCACTTCGAAGAAGGTGGTGAAGGTTGATAAGACTGTGGCCAAGTCAAGCGCACCGAGGGAGACCGCGCAAGCTTCCTCGCTGAAAGCACCTGTTTCACCAAAAAATACGGTCTCACCTCATAACACCGCTGCTGCTTTGTCATCTGGCTCTTCAGAGCCTGAACTGATTCTTCCTGATCTTTCAATTTCTTTCAATTATCAGAAAACTGTGGAAGCCCTTGGTCAGACCGCCGTACAACATGACGAGACCGCCTCTACAGAAGCTATCTTGGCTGGGATGCGTGAGAAGAAAGCTGAGGCGGAAAAGCTTAGGCAGAGGATCGCTGAGGTCCAGGATGCTGAAAAATCGAGCAAAAGGAAAAATTCAAACCCCCCCGACCCAAGCGCTAAGAGGTTTAAAGGCGCGGAATTGAAAGATGCGATCGCTCCAAAGGCGATCACGTTTCCTGAGGGCAGCGGTCTTAAGGACTCCGTGGTTGATCTCACAAAGGTAGGTGATGCGATCGATTTTTTTCCCTTCTGCGGTCTCCACTTTTTCAAGGGAGGCGGACTCTGAGCTAATCGCCTACCTTGATGAAGGTTCTTCTAACGACTTTTCTTGTTCGTCATTGCAGGTGCTCGATCCTTTTGAGGCCGAAAATCTCAAGGTGGCTGCTGCTGAAAGAGAGATCGCGGAGAAGGAGAAAGAGATCGCCGCTGCGAAGATCAAGCTGAAAGAGGAGAGGGAAAAGAGAGATCGAGAGGAGAAGGAGAAAAAGGAGAGAGAGGAAAAGGAGAAAAGAGAAGAAGAGGAGAGTGCAGCTCTGCTTTCTGCAGAGCAGAGGAAGGAGGAGGAGAGGAGGAGAAAAGAAGAGAGAGAGAGAAAGAAGAAAAAGAGAAGCAAGTGGCTCTGCTCGTTGCGGAGCAGAAGGAAGAAGAAGAGAGAAGAAAAAGAGAAGAGGAAGAGAAAAAGAAGGCAGTTCTGCTCGCTGCCGAGCAGAAGAAGGAAGAGGAAAGAAGGGAGAAAGAAGAAAAAGAACAGAGAGAAAAAGAAAAGGAAGCTGCTCTGGTCGCTGCGGAGCTTCAGGAGAAGGAGACCGAGGCGGTCTCGTTGTCTGGTGAAAAGAAGAAGAAGAGAAAGAAGAAGGTTTCTGAACGAAAAGCAGGGGAGAAAAGCCGGCAGATCGCCAAGGAGAAGGCTGCACTCTCGAGCGGTCTGCCAAACCTTTCTGCCGCTCAAGAAGAGAAACTGAATCGGGCAGCAGAAGATCGGGCAGAAGCGGTCTCTGCCCTGCGGACTGGTAAGGCGAAGATGATAACCCGACCGTTAGAATTCTTTCCTTTACCAGCGGTCTGACCTGAATCTCCAAAAAGGAAATATGAGATCGTCGTCATTGAAACTGACGACATCCTTGTTAGCAATGCGGAATTAAAGAGAAGAATAAAAGAAGGAGAGAGGTTGCAAAAGAAAGAATTGGAAAGAATGAACCTTGAGCGCTTAAGGGGATCAGACCGCCTCTTACTGACCGCAGAACCCGCGGTCACAGTCAATATCGAAAATGTTTTACATGACTGCGGTCTCGATTCCTTTCCATGTACTCCTTCCATGCGAACTCTATTGTTCTCGAACATCTGATAGTTGAGCTGATCTTGAAATTTCTTTGATCGCAGGTGATGAGGTCGAAGAAGGGGAGCTTCCGCCGCAGAAGATCGTGATCCTCGACCAGCTCTCCAACATCCTTAGCCCAGTGTTTGAGGATGTTCGGTCTATGTTGGTTCGGGAGCGAGCTTATCACGATCAGATCCGCGGTCTTGAAGAGAAGCTTCGTGCATCTCGCGAGGACAGCGGTCTGAAGATTGGCGAGCTCACCCAGGCACTTCGAAAAGCCGAAAAGGATGCGGAGTATTACAAAGGAAAAGCCGCTGCTCTGTCCTCCGAGATCGCTGCTCTGAGAGGCGGATCCTCCAAAATGACGATGAGGTCGGGGCCATCTGGCGATCATCCAGAAGCGAGACCGTCTTCCGAAATTATGGTCATTCCCATGGAGACAGTTGACAAAGAGATGTCCAGGATCCACCGGGCTGCAATTTTTGCTAACCAAAATCTTGCGTCGATCTTTAGTGCCGTTAACGAAATGCAAGATATTGCAGCATTTGTGGGGAGGAAGCGACCTCAAAATAAACATTAAACATTTTATTTCATGCGGTCTTGTAATACAACACTTGAACAATTATTATGTGACGTGCTTGATTTCTGTTTCCTATGATCTTTATTCTATTTGTGATGATTTCTGCTATCATACGCTGCTTGTTTTTTTATTATTCGACCTGAGATGCTGCGATCTCTCTTTGTTGAGACTGAAAGAAAGTCTGCGCCTTTTTTAACTCTTATGCAGGTGTGTGCGGTCTGGACGAATTTACTGGGCGGTCTCGGAAAAAGTAATCATGACGAAATCATCCCTCGTTCTCTATAAATAGCTGTTTTCAAACGCCATTATTTTATATTTCTTGCATGCGCCCTAAGCACCGGTCACAGCGATCTCGAATCATGGTGTCCGCGCGAGCTTCTTATGCTAGAATTTTCTTGCAAGCCGATCACAAGCCCCGTCGTCTTTCCAAAGATGAGTTCATTGACTTTCTAAAGAAACACATGATCCAAACTCAAATTGTTGTGAGACCGCCAACCGAGGTCGAAGGGCTCAATTTTGGGGAGGAGAACAAGTTTATTATCCCCATCGATCACTTCGATCATGGGCTGAAAATCCCTCTCCCCTGGGAATTTCTAGAGATAATGGATTACTATGGGTTGGTGCTCGCCCAGCTGCCGCCGAACTCAATCGGTCTCATTAATGTCTTTATTAATTACTTGAGATCGTAAAAGGTAAGATTTACTATGGCGTTGTTCCGTGCGACCTTCACTGCAAAGGTCTTAAAAGAAGGTCAGAAGAAAGAAGAATTTAAAGGATTAATATACTTCTCTGCTGAAGGAATCAAAGTCCTTAACCTCCCCAACAAGGTTTCCTTCTGGACGGAAAGGTTTCTCGTGTTCGAAGGCGATCTTGGCGGTCTCAAGAGCCAACCTTCTGAGTGACCTGACAGGACCTTCCAGAAGAACAAGACGATCTCGAAGGAAGAGCTGAAGAGTCTGGAATTTCTGGCAGGAAAACGACTAGATCTTGTCCACTACTTGGCGATCTGGCCCGAGATCGTTGAAGTTCGCCCAGAGGAAAGTGAGTATCTTTTCAGCGGTCTTCTTTATCTCTTTTACATTTTTCTTTTTACTAATCTTTGCGCTTCAGCCTCCTTTGCGGTCCCGACAAAAGATCCGGTATCCCCAACAGAAGAAGTTCTCACTCAAAGGGAAAGAAGATTACGAAGGGAGGGAGACCGCGAGACCGCTGAGACCGACAACTCCTCCAAGGCCACTGCCGAGCCGTTCGTTCTCCATGGCTTCATGAGAAGCCAAAAAGACTTTAAAGGCAAGCCCCTTCTCAGATGGGGTGCCAAGGGTAATAGCGTGAAGGTCTCTACCGATCTCCCTCTTTGGAGCGGTAAATTGACTCGCCACGCTACCGCGGTCACTGCGGCCCTATATGGGAAGAAGAACACCGCTGAGATGTATGATATTGAGACCGACATGCTTCCGGACATCTGCGCTCAAGCAGCCGTTAGGAGCACGGTCTTACATCATCACATGGGGCGGTCTCTCCGAGGCGTTTTGAAGGAGGTCGAAGACCTGCAGGTAAGACAATCTTATCAATATGATTTAATACTTACCTGTTTTGACCACGCGATCTGACTATATTCTTTCTGCAGCGGGCGAGAGAAAAGGCCTATGACCTTCACAACCCTGAATTCCAGAAGGTCATGATGCATCATGTGAAGGAGACCGCCGATCAAGTGATTGCTGAGATTCGTAATTGCGGCGGCTTCACCGAAGAATTAAAGATACAACTTTTGCCGATAAGCATTTGAGAGATATCGTGTGATATAATTAGGATTGGTGGTATTTTTAATGGAAGAGAAAAAGACCATTATATCTCGTATTATGGGTGCTGAAAACCTGAAACAACAACTCAAGCCTTTATCCCACTATAGTGGGGTCGGCGCTGAAAACTGGAAAAACAATATAAATCAATTTCTGAACATGAGTGTAAACATGAAAATATATATAGATGTGGACTTATGAACTCAAATTATTGTAAAGCTCCACTGGAATTTTGTAAAGAAATACTGAGTTCAATCAGCAAGCCGAAATGCAAGACGAAGGTGAAGATATTGTAGTTATGAATGTAATTATAGGCGACAATGATCAAATCAAAGAGATAAACCTCAATGAAGATTCAAGTTTCATTAATTGCAAATAATTAAAGATGAAAGAAAAATCTCAATGATTACAAATAAACAGAAAATATACAACACCAAGAGATCAACAGAGGTCATATCAACACCAAGAGAAGGAACTCTCAAAACCTTTGAATTGATATTCGGCCTACAGTTTAAAAAACTGCAGCAGCAGATCATCGAACTACAACAAACTTGTTTGTCAAATAGCCACACTAAACTTTATTGTCAGATAGCCAACATATATATTTAAAGCAAACTGAGAACAATAGAAACCCAAAAGATCAGCTGAAATGGAACTTACCTTATTCGACTGCCTTGGGAGAAGTCCTTGCCCATTTGGGAACCAAGTTGAAGTTCCATAGATGCTTCAAAATCATCACTATCATATAATGTTGCGTATATGTCACTGATTTGTAGCTCGAGCATCTCAACATCTGCAGTTTATTAGCAGTATATTTAATTTTGTACAAACAAATAATGCATTTAGGATGAAAATTTGTATTTGTCCAGAGGTCAAGTTAGCGAGTATATTGAATCTGGAAACTATTGTGGTAATTAGTGGAAGTCAAATGACAACCTGAAAAAAGCTATAGACTATCCCTGAAATCCAATAAGGAAAAACTTCAAATAATTTCAATGGAAATTTCAGCCAAAATAATTTCGATGGAAATTTCAATGGAAGCTATAGACCATCCTTAAAAACAACATTAGATAATTTAGCAAAAGACGTTATATGCGAGGATTGCTGTAAAGAACTAATTTGAAAAATAAGCTACATATACCTAAAGAACTAATTTGAAAATTGCATAAGGTTTTAACGAAGATGCTAGGGAATTATCTACGTAAGAGATTGAAATTTGCCCATCCAGCCATCCGATTCAGTTTGGACGGCTAGAGTTGCAACCACTTTGATCTTTCAAACTACTTTGTTTTATTTCTCTACACTAATAATGCATCTTATTGTATAACTAAAGAGCTGCCGATATAGTATTAATATCATGGCATTATTATTCCTAGATTTATTTTTCAGAACATCAGAACATTATTGTTTTAAGAATAAAATATGAAAACTATAAGCACGGATTGGAGAACATTTCTCTTCACATTAATTTGAGAGGGTAATCACCTCATAATGCAGTGAGTTCCAGTAACCTCCATTATTGAGCTGTTAGAAAATCGTTCGCAACCACAGAACCTTGCAAAATATAGTTGAAGTTAATCAACCATTTAAACAAAAACAAATTACAGTGCCAGAATAGCCAATGCCACCCCCTCCTCTCTATGAGAGACCCCTCTATGAAATTCATAGGCAATAAGAGATTGAAAATCATAGATATATGGGGAGAGAAGATTTCTAGCTGTTTGGCTGTGTTTGTTTGAAGGAATAGGAGGAAAAGCATATGCATTTTACTTCATAATTGCATAGCATGTTTTTTTATTTAAATGTTATAAAAAAGCAATTAGATTTTCTTAAAAGGTGCAAACAAATGTAATTTTTCAATCGATAATTCCCTAGCATCTTCGTAAGAGATTGAAATACACAGTACCGCATAAGGTCTTAACATCCTCAAAAGCAGATATAGAATGCGACAGTGCCATTATTGATTAGATAAATGAAATTTAAAGAATTGTTTTCAATACTTTTTTGTGGTCGACCCCATAAAAAGTAAATTCTTTGTTATGAGGATGTTCAGTCGAATTTGACTATATGGATAGAGATGGAACAACATTGATGTTTGTCATAAATGGAATATGTTTAGGAAGTAGTGCATGACCATTATTTTTCATGCCTTCTCTAAAATAAGTATTTGAATTGACATTTAGCCCATGGGCCATGAGTTTTTGTCATAAATGGAGTATGCTTAGGAAGTAATGTAGACCCTTTTTTCCATGCCTTCTCTAAAGTATCTGAATTGACATTTAGCCCATGGGCCATGAGTGTTTCACATGTCCTGGAGGGCTCCTTGCATTTTTTGTAACACTGTTATGTACACTTTCATGTTTTCTACTTTTAAAGTTATATGTATGAACGAACCAGAAGTTGTGTTATTACTATAACGATAGCAAATCGAGAGCAAATAATATAATGAGCAGTTGGTGCCTTATTAGTATGTTGGGTGTCGCCTAGGCTTTGGAGAATAATAAATCTCCACATAAAGCATTAAAATATGTGCAAAATGGCAAAATTCAGGCAACAAGAAGAGTTTTGTAGACTGTGCAAAACATAAAAAGTTATCTCAAAAGCCAATTTTCCTCAGAGGCATTACCTCATATACCTGTCAGGCAATGAAAAAAACATACCAGTGATTCCTCCATGCTGCCTGCATCTCTCTGCTCGGAATCAAATCTATGAAACTAAACCCTTCGATAGTATAAGAAGTTGAAAAATTAAATCCAAAAAGAACTATGAATTAAACAAAGGCGTCTGCTTAATGATGTGCTGACCATAAACGATGGAAGGGAAAAATTACTGGCGTAGGTGGGCTGAAAGCAGGGAAAAACAAACAAAAAACATAGTACAACCAAAAATCAGAAATTATGTTAATGGAGGAAGTAGACCTAAATCGGGACATTCACTTACCTGCGACTGAAATGGAGCCTCGGAGGTGGAGGTATGTGTCGGTGGAGGGATTAGACGGGGAAGAAACCGGCGAGGGCAAACGATGGAGGGAGTGGCTTGGGCGAGAAGTTGAAGTGATCGATCCAAGTAGAAGGCAAAGATCTTCTCTAGCGAAACTGCACGGAGAAGGAGAAAAATTGAACGGAGAAGGAGCGTGGCAAAGCCCTCATTTGCTTCCAGAAGCGAGGAAGTCCTCGCATGCTCTGTGAAGAACCTTGCTGCGAGGGGTCGGCGATGAGGTCTTCCTCTACTTGCAGCAGCAAGGACGCCATCAATCAAAAATCGCGAGGGAGAGTTTCAGCGTGATATCCGGCTGATCGAGCAACGATGGGGATCATCGAGGGCTTTGAAGCAGAGTATGAGTGGGTGTAGAGGCGCGATGACGACGACGGAGGGGTCGGGTATGTGAGGAGACTATCAAGTTCTTTAGAAAAAGAACGGACAGACCTAATTAATTACGCCATTATGATGGATCTGATCTTCCCAATGGCTTTTTAATTTTAGACTATTTGTAGGCCACACTATTTCTTTTTAAAATAGTATAGATATATACCATTCAAATAGAATTTAAAAATATATGCATGTAGTGATGATGGATATATCATTATATATATATATCATTTTTTTGTATAAAAATATAATGATAATAAATTAATAATATATATGCAAATATTTGAGATAATGTTAATTATTTTTATTTTCCTAATATTGTTGTGTATATATATATCTTTATTATATAAGTGAATAGAACATTCTCCATGATCTTACCGTGCTTTCATTTTCCACCGTTGGATCTTTCACATGTTTAAAAAAAATAAAAATAAACTTTCCGTGAGAGAGAGAGAGAGAGAGTGGGAGAGAGAGAAAAAGAGAGGAGAGAGGGAGAGAGGGAGAGAGAGTGCGAAGGAGAGGGAAAGAGAGAGGGAAAAAATAATCTTTTTAAGTATATACGTATTTTTTTTTACAAAATAAATATTGTAATATTGATATATATATTTTTACGGTCATTTCGAGTACTCATATGTATATGTTGCGGGCGCAGCCCGCAGACGCATCGAGCACGGGCGAAGCCCGTGCTGAGGTGGGCGAAGCCCGCCTGGATGCGACCGAAGGCTGCCTGACAGCATCGCGGCGGGGTTGGGCGAAGCCCGCCGTCGCTGGCCGGGTACTGTCGCGCTTGGCCGTAGGGGCGGAGCCCCGTGTCGGGCACTCGTGTGTATATATATAGCACTTTGACCCGTTTAAACACCTTTCCTTCCACCGATTCGATATCCAGTCCGGTTTTCAAAAGGTTGAGAATTTCCTTTATTTTTTGTAGGAGATTTCAAATGATCAAAAGAAGAGGGATTTTAAAGAATTTTCTCCCTTAATATTTCCCACCATAAAAAATTCCAAAAATTGAAGTGATTTAATTTTCAATTCAATATTAATTAATTTTGAATATCCTTCATTTTAATTGATCTTTTTTGGACATGTTACCTAATTTGTCAGATCTTTTTATTCAGGGACTTATTGGACGATCACCTCAATAAGCCATCACAACAGGCGTGAACAATGTGCATGATACATGGTAAATTGTATGTGCGAGATAAAAAAAAGTGCGCGAAGACATGCGTTACACCAAGAAAATGCGGGAAATAAAAGTAAAATAATGGTGTGATACATATGCGAGTAAAAATTAAGAAACAATGCGACGCCTTTTGCACCAATTCTATCGGGGTTGAAAGACCTCGACTCCGTCGAGAGTGTAATGTAGCCTGCGACAAGGAAGTCCGACCGTCGATCTAAAAATGCTCCGCTATTGTCATGTTGCTGAAGAACCAAGACCTGAGTCGATTCCACCAAGATATGACTGAAAATGAAACGGGGTGGGGGAAACTCTGGGTTGTGGTAGGTAGTGGGGCAAAGGAAGGATCCTTCACTGCATCTCATGTCTTGTAGGCAAACTCTCGTTCTTGAAAAATGCAGGAAACCAATCTCATTTCGAAAAATATAATTTTTGGTGATAAAATCAATCATGGAATTAGAGTTTTCCGAAGATGCTTGCAAACATAATATATAAATAATCGGTAGAAATATGAGCATCAAAGAGACGTGTATCTCAAAGTGAGGGAGAGTGAGATCAAACAAGCAAGGTTGGAAGCAAGTAGGTTCGATTTGTGGAATCATTAATTCACCTTGCATCAAGCGCTTTCCTGTCAGACACCAACGAGCTCCTACTATACCAAGATCAACTAACTGAACCATATCACCCGATAAAATCAGACTCATGCTACAAAATTTAAAATTGATCCCAACTCAACCGTTTAAAATTTTCTAGAGAAATCCTTTAAAGCTTGTGTTCTTATTGGGAGTGAAAAATCTTCGGAGTTCTCTCTATTCTTATAACACGTATGCTCCTAAACATATCGATTAATTGGCAATAGTGTTCGTCGGGCACGTCTATACTTAGAGGATATTGAGATGTAATGAAGATGTGATCACCAAATACAAAATAAATATAAGGTGAGGTCTCTAATGTCAAGGGTGAGTCACCATCAAGCCTTATCAGTGGGCTCAGGGCTAGGTGATGGAAGTAGCCCAGGAGAATGATGAAATGCGGAGCTCGAGTATGTGTCATCTATGATGAATGACACGTTACTATCAAGTTCTTCTATCTAGAGCAGGTCTCAGGAAGAAACTTGCCGCCTAAAAGTTGTGTTATAGTGGGGGCAAGTCGAGTCACAATTTCAGTCGGGATAGGATGAAGCGGAAGAAGATTATGGAATCTACGATACATAGTTTGGAGGTAGTCAGAGGAAACATAGTGCTTGCACAACTCCGTTTTAAACTCAATCCAGGTAGTGACAGGAGGCAACCATAACTTATCTCTCATTCGTTCGAGCTGTTTCCACCACTCTAATGTGGGTCCCTTAAGTCTACGGGTCACGTACTCGACTTGCTTACTCATGGGTATCTGCCTCCAACTCATGAAATATTTCATACTATGAGACAAGTCTAGACTACCCTCAAGCTTTAGAAGTCCATCAAAATCGCTTGAGTGCGTGGGCTCTAAGCGATTAGGGTTAGGGTTTTCTTCAGGTGTGGGTTCAAGTGCTTGCCATAAGTGTATAAGAGACCGTGTTGCTACCTGAGGTGTGCAACCTTTTTAAGTCATGTCTTATATTAGTGGTGAGAGATTTATCATTTTTGATAAATTTTTTATTTGAACATTTAAATCTCCCGCGCTGCTTTCTAAACCTACATGATTTTCCATTTTAAAATAGTTTTCTTAAATACTTAAAGATTGTAAAATAGTTTTATTTTTCTTAAGAAAGAAAATATGTGAATATCTTAATATTTTCAAAGCTTTGAATTAAAAAAAATTGTTTTCTTAAACTCAAAGTGCAAACAAATTCTTTCTCGAGAGAGCAAATATTTAAAATTGTAACTATAAATTTCCCTTTTAAAAAAATCTAGTTTTTTTTTTGCATTAAAAAATAAACATTAAAAGTAGACCCTTTTTGACAAATTTTTAACAAAACAAAGCAAAAGAAAATGAGAAAGAGATTATTATTATTTAATTTAAAAGATCGACTAATTCACATCAAGAGCGAATTAAAATTCTCTGATACCAAACTGATGTAACACGAAATCCAGAATTTTTTTAAATAATAAATTTGAGATCATGTCAAAGCCTCAGAAATCCAGGAATTCCCTATCGATGTTGGCTTGCATCAAGGGTCAGCTTTAATCCCTTATCTCCTTACCCTTATCTTAGATGAGCTCACCGGACATATCCAACAAGCAATGCCTTGGTGTTTATTATTTGTAGATGATATTGTTTTGGTCGATAGAGACGCGTGAGAGTGTAAACGCGAAACTTGAATCTTGGCGAGACACTTTAGAAAAGAAGGGTTTTAGGTTGAGCAGGACAAAGACGGAGTATATAGAGCTTAAATTTAGTAGTGCAAGAAGGTCGGATGACTCCGTCATTAAATTGGGTGACCAAGATATTTCCCGCAGTGAGTGCTGTAAATATCTGGGATCGATAATTCAAAAAGATGGAGGTGTAGATAAAGTTGTGATACATAGAATCCAAGCAAGTTGGTAGAAGCGGAGAGGCGCGTCTGGGATCTTATATGATCGTAAAGTACCATTAAAACTTAAAGACAAGTTTTATTGTACTGCAATTAGACAAGCAATGCTCTACTGTTTTGAGTGTTGGGCAGTGAATGGTGTACATGAGCAAAAAATGGAAGTCGCGGAGATGAAAATGCTTAGGTGGACGTGTGGTCACACGAGACTGGATAAAATTAGGAATGAATGTATCAGGGATAAGACAAGAGTGGCGCCAATTGCAGAGAAGATGCGAGAAGCTCGTTTAAGATGGTTCGGACATGTACATAGGAGACCATTAGAGGCACCTGTTAGACATTGTGAGAGTTTAGGCACTAGACATATTAAACGGGGGAGGGGTAGACCAAAAAAGACTTGGAATGAAACTATAATGAAAGACATGATGTATTTAGGCATTAGTTAGACTATGATTAAAGATAGGGCGCAATGGCGACATAGGATCCATATAGCCGACCCCACTATGGTGGGATAAAGGTTTGAGTGTTGTTGTAATAAATTTGTGATCATTTTAAATAAATTTGACAAGGAAGCTTGACTCACATGCAACAAAATGAGATAATTAAGTCAAGTTTCAAACGATGCGCACTAGAGCATATCAATCGAAAGTAGTCAACAACATGAATTATTTCATCCACAAGCGTATGCGTGAAGGCGAACAATAGAGTTTTCTTTTTCAAATTGAGGACAAAAGGGCCGGAATGCAAATTAGGGCAAGCATGATATGAATTTGTAGATCAATTAATTAAAGCATAAAATTATTAATAACAATAAGTATGCAACGGAGAGGAGTATACTGTCGGCTCACAAATGTGGCGAAGAACATGTGGATTCTGAGGATACGCGAAAAAGGGTGGCTTAGAGGGCTGTGGAACTAAGGTTTTCAGTTGAGATTTTGGCTTGGGTTTGGACTTCTTGAGGAGGGCTAGGTATCGATTTGGCAGGGGATGAAGTAAAGGTGGGACTCGTTGGAACTCTAGATCCTGCGAGAAGGGGTCGATGCTTTCAGAAGGTGAAAGGGAACTGGTCGCCGGAGCCCACAGAGGCCGATGGCGGTGGCGGCGGAATTTTGGAAGGAGTCGAGCCGGGCCGATGATCTTCTTTGGTCGGGACGACAGTGTCTACGATGGAGTCGTCGAATCCGACGGGGACTGGAAGAGGAGTGGTCGTAGGAGCTCTAGGGAACATCGTCTGGCAACTGCGAGTCTGGCGAGACCGTCGGGAAGCAGGAATAGGGCTTGTCGTCGCGTGAGGGAGGAACTGTCGGGGTTGACGATCGAAACAGAGAAATGAATTCTTTGTCTCGATTTGTCCTAGTTGTCCTTTTTCAAGGGGCGTCAACTATTTTAATATGGAATAGGATATTTAGGCAATAAATTTTTTAGGAGAAAATTTCTTTTGTTTTTGGTAGGAGATTTAAAATGATCAAAATACGAGGGATTTTAAAGAATTTTCTCCATTAATATTTCCCACCGTAAAAAAATTCTGAAAATAGAACTTAATTTTCAATTCAATATTAATTAATGTTGAATATGCTCCATTTTATTGATCTTTTTTATTGTGCTAGGCTGCTAGCCTTAATTAACATGTTACCTAATTTAACAGATTTTTTTATTCATGGACTTATTGAACGATCACCCAATAAGTCATCACAACGAGCGTGATCGATGTGCGCGATACAAGGTAACAATACATGCGAGATAAATAAATAAAAGTGCGCGAAGACATGCGCCACACCAAGAAAATGCGGGAAATAAAAGTAAAATAATGGTGTGTGATACATGCGCGAGGAAAAATAAAGAAACAATGTGAAGGTGCGACACAAGTTACATCATCTCTCCTACCCCAGACTAAAAGAGGAACTCCTCCGCCATTATAACACCCGTCAAGTTGCAATGCGTATGAATGCTTCAAATCCGTTCATTAGTCTGACTTTGTTGCGGCCTACATCGTGGAGTTCATCGGGGTCTCCATGCACATGACAGGTCTGTCCCCCGGATCATTACATGGGGTACTTCCTCGTGGGTCTGCAACCCCACATCTATGGGCGTCTTCGTGTCCACTACCCGTCTACCCTTTTCCGATGTATGGAGCAAGCTCGTTGCCTCGAAGAGAAACTCTACTGATTTCCCTCGCCCCGTCCACCTCCCCAACAACTTCCACCTCCCAAACCTTATCAACCACTCCACTGCCCGGATCCTCCACCTTCGACCAAACATCCAATGATCAGCCCACCTCTACCTCCATCCCCCCACCGACAGTACCCCCACAACCCTAACATTTATTTCACCAAGAGTACCAAGAGCGCCGTGGCATGACCTCTGTTTTTTGCTGTATGCATCTGCTTTCCTACACACAAATGCCCTCTTAAGGAACAACACTTGTTGATCCACACTGAAGATGATGACACCGACTTCATGGATCTGGATTCTCTCACGCTCACGTGCGACCCATTTGTGCCTCGTTCTTGAGGACAAGGTCGATCTTTGAGACAAGAGTATTAATAAGAATATGACTCCCCGAGCCCACAATTGCCACACAAAGCCATCATCGTTTATTTACTTATGTAGATATAATGGCATTTCTGTAATAATGTTGTTTGATCATTCTCGCCTATATAAGAGAGTGAATGTGAGTCTTAGAATTATCTTTTGAACTTTTAGGTTGATCTCTCATTTAGAGAAGGGTTTCGAGAGGGGACCAACTTCCAGAAACTAGATGCGAGCATACCTCACAAGTTGTATCTCTGCTCTTTTATTTTCAATGAAATTTTGATTTGATTGCTGGTGCAATCAATAACAAAAGGGTTGCCCTCAATAGCAAATGAGCCATCCCAATGTTCACATAAATAGATAAAGTCAGCGGAAGTATACTAGTAAAGTAGTACTATTTTATTTCATTATTCAAATGAGTTCACAAGTCAATTGGAACAATAACCTTATTACATTATCATCTTGATACCCTAATTCAAAGTTCTCTCAAAGTAAACTACTAAAAATAGATAAAATACTCCCCTTTCAAATTCGAGTGATCAACGATAAGCTCCATACATACCATACCTAATCCCGAAGGGATTAATCACAAAAATGTAAGCATGCTTGTCACTAAACTAAAAACAATAGTATAAACATGAACTAACACCAAATAACCTTATTACATTATCATCATGATACCCTAACTTCAAAGTTCTCTTAAAGTAAACTACTACAACAAAAACAACACTCAAGCCTTTATCTCACCATAGTGGGGTCGGCTATATGGATCCTTTGTCGCCATTGCGCCCTATCTTTAATCATAGTCTCACTAATGCCTAAGTACATCATGTCTTTCCTTATAGTTTCATTCCAGGTCTTTTTTGGTCTACCCCTCCCCCGTTTAACATGTCTAGTGACTAAACTCTCACAACGCCTAACAGGTTCCTCTAATGGTCTCCTATGTACATGTCCGAACCTTTTAAACGAGCTTCTCACATCTTCTCTACAATTGGCGCCACTCCTGTCTTATACCTGATACATTCATTCCTAATTTTATCCAGTCTCGTGTGACCACACATCCACCTAAGCATTCTCATCACCGCAACGCCAATTTTTTTGCTCATGTAAATTTTTGACCACACATCCAATTTTTTGGTCACCTATACATTCACTGCCCAACACTCAGAATCGTCGAGCATTGCTGGCTTAATTGCAGTACGGTAAAACTTGCCTTTAAGTTTTAATGGTATTTTACAATAACATAAGATCCCAGACGTGCGTCTCCACTTGAACCAACCTGCTTGGATTCTATATATCGCATCTTTATCTACATTTCCATCTTTTTGAATTATCGATTCCAGATATTTAAAGCACTCACTGTGGGAAATATCTTGGTCACCCAACTTAATGACGGAGTCATCCGTACTTCTTGCACTACTAAATTTAAACTCCATATACTCTCTTTTTGTTCTGCTCAACCTAAACCCTTCTTTTCTAAAGTGTCTCGCCAAGATTCGAGTTTAGTGTTTACACCCTCGCGCGTCTCATTGACCAAAACAGTATCATCTGCAAATAATAAACACCAAGGTATTGTTTGTTGGATATGTCCGGTGAGCTCATCTAAGATAAGGGTAAAGAGATAAAGGCTTAAAGCTGACCCTTGATGTAAGCCAACAACGATAGGGAATTCCTGTGTTAATCCTCCAGATGTCCTCACCCTGGTCACTGAATTTGTATACATATCTTTGATTACGTCAATGTATGATACATTTACACCTTTCTTTTCTAAGACCCTCCACAAGACCTCTCTTGGAACCCTATCATAAGCCTTCTCCAGATCGATAAACAACATATGCAAATCTTTTTGTCTTTCCCGATAGTTGTTAACGAGTCTCCTGAAGAGATGTATAGCTTCCATGGTTTACCTCCCTGACATGAATCCAAATCGATTCTCTGAGATGTTAGTCTCTCGTCTTACTCTTCTCTTTATTACTCGTTCCCATAGTTTCATAGTATGATTCATTAATTTAATTTCCTGTAATTGACACAATTTTGTATATCTCCTTTGTTCTTATACTAAAGTACCAAAATACATTCTCTCCATTGGTCTGACATCCTCTGTCTTCAGTATCTTATTGAAGAAACTTGTAAGTGATAAAATACTTCCCTCCCTAAGCATTTCCATACATCAATCGGTATATTGTTTGGCCCAACCGCCTTCCCATTTTTTATCTTCTTCAGAGCGTCATTTATCTCTGATGCTTGAATTTTACGATAAAAAGTTATGTTTTTATACTCCTCCGATTTACTTAATTCTTCCAAGTTCAGTTCATTGTTTTTTCCTTCATTGTATAGTTGATAAAAATATCTTTTCCATCGCTCCTTAATAGCCACATCATCCATCAAAACCGTATTAGCCATAAGCTCCATACATAGCATGTCTGATCCGGATGGGATTAATCACAAAATTGTAAGCATGCTTGTCACCAAACTAAAGACAATAGTATGAACATGAACAAACAACAACAAGCATGCATTTAACAATATAATAAAGCAATAGTAAGAGTGAGGAAAACATGATAATTTTATTTTTAAATATAAATACAACCTATCTAATGATCATCTTGGTGTCAATTTCGAAAGACATAAACAACACATCCGGTAAACAATTGAACATAGAACAATACATGTAAATAATCTTATTTTATATCTTCATATTCCATGCTAGCTATCATCATATGCCAGTTAGATAGAGTGATATGCTTTCCAACCATGTATTACTCTATGGAAGTAGTACTCAACAACGACACTATACCGACATTTTGTACCCTTTGGAAGAGGTACACTGCTAGCCATAGACAGCCATCACTTATTTGAGGACAAGGCAGCCCACATCACATAGGACACGGACAACACCCAACCCAATTCCTCACATGCCCCACTTAACTCACATGTAGTCTTTTGAAGCACACATCATAAGTCACACACCAGGAGATTACATCTACAAGGTTCCACCCAAAAAAAGCATAACTCATGATGTGGCAGGAGTACTCATTTCCTCTGGTATTCATAATTCAAGATCTTCCTCTACATACTTGCTAGGCATGATTAAATTATTTTCTTATTCCATTCATGTCTTGGTCAAATTATCCATCAAGCTATCATGGTATTGCCCATATTCACAACTTATTCTTAGGAATCACAAATACAGCACCCTTTTTTGCATCAATCTGTTATTGTTTAACCCCATAAACCACTTCAAAAGATAACACTTTCAAAATAACATAAATCTAAAGAAAATCCCTTTTTCAAAACTGTTTGTCTACCCAAATTATGCATCATACATACAATTAGTTCAAGTACATCATTTTCTATATTAAAATTACATATCTGCCGTACAATTTGCTCAAACTTCAGAGAATTTTTAACTTGGAATGGGTTTATCATCGTTTACATGACTTACCATATGTTAAATTGATTCTCTACATGATCCAAAGATCGTATATACAATTATTATTTTTCCAATTTTTTTCTTTGGATCCCACATAACTTGTGAAATCATCAAACACGATTATACTTTCAAAATAGTAACTTTACATATGAACTGTTTTCTATCCAATTGATAAATCAATTCATTAGGGCAGAAAAAGTATGCGGATATAATCGTTGCATTCGATGTTGCAACTTCTTGATTCCAGTTGGTATGACAGCTTTTGCAAGAGCCCTTACCATGGGGACACAATCATCACACAGCTCGGACCGACACACTCTCTTAGTGAACAATATGTGAGACTTCCACATCATAAGGCTTCATCCCGAGCTTCCATGATTTTTTTTTGAAATCATTAATTATATCAAGCTTGAAAGATCTACCACATGAGAATTGAAGTAACATAATTGTAACATAAAAGATTTTCATGGTTTCATATGTTAATTTGAAATTACTTGCAAGAGACCTTTCAAGCAATGATTATTATCTTCAGAGGAGAAATACTCACACATCATCCATCTTTGCATTACATTATCAGCTCGAAGCAAAAGAAACCATACAAATAAGAAAGCTAACCATTCAACACAAGCAAATATAAATAATTTCTAACCTTTTGTTTAGAACTACCAACCTCATGCTAGAAGATCAATGAAAGATTGAATAACAAAACAAATAACTACTGTAGAAAGAATAAAAAAATTGACCAGAGAAATAATGAGGAAACCAATTCTTTATTTACATATTTTTTCAAAACCTCACTTCTTCAAGCAATAATAATAAATTAAATTAGCTAGCCAAAAATGTGAAAATTTGCAGTCAAATTCTCAAATCTTGCAATAAAGACTATAAAGTCTTTTCTAACAGAAAATATATAGTTTATTTCCTATCTCAAATTGTATAAACATAGATCATATATGCTCCTCATAAATCATCTTAATGATTTTGTATATCTGCAGAAATTGAAGATTCAAGAGTTAATTCACATTGATCTAGTTTAGTTTCAGTTCTGGGAAAGGAAAAGGAAGGTCATGCGAAAGACCGTTTTGCCACTTCTTTCTTAAGGGAGCTCCCCATCCATAGTGGCTGGCGATAACATAATAAAGGGAAGTCATATCCATAAGTCCCCATATAGCTTGGGAAAAAACCTTCTTTCCCAGGCAATTCACTTGTGTGCATGAATATCTTGACTTGGATGCCATCTTTTTCTATGATGCTTGCCTTTTCTTCCTCCTAGCTAGATTTTCTGCATTCTGGGGAAAAATGGGCTAATTCAATCAATCTTACTTGCACAATGGAAAGAGCCATTGCTTGTCTGTCAACCAAAGCAAATTAGCCAAAGTGTTCGTTCGGGAGTAACCAATTAATTGCTTTGCAATCACTATATATGACTAGATCAAGCATATAGTTAACGAAGAAATCTGATTATTAACTTATGAATATAGGATCCATAGGTGATAGTGCAAATTTTGTAAGAGCAACTAAATCCTCAATTTTACATTGGTGTTAAAAATGGAGATTGAAGTCAAATAGCTAGAAAACCAACCTTTTGGTTTATTAGCTCCTTAATCAAATATTTTTCAGGTCCTTATTATGTAGGGTAGGCTAGCTGCGTGAACTCTAAATATGCAAACCCTAAGTGCAATGTTTGAAAACAATTCCTATATAGCCCTATGATGATGTATGCATGTGGACAGTGATCCAACAACAAATTGCAAATAATGAGAGCATAAAACACAAGCAATTTTCACAAACAGTTGCAAATAATTTTTAAAAGGCAAGCAAATTCGGTTTTCTTTGACTGTAGGGCCTAAATATAATATGCGCAATTGAAAAAGGTCCTACAAGTCACAATTAGTTACAAAGTATAAGCACTAACAAAGCAAAACTTCCAAAAGAATATAGGCGGTCAAATCCATACAACAATACTGAAAAGAAAATGATTGTACAGTAAACACTCACAAATAAGAGGCCGAGGGCGATGGCGCGGAGATCCGATGATTGTCGATTCTACGGCGGCTGTCCACAGCGGTAAAGAATGCAATACGTGGCTGTCCAGGGTGGTGGACTGCGCGAATGAGGTGTAGGACTGGAAATGAAGGTGGGGTGGGCTGGTGGGCTGAGGGTTTGGAGGAGGAGTGGATCGTTGGGACTGAGAGGGTTCTGGGAGAGAATTCTGGGAATAATAGGATAGATGGGTGGGCTGTAGCAGTAGGTGGAGAGCTGTAAACTGCCTTCCTGCTGTTGTCTTGGGGTGGATTAGGTCTGAACGACTGATTTAGAGGAAGGTTGGATGGTTGTGGGGAAGGATATGAGGGACAGTGCAGTCAAGGACTATGGGAGGGTGTTTTCAGTGTGGGGCGGCTGCAGGACATTGGTCAGGTATGGCTTTTGGAGTGCTGGACGCAGGTGGACAGCCAGGAAAATAAGGAAACAAAGTGTACATACCTAGAAGCCGTCACCTAGGGTTTCGTGGAGTCGGTACCACGAGAGATCGCTGGATTTTGGGTAGAAGTCTCTCCAAAATCTGCAATACCTCATGACGGCTGCCCCACCTCTTATTTATAATAAAATATGACTTAGGGCAACCATCTTGGACGACTATGATTGGCCGTACACGATTGTTGTACGACCTTCTTAAATAAAACACTAAAAAATAAAACAAATACATAAAAAGTATTGAAATGTTGATCCGCACGCAAATATGGACTTAGATTATTCATTGGGTGAAATCAAATATGGTGGGTGACAAATCAGCCCCGAACAGGCCCAAAACTCATGCTCCACCATCTCGTCGATCCCCATCAACTTGCTTCTATAGTTCTATTGATTCCAGATTAGGCTCTTACCTTGGGTTGGAGTTGCATATTAGAACTTGGAAAGAAGCTCTGTATTTAAAATATCCTATCTAGGAAACCAGTGTTCAGATATCATTATCCACAATTCTGTGAAGCTTTTACATGTATTTCTCTAGAGAAATAATTGTTTCATTTCAAAGCAGCAAGTAATTGTTGTTCAGTTGGTTGCTTTCGTTGAAGATAAAAGATGCACCTGCAAATGAGTTGAGGCTTTTATGTAGACTGAAAGAATTAAGTTATGTTATAAGAAAATTCGTTGTAGGTTCATTGACGTATGTTGTAAGTTCATCCCCTGCAGCATTTTGTGCGGACTAGTTCTTTTTAGCAACAACTTATTCTTTTGAAAATAATTAGTAGTATACTGGATAGTTTTATTGATTACTCTGGCTGATAATTCTACTTGTTATTGATCTTAAGTACGAATTAAGTACGAAATTGTTACACGGTGTGTTTTGCATTTTTTGTAGTAGACCTCAGCAAAGAAAGGTTATACCTAAGTCCATTCTTGCTATTTAGCTGGCCTGTTTTCTCCAAAATTTATCCTATAATTGATCCTCTGCCATTTCCTTTTTGCTCTTTTCTTCTTTTACTTTCCCTTAATGGTTTCCGAATAACCAAATATCATCCAACCTGATATAATGATGGCAGGAAAGGTGGCGGCAAGATAAGTGCTTCAGGAGGTGATGGTTTGGCTGGGGGTGGAGGGGGGCGTGTGTCTGTTGATATTTTCAGTAGGCATGATGAGCCTGAAATTTTTGTTCATGGTGAGATGATTTTTTCTGCTTTAACTATTCTGCTGGATGAAATTCTGTTAAGATTCACAGCGTTAGTATTCATCATGGAATAATACTACTGTGCTGGTGATAGTTAATATCTCATTCAAAATGTTTGACGTCTTATATTTCAAAATATGAGTTTTACATGCATGCCTCTTAAATCTTCTATTTTTTTACGTATTTAACATATAAACTACGCTTTTTATTTATAGGCCACCTAAATTTTCCAAAATGCAACCAAATTAGAGGTAAAATGGAGATAATTGTTTGTATTTGGAATGATTTAAGTGATATACGAAGTAAATAGTATAGCTTTGTATTATGTATGTAAATGCAAAAAAATACCTATTTGTATGTAAATCTCCCCTTCAATATCTTGATCCCAATGCAGCTGATAACACTTGCTTGTTTTTTTATTGTTTTGTGTTTCCTTTCTTTTAACAATTTCTTTAAAATCCAATTCTTTTATTGTTGTTCCTGATGTTAGTTAAAATATGAAGCATATTGTTGAATAGTAGGAAAAGAAATACTTGGTGCCTTATATTCGTCCACAATGAGGTAATAAATAGGATTTACATGGACACTCAAACTTAAAACTACGGTGTGGGACTAAATCCCAAATACTCCTAAAGACTATTTCATGGAATAAAGCTAATACTTTCAACACTCCCCCTCAAGCTGGAGGGGAAACCTCCTGCCTGAAAACATCATAAAGGAAAGGTAATGGTGGTAGGCTAAGTGGGACAAAATAACAGACGAGCCACCAGGGGAAATTCTAAACCGGGGGACAGCCACACACGACTTAGACCCACACACGACGCAGGTCCCACACACTACGTGGACTCGCTACAAAGAAATCAGCAGACGGGTGACCGGGGATACTCCCACACGTTACAAACCCGCTGGATAGAAAGGTCAACCAATAAAAATCATACCACCTACCCAACAATGAAGAAAAAATGGGGAGACACAAACAACACAAGAAATATGCCACACACGACTTAGACCCAACAATGAAGAAAAAATGGGAAAATTCTAAACCGGGGGACAGCCACACACGACTTAGACCCACACACGACGCAGGTCCCACACACGACGCAGGTCCCACACACGACGTGGACTCGCTAGAAAGAAATCAACAGACGGGTGACCGGGGATACTCCCACACGATACAAACCCGCTGGATAGAAAGGTCAGTCAACAAAAATCATACCACCTACCTAACAATGAAGAAAAAATGGGGAGACACAAACAACACAAGAAATATGCCTGGAGGCCGTGTGTGACTAAGGCGAGAGTCGGGAAAATGTCATCCGAGTCGCCTTCGTCACAACCACTCCCCCTCACGTGAAACACGTGCAAGAAGGCATATAACATGAGACAAGACACAAATAACATACATCACATAAAAACAACAACAAAAACACATCAACACTTCAACATCTGCAAGAGATTACCACCCAAGAAGAGTGGGCAACGGCTGGAATCGTATGAAATAAGAAAGACAGCGTCCGGAAGCGTGGAGAGGTAGCGGCAACGACAAAAGATTGTCTGGGCCGCAAGAACCATCAACGAAAATGACAGAGGAGAAGCATCGTCTAGATCGGCAGAGAGCGTCGAGATCGGTAGAGAGCGTCGAGATCGGCATAGGAGAAGCATTGTCGAGCCACCGTCCACGAGAACAACAACGACAGAGGAGAAGCATCGCTGGCGTCGGCTGGATCAACAGAAGAACACGACGACGGAAGCAGATGCAATCGTCCACAAGAACAACAATGAGATCGTCTATCGATCGGCTCAACGGGATCGAAGACAAGTAGCAGCGATGGGAACAAAGTCAGACTGAAGAAGTCCTCGACGATCTGCAACAGGAACGCATAGAGGAACGTCGAATAAAGCCGAGATGAGCACGACGATGAACGCAGAGGCAACATTGAACACACCGATGACGGAAATCATATGCAACGGAGCCCTCTGTCGACGGGATCGTTCGGGGCAGAAGCCACTCCCACCGGTGAAATCAAAAGCCGAGCTCGTCAACGGGAGCGAAAGCGGGAGTGAAAGCGGGACCACACGACGGGAGCAAGAGCAGAACTTGCCGACACGAAGGAAAGGAAGACATTAACGGAATGCAGAGAGGAAGCCATTGGGAAATTTGGTCGCGAACAATTTGGACGACGAAATTTCAAGGAGTCAATTCCTGCTCTGATACCATGTTGAATAATAGGAAAAGAAACACTGGTGCCTTATATTCTTCCACAATGGGGTATAAATAGGACTTACATGGATACTCAAACTCAAAACTGCGGTGTGGGACTAAATCCCAAATACTCCTAAAGACTATTACATGGAATAAAGCTAATACTTTCAACGCATATCCTTCTCTACTATATATCTAATTTCTTAATTTCAAGAGGATCTATAAGAAAAAATAAAATAAAATTACCAAATGCTTCTGATGTGCTTTATTATGTAGCATCCATTTGACTTCAGCTTTTGGATATTTAGGCTTTTCTTTTGCTTTACACATGCATCTTGACTCGTTCTTTATCACCAACAATATCAGTGAAATATCAGAAAATATTCACAATATATCAGGAAATATCTTGAAATATCGGCAATCAATAATACACAATGATATTTTTCTCATAGATGATGGCGTCGTGACGTTCTTCCCCATAAAATGCTATATTGACGAACATGTCTGACATGTCAGGTACATATGTACAACTGACCTAGAGCTTGCACCAATTAGATTAGTTGATAGGGTTGGTGTTGAAAGATTATGCGGGGTAAGGGATGACCTCAATGTAACATGAATGAAAGTTGTTGAAGATGATTTGCCTAGTTTAGGTTTAATACCTCTTACAACAATCAACAAAAAAGAATGTAAAATGACGATTCATAAAACCGACTCTAGATAGTTAGGATAAAGCTTTTGGTGATGATGATCAATAGATGCAGTATATGGGTTGGACTGCAATTAATTGCTGTAATTGATCAACCACATTAGGCTTCTCATTAACAATTTCATCTATTAAAAGATTTACAGTTATGATATTATTTTTTATGGTCACTGATTTTACCTTTCCATTATATATTAAGTACACTTGCTAGTTGTTGAGCGGAAGGTTCTTCCTTTGATACCAGTAGGTATTAGTGTAAATGGATGAAGAAAATAGTGCCATATGTCATTATATGGTTAGTGAGAACTGTTAGTATACACAGACTGAATTATATAACTTCTTTCTTTCGTAGTGTAGTTGCATGTACTTTTTTTTGGTTCAAAACAAGGTTGATTGAATGTTGAATATATTTAACTTGTTCAGTTAATTTATTGTGGTCAATGATATGCTAAACTTAAATATCCTAAGGCAATTTGTAAATGTGGTTTGCTCATAACATGAAAAATTTAAAAGCTTTGTCCTCCCTCTTTTTTGTATGGAAAGACAGAGGCCTTTGGAGCCCCTTTTACTGAATAATCGGGGTCTCACAATAGCCAAACAATAATCGGAGTCTCACAATAACCCATCATATAACTGTTCCTGTTCATGGTTAAACTACACCATACCCATTTTTGTAAATGCTAACTAGATATGAGTATACAATTAAAATTTAAAAGGTCGTAGGAGGTATAGTTTCTTGTGGATTTCTTTGTTGTTAATGAATTTTTCTAACTTTGACCTGCTTGTGGTCTGGAGTCATTTGGAAAAACATGTCTATATTGAAGTCCTTCCATACCAGTGTAAAATTTGGTGACGTATATAGTTGCATTATCCAAAGCTTTATTTTCTACATGCACCAGCCACCTTTAATTTAACATTTCCTAAGGTGCACTTCTATTGCTTGGTGGTTGATGCTGTAAAGGGGTAGTATTTATTGAATTATTCCAGCAGCATTTATTTAAGCTTTTCAGTTATGTGATTTGATGTTAAAATTCTTTTATGCTCCTCTATGCATGCTTATCCACATTATTAGTTGAATAGGAGCTACATTCAACCTCCAATCTTATTGGCTTTATGGTTTCTTGCACTTATGACTAATATGGTGTTTTTTCTTTCATTCTGATTTGTTGGTTAATTCTTTTTGTTTGTTACCTTTTAGCTGATTTCATATAATTTGAAGTATTATCTGATAAACTTAGAAATGTTTCTTTCTTCCTTACAGGAGGTAGGAGTCTGGGTTGTCCAACTAACAATGGTGCTGCTGGGACTCTTTATGATGCGGTTCCACGAAGCCTTATTATTTCTAACCACAACCTGTCAACACAGACTGATACACTTCTTTTAGAGTTTCCGTACCAACCACTGTGGACAAATGTTTTTGTTAGAAATCATGCCAAAGCTGCCGTTCCTTTGCTATGGAGTCGTGTACAGGTGAGTAAAAGTATACACTTTTTAAACATTTCAATTCGGCAATGATGTTTGGGCTAATCATGTGAAGGTCAATTGATAAATTACAAAGGCATTAGAATCTCAATTCGGTATTATGACCTTTTGCATTATAGTGACTGAAAATACCACACTATACTTTTGCACAATGAGAACTGTTGGAGTTTCTACAACATGTTTATTCATTGATTATTATAAAGGCATTAGAATTATTTATAGCATGGCCTCAGACTTTGAAGATAGTTGTAGAATCAACTGTCATCTAATCAGTTTACAGCTAAGCTTGAATAAAGTTCCAGTTGTATTTGCTGTTTTAGGTAGTGTTTTTCCCCCATATTTTCTTTAGCTAAAATTTACATCATGTTGGTGATTAAATAATGTTGTTTAAGTGAGTTTTTTTCTTAAGAGGTTTTTTGTTTTGAAGTTTGAGAGATACTTAAACAACTGATGCCTTCTATACCATACTTATTTTTTCTTATTTATAAATGAGAAATTTAGAATAAACTATAGGAATGAGGAGTTTAATACCAATTGGCATGATATAATGTTCCACTAGTTTTTGTAAATTAGAAAATAATGCCATACTTGGAAAAGAATGGTGAAAATTTGCGTTGTATAGGTTTAGATGTTAATGGTGCCGCTAGCTGGCGATGTGATGGCGATCATGAGCATCGATTGGAGCGCACACATTAGGAATCAATAAGAGTTTATTTTTGTTGCAGACAATTATAAAGTCGTCATCACGACGATCGAAGTTTGTGGATGTGTTCAACATATCTTTACAAAATTTCATTTATTTTAAAATTATAGTCATATATGTTTTTCTAGATCAGTACATTGATCGGTCCATATGGAGTCTTCATTTCATTTGACCTCATTCTAATAATTGGCTATGTTAGATCGTGGGGGCATCAATTGTACTAGGGAAACTATTAAGTAATACTACTTAGTGTTGTAGCCATGCTCAACTCTCCGCCCATGGAGCTGAGGGGCATGCCCTCATGCCATTGTACCCACCATTCACACTGTTGAGAATATTATTACTCAAGCTAAGTGGGACCCTTATTGATATTCAATTTATATATGCAAGGTGGAATTAGGGCAACAGAGGAGAAAATCGAATATCAGAAAGTGGTTTGCGGCTGTGTGTTCCCGAGTAGCACCGCAGGATCCATGATCAGGTATCCACCCCCCCTCCCTCTCATTCTACATGGTATCAAAGCAGGTCAAATGATTTTAGCTCGTCATCTTGGATCGTAGGATCACGTTTGAGCCGCCTACATGGGGGTGACACTTCCGCCTAAGTTTCGTGTTCTTTATCACTTTGATCCGCCTTGTTTTGGTGTCAATCACTGCGATTTTTTCTGCGAGCTTTCTCCTGAGTGCTGGAACTATATTTTTCCTTCATCATGTGGTTGACGTGCGTTGACCCACGAGCTCCCATTTTTTCGGTTTCTCGATCTGCAATGGAACGTTCTGTCCGCTCTCTTCTTGTTGTCTCCTCTCTTCAGCCCTCGACTAAGGTCTCTTCCTTTATCGTTGCCTGTCTCTTCTTGCTATTAGGAGTGAGTTCAGGTTCTCTCCTGCATGTCATGATTATTCTCACCGTGCTACTTCCGTCCTGCTGTTGTGGTTCTTTCTAGGTTTCTAACTTATGTAAATGATAATAGACATGTCAGGCGAAAAAGAAAGGGTGATCCCTCATGCATCTAGTGTTGATTTCTCTATCATGGTGGTCACGAATGTGAAGCATGTGGGAGAGAATTGTTGGGAGTTATACCCATATTTTGTGCCCAAGCATTTCATGAAAAATGCTATTGGAAAGTACATGATTAAGCCGCAATCTACTCATTCCGGAATAAATATCCTAGGAAAAGATCCAAGTACTCGTCTAGAAGTTCTATCGCAAGAGATGGACAAAATATTAGCTGCACTCGAAGCTTCTTTTGGAAGACATGAGGCTCCTCAGTGATCATGTATGGTTGCTCATGCTCAACTGTTTATTTTTTTGAAGATAGTTCCCAGTGGACAACTGATTCGGGAGCTTCTGATCATTTGACTAGTAAGTCTAGTTATATTATCTCTATGCATCCTACAGTTGGAAAAGTTCGATTGGTCCTTTGTCCCCTTACTTGTAAAGGGACTTCATGCCTTTCAACAGGGTTCTCTCCTTACTCTGTTATATATATGTCTTCATTTGCTACCAACCTGTTATCTGTTGGCTGCTTGACTAAACAACACATTTACAGTGTTACTTTTTTTTCCTTTCCATTGTGTTTTTCAAGATCTGGTGAATAAGAAGATGATTGGTGAGGGGATTGAGGGATCTATCTGATGGTTCAGAAGAAGGCTATGCATGCGCAAACTTCTAAGAAGACATATGATATGAGCTTATGGCATCACAGATTAGGGCATTTGCCTTTGAAAATTTTGAAATTCATGTACCTTATTGAATCTTCTGCTTGTAGCGTGGACTTATTTTGTGATGTCTGTGAAACGACAAAATACTGTAGAACTTCTTATTTTCCTAGCATGATTATAAATACCAAGTGTTTTGATTTTATTTATTTTGATGTTTGGATTGCTCCTATTGTCTCTTCAAATGGTTTTAAATATTTTGTTCTATTTATTGACGAGTTTTCAAGATTTACTTTGCTTTACATGCTGAAATGTAGGCATGAATTATTTGAAGTGTTTTAGAGTTTGTATGCCTTTCTGAAAACTCAATTTGAAGCCAAAATCAAGTACTCTTAACCAGATTTAGGTGGGGAATTTATGTCCATGAACATGTTGACCTATTTGAGTGATAATGAGATTATCTCTCAAAGCTCATGCTCGCGTACTTCTCAACAAAATGAGATAGCTAAAAGGAAAAAATAAACATTTGTTGAATGTTACTTAGGCTTTGTTGCAACCTGCAACAGATGAATATTCCCAAGTTTTTGTGGGATGAGGCTGTCTTGACATCCGTATATTTGATTAATCATATTCTCTCTCATGTCATTGGGGATAGATGCCCTCTACAAATCCTTAAAGATTTTTTGGATATGTAACTTTCGTCCATATTGTTGTCCCTATTAGAGACAAACTTAGACCTCAAGCTATTATGTGCGTATTTGTTGGATATGCCCCGATGGCCAATCATTGTGGGTATAATGGCAGATGCCCGAGACTAAGTCACTATTATTTCTTTCTCCTCATTTTCAAAATTTCCTGATAAATGATTAGCTACAAAAGTTTTTTTTTTCAAAAAGAATACAAAATACTATTGTCCCACCTCCACTGAAGGATTGTCTCCAAGGACGTTACATTATTTGAATAGGTACTCTTTTCTTAAATCAAAGAAATAATATCAATATTTCTTATGGTTTTGAAAGAAATTCTGACATTGTGCTTCCACTTCCATCTCTTTCTGAGCAAGAAGGCACTAGCCCGAGCACTGAACCAGTTCAAGATACTGTTAATCTAAAAACATATTTCTGATACAAGTAACAGACCACAAAAAGATCTCGGGGTTTATCCTTAAAAAGGAAAAGACAAGTTCCAAACTGACCCACCATTCCTATCCAAGCATTGGATGCCGGTCTCTAGGTTATTTTCCTTGATTCCACTCCCCCTTTACGTCTCAGTAATCACACTACGTATCCTATATAGAAGCATGTAACTATGTAAGTTATCATTCTCTATCACCATCTTACGGCGCTTATCTTGCTATTGTTTGTCTCTTCCAATCACTAATAATTTCTATGAAACTCTGCTTGACCTAAATGGGAAGAAACTATTTAGTGTGAAATGATGACTTTAAAGAAACAAAACGCATGGGAGTTCGTGAAACGTTCCTATGAAAAACATGTTGTTTGTTGTCATTGGGTCTTTACGGTTAAACATCACCAAGATGAGACTATTGAGAGGTATAAGGCAAGACTGTTTTCCAACGGGTTTACTCAGGTAGATGGATAGACTAACAAGCAACCTTCTCTCTGGTTCCAAATTAAACTATGCTCACATTTTTCTATCTATTGCTGCCCAACAATCATATCCTCTTCATAAACTTGATGTTAAAAATGCCTTCTTGCGTGAAGATCTGCAAGAGAAAGTCTACATGGCTCCCCCACCCCATTTTTCCTTACCCAATTCTCACTGTGTTTGCATGTGGAAGAGATCAATTTATTGTCTTAAACTGCCCCATCGGGCTTGGTTTGGTAAACTTTGTGGTAAACTGCTACAACTTGTTTTTTCAAGAAGTGCATATGGTTCAGTATTCATTCGCAAGACCGATTAACATACCATTGTTCTTGTTGGATGACATCATTCTCACGGGTTCCAATGTTCATATTATTGTTGTGAAAAGATGGTTTGCTGCTACATTCGATGTTAAAGATCTTGGTGCTCTTCTTGAGGATTGAAGTGGCTAGGGGGATATTTACTTCTCAATGTAAATATGTTCAAGACTTGCTTAACGAAACATTATATTTTGCACCAAACTGGTGGAGAGCCCTATTGCTCTAAAATATGACATATACAAATAAGATTCTACAATCCTGGAGCAAAAATTAAAAATCCAAAGATTAGTGGGAATTTGATTTACTTGACTATTATCAGACCTAATATTACTTTTATTGTATCCAAGTCAATTTATGTATGAGCCAAGTCTTCACCACTATTCTCAGAATTATTAAATATTTGAAAGGATCTCCAAAAAAGAATCTTGTACAAAAATCAAGGGCACATAAATACAAAGTTGTTAAAGGCGCGCCTCAGGCGCGCCTAAGGCTCAAGGCTCACCATGCTCAGTGGTTTGCGCCTTAGTGCGCCTTTTGTGCGTCTTTGGAGCATAAAAGACACGTCTAGGTGCAATTTCTGTTGTAAATTTTTTTTTCAAAATAAGGAAAGAAATAATGTACGAACTCAATAGTTTTTTTCCATGATTTAGTGTTTGCGAAATATAATCGAGCGTTGAGACTTAGATATGATGCAAGTGATCACATTGATTTTATTTTATAAGAGATATAAATGATAGTAATGAATCATTAATGAGTAGAATAGATGAAAAAAATCTGATTAAGAAGATGAAGTGGTGTTTGATGCTGATTATTTAAATTGAATATGGTTGTGCCTTATCTTCGTCAGGCGCGCGCCTGCGCCTTGAGCCTTGCGCCTAGGCTCCAAGACCCATTTGCGCCTTGGTGCGCCTTGCGCCTTTAATAATAGTTGGTTATTGTTATGCTGATGGTGTTGGATCATCTAGTGATGGAAGATTCATTAGTCGAAACTATATTTTTTGTGTGGAAATCTGGTCTCTTGGAAGAGCAAAAAATAAAACGTGGTGGCACGATCATCAATTGAAGCAAAATATAGGGCTATGGCCATTGCGACATGTGAATTAATGTGGCTAAAATCTATCACTAAGGAACTGATATTTGAGGTCCAGGGAGCTATGCCATTGCATTGTAACAATCAATCTGCTATTCATATTGCTCCATCTGGTGTTCCATGAAAGAACCAAACATATTGAGGTGAATTGCCATTTTTTGAGAGAAAAAAGTTTAGGCAAAGATCATACTAGTCTTTTTGTTATTTCTAAAATTCAACTCCCTGATATATTTACTAAAGCCTCATTTGGGGAAGGGTTGCAAAGCATCAGTACAAAGTTGAGTCTCCTTGATGTATGCAATATTAGCTTACGAGGGGGTGTTGAGAATAATGTTACTCAAGATAAGTGCGACCCTTTTATATATGCATGGTGGAGGGGCAACGAAGGAGAAAATGAAATATCAGAAAAAGGGGCTTGCGACTTTGTGTTGCCGAGTAGCACCGTAGGATCCACGATCAGGTATTCACTACCTATCCCTCTTCCTTTCATTCTACATGTACTAGCATCTACTTTCGGCCTCTGGAAACCTCATAGAAACCCTCCCTTTCATCGAAATCCTAAAATCACCAATAGCCTTGCATTTCATATCAATTCCTCTGTGAACCGCACACTAACATCTGCGGTTTGCTTGTACTACCAATTTAAGCCCACATATTCACATTTTGACCGTCTATTGGTGAGTTCTACACTTTGTTAGATGTCTTTGCGTATTTTATTGTATTTGTTAACGATTTCTAGTGTATAGAATGTTAGGATCTACTAGTGGATTTGCAAGTTTTATTTGTCATGTTTTCATTCCGCGCACTTCCAATATCATTTAACTATTACTTGTTAGTTTTGTTTGAATTGTTTACAACCAATTGTGATTAATTATGCGTTTTTAATTTTCTTAAGTAATCTAATTGAATGTAGGATGCAATGATTTAAGGGAACTTATTAATGTTTAGGCTAGCTTACTTTACAGTACCTGTTACATGCTTTTTTGCATTTTTCATATTGCATTAAGTCATTTATCCCCGTATGGCCTTATCCTTTGTTGTCTACCACCCACAAACTCTTGGAAATTGCACTCAATCAGAGTCTATGGAACCTATATTATTTGCAATGGAGTTTGCATATAATTAGTTAATATGTTTATTGGGTTGAGTCCATTTCATATAGTTGCAGATTATGAGTACAAAACCTATTGATCTTGTCCCCATCCCTATAAAGTCACGATTTAGTGAGTTAACTGAGCCATTTGCTTTCCATTTACATAATTTGTATGATACCTTTTGACATAAAATTACATTGGCAGCCCGGTGCACAAAGGCATCCCCGCGCCGCGAGGGTCCGGGGAAGGGTCCCACCACAAGGGTGAAATGTAGGCAAACCTTACCTTGCATTTTGCAAGAGGCTGCTTCCAGGACTCGAACCCATGACCTCAAGGTCACACGGCAACACCTCAATCGGTGCGCCAAGGCTCTCCTTCTTGACATAAAATTACATTAAATTAATAAAACACAAAGCTTATGCAGATAGTTACATGAAGGAGCATGAATTCAAAGAAGGTAATTAGGTAATAGATCACATTCGACCCGTGAGATTCCCATTGAGAGCTGCTAACAAATTGAATGCTAGGCGATTGAGCTCTTACAAGTTCTGAGAAATTTGAAGTTAAATGCTTATGGATATTAGTATCCATTCAGACCATTCCGCATTCAATGTAAAACTTGACTTTATTATGAGCTACCTAATTATTTGGATTCTCAACCTAATACGGTAATACCCCACGCCAACTTGCCCTCCCTCTCATTCAAAATTTACACCTCATGCGGGGCCTTCAACACTTTCAGCAGTACATCGACTCCCTGAGGAGTGAGGACATTACAATATTTTAGATCACAAATTTGTGGCGACGTTGGATGGGTTTATTATTTTCGATACTTGATACTTACTGGGAGTGTGACCAAATCCATTGATTGAGATGTATGCTTCCTAACCAGGGAGGGTTTATTTTGATTAGGAGCATCGATCGGAGCACTGACACCAAGGGCCACTCAAAGTTTATTTTCATTGCAGACAATTATATGGTCGTTATCAGGATGAGTAGAGTCCGCTGATGTGTTTATGACGTTTTTCATGATTTTTCTGTAGATGTTTTTATAATTGTAATAATATATATCAATCTATATATATATACATATATGTTATTGCATTGATCGTGCTATCTAGATACTTTATTTCATTTGAACTCACTCTTAGATTATTTTAAATGGCCGGTTGTTGGGGGCATCAATTGTTTTGGAGAAGTGAAACTATCGGTCATTATTTCTTAGTGATGAAGACGAGTATAACTCTCTACTTGTGGTGCTGAAGCCAACTCTTCCTCTTCTTCCTCTATACTCCACCTCACACCGGTTCCACAACTACTGTACAAGGCCATCACAACTCCTTCCTTTAGTCCCAACCACATTACACACTCGTTGACTCCATCTACCAACTAAATGGCCACCGTATCCTCCTCCATCCACCCCAATCATCTACCAGTGATCCCACCCGCCTCCAGTCACCCCCAACCACCACTAGAATCTACTTACAATCACTGGAAACCTCAATGGAACCCTCCATTTCATTGAAATCCCCAAATAATTTAAAAGCCCTAAATCTCATATCGATTCCTCCACGAGCTGCTCACTTGTAGCTACGACTCGCTCCTACTACACCTAAGCCCGCTTACTTTACTACCCTCGTATTTGGATAGATGACCGCTTTCTACGATAACCACTCCCACGAGGAGAGGGTGTCGGCAGTGTACCCGTCGAAGTAATAAATAAAACAGAGAGTTACCCTCGAGTATCGAATCTCTCGAGGAACACGGGCGTGGTGAATTAAACGACTTGAATATTTAATTACGAAGGTGGTGCAAATTGTTGCTTTGAGATTTGTTTTCCTACACTACATGCACGAAAAAGAAACTAAGCTACGAGAACGTGATGGTCGCCTTCACCTCTTCGCAGGAACTCAGTCGCAAGAGAGCTTGAGGGTCATCTTCAGAGCACACTCACAAAGACTTGAGGGTCGCCTTCACCTCTTCGCACAAATTCAATCGCAAGAGAGCTTGAGGGTCGTCTTCACCTCTTCGCAAGAGCACACTCACAAAAACTTAAGGGTCGTCTTCACCTCCTCGCACAAACGCAATCTCAACATCGCAATGAGCAAAACGACAATCAAGCTTTTCATTGAAAATGAGCGAGACATGATTATGAGTTCATCACAACGAATCCACACATCACCACATCAAAGAAACAAAGAACATAATCACAACAAAGCCTAGAGAGGTGGAAGATAGGAGAGGGATACACACAGTGCTCGAGACCGTGCCTCAGGTACCGACGGAGCTCCTGTGCTAGTAACTTTGATCTGTCACCATCCTTGGTTGCGTTCAGGGTTGCAAGGGAGCTGTCACCTCCAAGAGAGTCTTTAACCGTCTTCTCGAGTTGTTCACACGTGTCCATGTCGATCTTCTTGGCTTCCTTGCTTGGCGGCTAGAGTGATGAAGGAAAATCCATTCCTTAGAGCTTAGAAGTGCTGGAGCAAGCTTTGGGGACGAACCCCACTTTAGGAGGCGAAATCGGGCGGAGCTGGAAGCTCATTCTCGAAGGATCCGGATTACCTCATCAAAAAGACTATTTATAGGCCGTCAGTAAAATTGTTCGCGCATGATCGGGCGCATAGTTGTGCGTTTGGTTGTGCACGAAGAAATGGAGAATTGGCGCGAAAACAAGTCGCCTTAACATCCGCAATATGGCCGTGTGCCATAAGCCTCGTACGGTTGTGCTAGCACAAAGGCACACAGGTGCTCACAGAGATTGGATTTTTGAGGGATCACATCAAATGTACACACATGGTCATGCACGAAGAAAAGCGCACGACGTGCAAAACCCTTAATGCAGACCAATCGTGCGTTTTAAATAAGCACGGTCATGCATGACCAAAGCGCACGGGCAAGTTCAGAACTTTGGATTTTCAAGTAATTCGCCCGTGAACGCGCACGAATGTAGGAAATTTGCCTCGCACGGTTGTGCGTTTCACAACAAAGCTCCAAACTTGTGCTACAGACTCCTCAAGGCGTCAAACACTTGTACACAACAATTTATTATCTATATTACTCATAAATATTCAGGAAACATAAAGGATGAGGGGGAGATGTGATCTCCCCCAAACTTGCAATGCATGAACACTAGGAAAACCCACCTATTTAGCTCACACGATGATCATATGTGTACTTTTGAAAATGCGATGATCTACAATGTAAATCTCTAAATGTAGGAGTAAAACAATGCGAATATAAGCTAAATAGGTGCCTAAATCCCTCTATGAAAACCACTCATCAAATACCCCCAAACTTAAATATTAACTCATCCCGAGCAAATCACTTTAATCACCGGGGATATAAGAAATAAACCAAGCAATCGAACTATGAAATAGAGAGTATGGTGAGAAGTTCATGTGCAAAAGGAGTATAGAAATAAAATTCAAACAAATCTACTAAACCTAACAGGAAATTACAACCTTCTCTACAATATATCAAGATGCACATTATTCACTTCAAATCTACGATATTAGCATGTCCTAGGCATCGTGTAATGCGATAGAGACAAGGTAACTCAGATAGACATTGTAGTCATGAAACTAGAAGGCAACATCCAAAGAAATCCATCAATGATAGTGGCCATAGAATTGTCCGACATTCTCTCCACTACACCGGTTGATCAATTGTGCTTAGGATCTATAGGACTTAACATAGGATGAAATGATAGGCTTGGGCTTTAGGCGTGGATATCAAAGATAAACGTGTGGGCTATAACAAACTTAAGCGAACAATGTTGATGTAGTCATAAAGCTAATCCACCAACAAATGAAGTCCCCCCCCCCACCACCACCACACACACACTTAGATTTTTGCCTATGGGGTCTATTCACAAAGAGCTACACCAAAAATGGTTTCATCACTTATTTTCGATTATACTTTTCATTTTCTCTTTTTCAAAAATTTCAACTATTTTTTAAATTCCATATACCACAATAAGAAATAGTGAATATTTTTCACTCCACCTCAATCACTGTGAAACACCTCCTATCATCACAAATCATGATATGGTACTTGAGTGCGAAAAATAGAACATGGCTATATGGCTTTGGTGAATATATGGTGGCGGTAATACAAAGAAGAGGGGTGTATGCTCAAAATGAGGAGTGCAATGATGAATTGAAATGGTTGGGCACAAAGCCTCAAACAATCCAATTGAAGGCCTATATCATTTCCTAAACACAAAAATAACCAATGCAAATGCTTCGAGAATCGCATCCGGGCAAGTTCTAGCTACTAAGAAAGGATGCCCATTTATAACAATCCTAGAATGCTTCTCTAGCTACCTGTCACACACTACACTAGCCTTAAAACACAACTAGACCTAGAAAGAAGTGACGAATAATGCATCGATATATGGTGAGAAGGTATAAAACAAGCTATGTAAATTATATAAGTTTGAAAAGAATTCCTACTCAAGAACGATTGCACAAAAACAAAAAAAATACTGCAGGAGACTACACGCTGCTCTCGTAACCTAGTTTAATCACATGTTTACAACTATATCACTAGCAAAGAAAGTTTGAAAAGTTGTGAAACAAGTGAGTTTAAGTAAAGGAAATTTTTTGGTGGGTGCAAAATTAAAAACAGGTAGGTGGATGCACTTGAAGTGTGGTGAATGCAAGCACTTTAAATGAAGAAAATTATTTTACTAATGCACTTGGTAAATGATGCATTACCCTCAATGCATGAAAAAAATATAAATACAGAAGAGGGAAAAACACGTTACACCATTACCAAAAGAAGCATCCGCTGCCTCCATGATATGTGGCCCAGGAATGTGTACATGCACGTTCGCAAAGAATGTGACGAGATCCGGATCCAACATACGAGATTAGCTCCACACAAGACAAATCAATCTTGGATTAGCATTAGTAAAATAGGCATGCACAAACACTCAAAATAAAATAACGTGCTGTTTTTTACTCCCCCAGCTGGACATACATACAAGCATGCAAATAAAACAAGAAACATGGCTTCTTTTAACGTCCCCAGCTAGACACATGCACACATACGAAGAAGAAAAAGTAATGAAAAGCAAGGTAAGTAAAAACTAGAGCACCATTTTTAGAGAACTAAAAAAAACTAGTCATATATAAAGTAATAATAGTCACAATGCATAAAATATAGTTGTCCAACCAAACACACAGATAAAGGTAGGAAAGAGTAAAACTGAGGCCATCCGCAACATATCCAAATCATTCACCACGGGGGAGGAAGGTGGGGGCGTCCCGCGACGTCGAGATTCAAAAGAATGCCTCGTCGATTGTGTCGGGTGCGGCCCCATCCCCTCTCAAAGATGAAAAATCTTCCCCTTGTTTCGATACTACGGAACCTTTTAGCTGCATAATTCTCTCATAAAAATTAAGAAACTACTCCTCGAAACTCCTCACAGCATGTCACCTCGTGCGCTCCTCTGGCTCAACGACTAGCTTTTGCTGTCGTGGTGCGGGCTCATTGTCCAAAGCAGCTACAACATCACAGGCAGGTGACAGGGGAATAATCTGGTAAACTTTCCCTCGGGGGGTCTGGGTACCCCGCAGGAGTTTGAAGGATACCATCATCTGTAGTGTAATCCCGAACCACCGGGAAACCTGCTCCATTGGGTACAACGCCTCCCAAAGACCCATGCCCTTGATAATGCGTGTAATGTAGTGGGCTCCGCTGATGGTCTTCAGGTGAAGATGCATGGCTTGGTGCAAAAGAAACTACGCCAGAATGGTCCCCAGATGGAGAGGAATCCGGTCTACATGTTGTAAAGGAAGAGAAGATCCCGCCAACATGCCACATTCTGGCTCATGGATCTCCCCGCAATAGAATGATCAATGAGGTACTTTATGTAACGTAATGCGGAGGATCGAATCTTTGTAGACTTGTCGGACCTCGCTTTATAACCTCCCTCCTCCTAAGTCATAAAGCGCCATATGTCGTGGATGCTTACGCCGAGAGGAAATTCAACAGGTAAATCATGAAATCCAACACGCTGGATTTCCTGACGATCGTAGATACCAGCATAAAACGCCAACATACCAACACCGACAACATGTGTGCCCCATTACTTGGAAGTGAACACGAAACCACTCAACTCTCTCTTCAACTGACGGCTCAAGCACCAAAGTGGAGAGGAATTCCAATGCTAGCTCTCGAAAACCGCTCTCTTCTATAACAAAGAGGCGGTGTCAGTTGTCGGTGTTGATTAGACGCGTTACTTCGGTATCGAGTCGAATGTCCCGGAGCTCATCCCACAAAATAAACCTATAATCCAGAATTCCTTGTCCTTTAGACGAAGATAGAATTCTTGGTGTTCCAACTGGTCGAAAAGAAGCATTGCTTCCGCAGGGGAGACGATAGAAGAGGAGGTAGAAGCGCCACCTTCCCACGTGGATCGTGAGCAATCTCTTCACGAAGTTTGCCATCGACGAGGGTGAGAAGAAGGAAACTGAAAAAGAATCGAGAGAATGAGAGATAAAGAGAGGTGGAAATACGTGGAAATGGAGCGGGTGGCGAAGAGCTGAAAAATACGCGCATGACCTAAGAAGAAGAGAGGCGTGCAAGAAATTTTTTGGCCGTCGGATTTAATATATTTCGCGGCCGCACAATCGTGCGACGTACGACCGTGCACGGTTATTAAGTTTCAAAAATTTCAGTGATGTATGCAACGCACACGACGCCCACCCAAACGGCTGAAAATCAACGGATAATGGTTGGATAATACCTTGTGACTTAAATGTATGTACAATTCAAATAATCAAGTGCGACAAAATAGGACAACGTGAAGTATAGTCACAAAATGCTTCCCTACAAACAAGAATTATTTAAACTAGATCTAAGACGAGTATTTAAATATTGCATAAAAGTAAGATAACTACTGAGTTTAATGTCCCCAACACGACTTATTCACACTCAAATAAAATTCTAGCTGATAGGTGTTATAAAATAGAAATGCACAGGTAACTCTCTAAATATCTGTGCTGGTAGCGGGTGCCGGTACCGAGATAGAGCAGTCGTCTCTTTGCCTAAATAATAATACCAACGCTTTGCGGGCAGAGGGAACAAAATATAGACGGAGGGTGAAAAGGAATTTCCTTCATCGTGCACATCAAGTATTTAATACTACATCTCCTAGTGTAAATTCATCTTCATCTACTCTATATAAAAAGACGAGCTCTCTTGTAATAATTTAGATTCTTTGGAATAATATTTGCTTATATTTTAAACTCTACAACAACAAGAACACTCAAGCCTTTATCTCACTATAGTGTGGTCGGCTATATGGATCCTTTGTAGCCATTGTGCCCTATCTTTAGTCATAATCTCACTAATGCCTAAGTACATCGTGTCTTTCCTTATTTCAAACTCTCACGGTAAAAAATAATTATATAAGAATTATGACAATAATCTATCTATATTTATCTATCTATACTATATAAATGAGCAAAGTTTTCCTGCCGGACATTTGCACCACCTTTATAATTATATAAATGAGCGTGATGGTCGGGAATCCGTTGCATCTAGACACTCTACACTTGAGGATTCCGCGATCTTCTATTTTTTTGTATGTGTGTATAGTAAAATTTTTCCCATATATGTAGCATTTTTATTCTGTACTCATCAGTGGATAGATTAAATTAAAGTTTAAACATCCCCAGAATCTATAAAGCACAATGACTATGGTTAGTTAAAGTACATCTTAGAATTTTGGAGCGGCAGTACGGAAATACTATACAGGATAATATTGCTATATAACTTGGTTAGAATGATATGGGTTGTTCCTTATATTTACATGTGTTCACCCCATGTTCATTCTTGAGAAGGGTTTGAGAAGTTTGAAGGAGGTGTTAAAATTAGTAAAATACGAAAATTAGACACGCAAATGGCTGTTCCGACACAGTGTTGTAGAATTTCAGAGTGCTCGGAAGGATTGCGACATATACAAGATGACTTCTTACAAGTGTTAGAAATTTTTAAGATAATGCCCATCAATTGTATGATTGTATTCGCATGCAAGTATCAGGAGGACTTAGGAGCTAGTGGGGTACACGGCATACTGCAAGTACGTTACTTATCTTACTCTAGTTATTTGAATGTATTATGGATGCAGAAACAGCTTGGTTCTATTCTTTAATATTCATGAAATGGTTTCCATGTGGAACCTATTATATTATAGTTTTATTCTTCCTGTTTAATCTGACTTCTACTTAGTTTTGAGATTTTATAGAATGCCTGGTAGGAGAACTTATATTGTGGCTACCTGTATTTACATGTAACAAGCTTATAAGAGTTAGATCTGTTATGTAGAACTCGAGTGAGAATTCAAATATTGGGTGATATAAGACCATTTTGTTATGGACTTCGTTATTATGTTGTGTTGTTAAGTGTTTCGTGCACAGTTATTATGTCGTGTATTTATCTATTATGTGTTATTTATTAAGTTTTATTGTATTTTATCTTAGTCCAAGTGTTGAGGATTTACGTTTATGCCCCTTGTACCTTCTATTAAAGACCCTTTGGGTCTTATATTGGTAAGCAATAAGTTATCTATTCTTTTCCCCTTTGATGAGATTGTGGTAGCTCTCTCGTCCCGAGCACACCCCGCCTAGGCACCCGTGATTCCAGCTCCACTGTATCCTTTGCCTCCGTCATCCCCGCCTCCGGCCATCTTCCGGCGATGCTACCACTGTTACGGAAGAAGCCTGTAACAACTTGGTATCAGAGCTTTCAGTCCTCCCTTCCACAAACGCCCGCTGCCTCTTCAGCATCCATCCACGATCACCGAAATCAAGCTCTCGTTTTCCCTCGATCGACCAGGAGAACAATAGCCGACATCAAAGCAAGCCCACAACAGCGACCACGAGGTTCCTCCTACTCTCTTCCACCCCATCCAACAACATACCCCCAAAAAAAGATCCACCAATGCAAGCTCTGGTTTTCACGGGATGCTCGCCACTAACAGCCAGAAGAACCCGCAGAAGAAACTGCAGCCCTTCGTCTGCCGAAGAACCATCTGTCGTCGTCGTTCCGACGGAAGATCTTCATTCCTTCGTGTAGGGTTCCACTCGATCGCAACTCCCGGCAGCCTGCGGGCCTCGTCCCCATATGATCGACATCGAGACCCTTTAGCCTCCCTGCCGACGGCCACCGGGTGCTCACACGTCTTCTATCTCCTGCAAGCGATCGAAGCCCACACCTTCAACTCCTCAAACCGCTCACACGTCTTGCACAGTTTTGAACCTGCGCCCTTTTTTCGAGCCCACCAACAACGTCGCAGTCAGAGATATAACGCCTCCTTAATCGAGCCTTGTGCAACCAACATGTGTGCTTTCTTTTTATTAAATTTTGATTCGACCGACTTGTTCACTCGAGTAGAGCCACGACAGAGCTCACCTCTTTTTAACCGTGCTTCTCTTGTAGGCAACACCTACATCCCAGTTTAATTGATTAATTATTTAGTTTCGATATATATATATAATTAATTTGATTATTTCAGATTAATTAACAACATATGCGATTTCTCAGACAGACTCAGTCATCTTCTAGATCAGATGCGCATTCGTATAGCGTCCTATACCGACGCTGAAGCCTGACACTAAGAAGTTCCCGCCCAACATCAGCTATCGAGCCTGATGATTGTTCCACCGCAACCCATACCTCCACAAACTCTTGTGATCTCGCGGATCTCATTGGACGAGTCATGTGCCATTGATTCTGCCAGCCACCTCTATCCGGCTCCCTCCACTACAGTCACCTGTTCCGCCGGCCCCTCTGGGGCCATTCCTTCTGGTGACTGCCCCCAACTGGCACCGCCACTTCCGATCTCCTCTACTCACATTCAACAGACATGCTTGCCCCACCTCTAGCCATTATGCTTGACAGTCTCTCTTCCGCTAGTGCCCCCACCACCCCAGATCTCTGCCGCCCTTTGTGACATCTATGAGCACGATGCCAGCCTACCACTCGCTGTGGTCTTTGCTATGATGACTCACTACCGGGAATTATTCTGGAAGGAAATTAAGTAGCCAGATCGAGTAGTGCAAGCCTCGTTCGAGCTTGGGGACAAGCTCAGTTTGAAGGACGAGAAAGATGTTATAGGCTTCGTGCCCAATTATTATGTTGTGGTGTTATGGGCTTCGTGCCCAGTTATTATGTTGTATCTTTATGTGTTTCTGTAGAAGTTTTATTATGTCCTTTATTAGGTTTTATTTTATTTTATCTTAGTCCAAGTGTTAGGGATTTATGTTCTTGCCCCTTGTATCCTCTATTTAAAGGGCCCTTTGGGTCTTGTAATGGTAAGTAAAAATTTATCTATTCTTTTCGCCTTTGATGATATTGTGGTAGCTCTCCTCCTGAGAACACCCCGTCTTGGCCTCTGTGGGTCCTGCTCCACTGAATCCTTCGCCTCCTACACTGCCGTCCGGCACCCGCAGCCTCCTATCTAGAATGTCAGCAAGGATGCACTGGTCTTCCTCGAGTCCGCCCTATCTAGAATGTCAGCAACGATGTCGTGCCTGATGAGGCTGAGGTTTCACCGATGCACGATCATCTCGATCCCAATTTAGCTCACCATTCACCTCCTACACTGCTGGTCGGCCACATACCAATAGCATGAGTTCCTCCTTCCCATCTCCACGCACATCCACCTTCTCTCCACTGTTAGAACCTCGCCGGCGATTCAATCAAGCTCACCTCCTCTGACTTCGTGGAGTGGGATGGGAGGAGGATTGGAGATGAGGTGAAAGATTATGATGCAGTTAAAATAAATAAAAATAGCTAAAATACACACTCCACTCATGTCCACCTCCTCTCCGGTGTTAGCACCTCACCAGTGACTCATCCATGCTCACCTGCTTTGACTTCATGGAATGGATGGGAGGAGGAATGGAGATTGCAGGGGGAAGCTTCTTACGTGATTAAAAAAACCCAAAACACCAAAAATAATGGGGAGGGATTAATCGAACATTGCCTAACGGGTAGACTGTTTGACAGTACAAAAATAAGAAACACAAACATTAAAATGAAGAAAACTGGGAATCAGAGAAAGCTGAGCAGAAATAAGGGTGTAGAGTGATTCCAGAAAATTAAAGTATAGCTTAATCGTTACTAAAAGTACTGTAATTTTCATGGTTCTTGTGAAAACCAAAATAAATCTAATTTAGGAGAAAATTATAAATTTTTAAATAATTATTAAAGGCCCTAGCGTTATTTCATATTGCATGGATGCTTTGTCTTTTTAGCCGACAATTCTTTACTTAATAGTATAGAAGAATGTTGTATGCACATCTCTTCAGTTTTACGTTTTTAATATACTGAACAAACAAATTTGAATTCTCAGGTTCAAGGACAACTCAGTCTACTTTGTGGAGGTGTACTTACTTTTGGTCTGAAAAAGTATCCATTCTCTGAATTTGAGCTCATGGCCGAAGAACTTCTTATGAGTGATTCTGACATCAAGGTGAAAATATCTTCGAACTTCTACCATGAAAGAATGGATGTTTTTGTAGCTTGTATTGTTATGTTGGCTGACACTTTAATCTTTGTTGTTCTCTTGATATTTCCTTACGGAAGACTTTTGAAATTTAGATAAGTTTCACTACATCTGCATTTTGTCTTATTGTTATGGCTAATGGTCTATCCGAGTTGAACAAGTATTGTAACCAGTATTGCTAAGATGAGTTGAAAAATTCTGATTAAGCTATGTTCGGCTGTCCATCAAGTGGTCGGTGCCTTAATCTTTTAGCGATTATTAATAATATTTATACTTCAACTATCCTCTTGCGGTTCTCTTTTGTATTATTTTGCTTTCTTTATTTTTATTCTTATAGACACAGAGAATGCCTTGGAAAATTGATAGTCTTTCAAAAGAATCATGAGTTGCAAGATTTTTCATGAAAGAATGGGAATATAGTACATAATTTCTATTGTTGCTGATGTTTGGTTAAATTGGAGAAACCTCAAAAGCACTTTGATTTATTGAAAATATGATAAACGAGGCTATCCGAACAATTCCTTTTGCGTGATGTTAGGGCAAATGAAAGAGGCACTGGGTTGCCCACTTCCCCTTGTTCTTACTAGATGGAAAATAGTTCAAAAAATGTTACAATACTAGACCTTCTCCTTTATATACTAGGATGGTCTACTACTAAGGCAAGAGGTAATTAATAATGCGACAACACTTAAAGGAGTACTGAAAGTAAAGATTCAATGATGTCGATACTCCTGCACATCTGACAAGGCTCGTGGTTGTCATGAGTAGATTCACACGAATCGATGCCGATGGTATGATCACATGTGCTCGTATTAATTCCCTAGGGCTCAACAATGACCTTGCCACCAAGGTCAACATCATAAAGTTGTGCCTTGATCTCGTCTGCTGTGATCCAAGTTACTTCCTGGAGAGGCATGTTCCCCCATTGTATGAGCAGGTGGTATGCATGCTGCCCCTGGATATCCTCCGTGCGTGGGTCAAGCTCCGAACCGGTATGAAGTGTGGAATGGAGTCGACTGTCAGACCATTAGGGAGAGTTGCTTCAAGAGAGTGGTTACTCAATATTACATGAAAGTCTTGTGGATGCAACTGGTGGAAGGTAGTTGCAGCATTAGACCACCTATCATATCTTTTCAAGTATCAGAAGGGGCCACCAAAATAACGAGCACATAGTTTGGGATGGAATTTAGTGGCGAATGAACTATGACAGTGGGACCTCAACTTGACAAACATTGCCTCCCCAAGAGAGAAAACAACATCTCTCAAGTGACGACTGGCCTGCTGATCCATGCGTTATTGAGATCGTTGAAGGTGCCTCTTCATTTGGTGGAGTGCCGCATCGCAGTCCTAGAGATCCATCGCTAAGGCTTGCATGCGGCACTTGCTCGATATACTATATGGTAGCATTGAGGGTGGACATCAGTATGATTTGAAAGGGAGAAGTGTCGGTGGCTGATTGGTAGGACATGTACCACAATTCTGCCCAAGCTATCCACTAGGATCACTGGCGGGGCTGTTCAGTAGACCATTTGTCTGCCCATCCGTCTGTGGATGGTAGGCCTTACTAAAACTGGGCTTGGTACCCTATTGTCTAAACATCTCCTGCCGAAAGGAGATCATGAACACGGGGTCGCGATCATTGACAATGGAGCAGGGAAAACCATGCAATCAGAGCACCTCCTCGATAAACACCTGAGCGATGCAGCTGGCTGTATACAAGTATTTAACCAGTAGGAAATGTTCGTACTTGGAGAGTTTATTCAAGATGACAAGAAGACAATCATAACCCTGGGAACAAGGGAGCCAAGTGATAGATTCCATGAGAATGTCCTCACACACTGATTTTGGAACTAGGAGTGGCTAAAGGAGATCAATCGTGGTGAGCATCTAGTATTTTGCCTTCTAACATGTTTGGTAGTTTTCTCTGAACTACCGGATAACTCATGTCATTCCTCGCTAGTAAAGGCTGGCGGCCACGAGCCCGTACATGTCATATGCTTGGAGTATCGTACAATGGAGGTGACATGGAACTCGTGGACGAAACACAGAATCCACGGGGATGCACCACCAATCACCAGGCAGTCACGGTAATGTAGCTGCTCACCCACTAAGTGGAAAGGCGGGTGGGAAGTGGAGTCTTGCATGAGATCCTGAATGATGGTCGCGTAGCCGGAATCACATCGTACCTCGGTCGGAAAGATGTCGATGTCGAGCTACTGTGAATGGTAGAAGGCTTGCAGGTTGCCACTATAATTCTTGTGGGAGAGGACATTTGCAGCGGTGTTAGCTGACCTTGCTTTGTACTCAATGGAAACGTTATACCCCAATAATTTAGCAACCCACAGCTGTTGGCAGTGTCATCATCTTCTGATACAAGAGGTAACACAAGATGCGGTGATCTGTGCGGACCACAAAGTGGCGAACATGCCAATAAGGGCGTCAATGCTGAACGGCTAATACTAAGGCACACAACTCACTGTAATAGGTTGAGGTGGCGTAACGACGATTAGTGAAGGTCATGCTGTAGTAAGCACTATGACGGTCCTCATGCATGAGAACGCTCCCACTCTTGACTTTGAGGCATCACATTCAATGATGAAAGATTTGTTGAAATATGACATACTGACTATTGGGGCAGTGACCAAGGCCTGTTTAATGCTAAGAAAGTCCGCCAGGGATGCTGATCCCCACTCGAATAAGGTTTACTTTTAAGGAGTTGCGTCAGAGGTCGCGCTAGCTTGCCACTGTTGCAGATGAAACGACGATATTATCCCGTAAGGACGAGGAAGCCTTGCACTGCTCGAGTGGATGAGGGTTTCTCCCACTGGATGGCTTCTATCAATCTTGGTCTGGTCCGTGGCTAACTTGACGGTGGAAATCATGTGGTTAAAATACTCGATTTGAGTCTGCTCGAACATGCACTTCTTCTAGTATGCTAACAACTGATGATCCTAGAGGAGCTGAATTACTGCAGTCGGATGATCCAGTAGGAGTGCCAAGGGCTGTGAACCAAAGTATCCTTAAAGAATATCAAGACAAACTTACATAGGTGGGGGCGGAAGACACCGATCATGGTGGCGGGCTAAAAGGTCTAGGGCACGTTGGTCATTCCGAACGACGTGACCAAAAACTTATAATGATCATCATGAGTGCGAAAAGGGCATGTCGGCGGACCGCACCCAGATCTGATGGTAGACCGACCGTATGTCAAGCTTGGAATAGTAGCATGTAGCTTCCCCAAGTGTTAGTTGATCAGTGAAATGAGGTATTAATCTGGATCATGTGTTTGTTCAACTAACAGTAGTCCACAAAAAATCACCCACTACCATCCTTCTTTGTCGCCATTGTGCCCTATCTTTAGTCCATTGAGTAGAAAAAATTATTGTTGCTGATAGAGCTAAGATAATATGTTATGACTTATAATATAAGTGTTTTTTAGGAATCTGACATTTTAAAATGTCCCCGACATGTTTTCGATATCCGACATCTAAAAACCCAATCCGACATGTCCCCGATATCCGGCATTTAAAACATTGACTGTTGTCACCATCGACTGGAGGACAATACAATGGTCAGAGGGTTGACTCAGTCGCAACCTGGAAGGGGTTGTAAAGACGGGAGCGAATCATTCCAACAATAGTTAAATCTTCGGGTGTGCTCGAGTCTTTGCTTGGGTTGATGTGACCCCCATCTGCTATAGTAGCACACCGAAGTCCGGGTCAACTGTCTTGAAGAGGGATCGTAAGCACGTTGGTGAACGAGCCAAGGAAGGGTCCTCCTATAGAAGATGGGTGGCGCCTAGCGTCTAAAAGGCCATGGTCATCTTGTCCAGTTGTGCGTAACTTTGCTAAGGTCCTTCGCTGCTAGGCCATGCCAAAGATGTCGTCCAGGACGCCGGGGCCGAAGATGTAAAAATCCATTGTGCCCGAGTTAGAGCCAATTGCCAATGGAAGGCCCACGCAGTGGCCTGTTACGCGGGCATGATGTCCATCGCCCAAGTACACATCAAATACTAGTGCTAGCTTCACCTGAAGATGTAACGCCTCAACGAGGTTGTGGGAGATAAAGTTGTGGCTCACATCACTATCAATCATAACCAACATCACGTGGCCCCGCAGTGCGGGCTGAAGCTTCATCGTGCAACGACCGGTCACCATAAAGTCTAGTGGCAGGTCGAGATATTTGAGTTGCACCAGCTCATGGGAAGGGCGCGTGCCATCTTCCAACTCCAGGGTCTCGAAATATGCCAGCCATACATCATCATCCTCACTGCCCAATAGTATCCGTAGGTCCTTGTTCAGGCAGACATGCGTTGGAGAGTTGGGCTGTCGACATTGGAAGTAGAGGCCCTTGTTGTGTAAGCTCAAGGTAGTCCTGATGGGAGAGGCAGTGAGGTATAACCTTGGGTTTCGATGGTGGGGGTGGTAACCAAGTCGGTGGGCGAGATGGGGCTAAAGGAGGCTCGATGGACTGGCATCTGATGGAGATGGGACTCTTGGAAGAGTACTGGTGGGGCTGGTGGGTAGACGCTGAATTGGCCATCCGCTGAGGTGGGCCATAAGAGAACGTAGTAAAGCCTCCTCAACATATTGTGCTTGCTCCATAACGCGTGTGCGATAAGTTGGGTAATGCACGCGAAGACTGGGCACATGAGTATTAATTTCAATGAATCTGTCAATGTAGGAGTCAGCCAACACCGCCATGATGCTCAATCGCTCGAACGGGTTACCAATGTGGCACGTATAATAGTAATATATCAACTCATCCTTGAGGGACAACTATGAGAGTGGGATTGGTTTGTCGTATCTAGTGAAGGGCCGATAACTTCATGTAGATGCTAGCGACTGGAACCTTTTGAAACATCTGAGTAATATGTAGGTCAATGTATTGTTCCCCATAGGCTAGCCATCCCATGTGATCGGTCCCATCGAACATCGAAATATCGAGGCGAGCGGATATGTGTTGTCAGGGTTCCACACCATGAGTACAAGAACTCTAGGAGGTCGGCCGAACTACTGCCTGATGTTGTGGATGGTGCTGGCGGAGGAAGGGATAGTGATGTAGCTTGGCAAGTGGAGAGGGGCGAATGGATGTTGCAGATGTTGACTTGGAGGCCCGAGAGAGAGGTGTCGACACGGTCCATGCGATCAGAGAGGGATTCAACGGAAGGTGGCACATCCTTATTCCAAGCCATCCGACGGGTCACATGCATACATGGAAGAAGAAATGTCTGGTCGTGGAGTAGAACAATGCGCGGAGGAAGGCGTACTAGTACTTGACTACACAAGCAAAAATATGATCCCATCGACGCTTGGAAATGCGGTCACCGACAGAATGCGCTGCGGGGAAGAGGGCCTGGACTCGTGGAACACTGTCGTATGTGAAATGCGCCGAAAGGAAGACGATTTGATCGGAATCAGAGAAGACGTCGCAGACGGGACACATGATACTCGGCTCTGGAACAGAGGCAGGCAAGACCAGTTGATAGACGAGACTATCAAAACCACTCCTTTTACGCGATGTTAGGGCAAATTGCAGAGGTGATGGGTTGCCCTCTTTCCCTTTTTCTTATTAGATAGAAAATTCTTTTTAGGGTAAATTTGGTAAATTCTTATCTCTATGATTATGAACTATTTTTTTCAGAAATTCTTGCTGCCATGTGTGCTCTAGGGTTAGGGCTACTTACCAAAAATTTATGGTGACTTTTGGGGCACTTTGTCCTATAGTTTAATCAATAATTTGCTAATTATTTTAATGTTAATTAGTCCAAAAATTTATATAATAAGAGACCTTCTTTATATACTAGGAGGGTATACTATTAAGACAAGTTGTAATTAATAATGCGACAATTAACGAAGTACTGAAAATAAAGATAAAATGTTGTTGCTACTCCAGCACATTTGAAAGGGCTCGTGGTCGGCTTCTGTAGACTCACATGTATTGCCACCCGGTGGTAGAGAGCGCATTTGCTTGTATCAAAAATATAATTAAAGTGATTATACATGAGGAATATCAAGTGTGTGGCAATGAAAGGTAAATATATTGATAGCCAAATAGCCAAGTTGTGTTTGCTTAAATGAGAACAACTTAGCTGAGTCCAAAAGAGATGAGAAGGCTAAATTATTGTGAGAAATAATTTAGATATTAGGGAGGATGTTGGAGTAGAGCATCTATTGAAGATGAAATTATGAAAAATTGTAATACTTGGTTTGACAATGCTAAATTAAAGGTTAGAAATTGCAATACCGAGTAGATAGTATTGGTGTCTAAGAATTAGGAAGGAGAGTAGCTTCAGAAAAAATCTTGTACATAATGGAGTTAAAACCTCATCAAACCCTTACATATGGAGGACAAAGATTCTTAAATATTATTCCACATAGATGAATTATGACGATAAACCAATACAATTTTGAGAATACTTGCTAAGAGCCTCACTATCTACCTCTCACCTTCTCTTTCTACTAGTGCTAAATTGCACCTAGCTTGTATTTGCTTTTACAAGGCAGAGGAAGTTGAGCATTAACAAAAGCAGGATTACAAGATGGAGCCAGTAAAGGAATATGTAGATATGGATATGAATGGAGTGAAAAAGACCAGATTGCTTGTGAAAACTTGTGTGGGTAAAGCGGGCAAAGTGCTTGGGTTTCTCTCCCCAGCTAGATCTCACTGTCAGGAAATTGTTGTTTATACCTCCTACCTTATTGGCACGGTTCATGACGTGACCTGCTGTTACATTCCATTGCTTTAGCAATGAGATTTGAAGAAGCAGGTGCATCATGAGTTCATGACAAAGATGACTACGAAAGAAAATCTGAGATGAGATCTATGTTACTGAAGGTGAACTAAGGCACAAATAGGTTTTACAGCTTAGGCGCAAGGCCCATGCGCATGCCTGATGAAGGCGAGAGAAAAGGATTTTTAAAATATGGTAATATAATAATACTACTAAATACTAATATTTGGTATATAAGGCATTTAGGATGAAATTATCAATATCATGTCAACAATGATAAAGAAAATTTAAAATGAAAATTTTCAAATAATCATCTTCGGAGTTAACTAATCTTTATCATCCTGTCCACTCTCAATGTAATCTTCTTCTTCGTTATATTCTTCCTCTTAATCTTCCAAATCCTCATCTCATCCTAAGGATTGTGGAACATTAAAATTAGCACTTGCAAAGGGTATTGTGAAAATAACATTTTTGCCTCTAGGCAACCTAGTATGAAATGCATCCTTTTCAATTCCATTAGCTCTTACTTCCACATTTCATGTCAAATAATCATCATCAAAGACCAATTTATCTTCTTAATCAACTTGAGATATTTCATCAATTCTATTGATTAACTGTTCACCACCGTCATTTGTCATCATCAAAGAACAACTTATCTTCTTACGTAGAATCAAATTATTCATCAATTCTATCCATTTTTCATTTGCATCTCTTAAAAAAATGGATCAATGCGGTCACATTCATCATATATCGCCTCAATGCTCGATTATATTTCATATCCAAGTGTTGTTGAGCTCTATGTAGCATAGGGACATGATACGATACGAAACTGATATGGGAAACACGATGTTTCAAAAAACTAGGATACGAGAAATGTTTAAAAAAATTAATCACTTAAATATAATTATTAATTAATGTGAAAACAAGACAACAAACAAAGTGTGCATATCTTGAATTATAAAGAGAGAATTTTATAGTTTATCTTAACAGAACAAGATAGTATGCTAAATTTTAGAGAAAGATGTATTAGACTTTGAATGAAATCGTTGAGAAAATAACATACGTGAGAGGGCTTCCAAAATATTAAGTCCTACCAAAAAAACACGAAGAGAAGGGGAAGTGGTCGACAACGGGGGAAAAGGGCGACGATGCACCTAAGAGGCGCTCACGTGAGACGGCTTCCACGCAGAAGAGGCACAACCATGTAAAAGAAGCACGACCACGGAGAAGAAGCAAGACCACGGACCACGAATCACAGGGCAACGTCGAGGGAGGAGCACAGGGCGATGTCGAGGGAGGAGCACAGGGCGACGTCGAGGGAGGAGCACAGGGCGACGTCCAGGGACCGCACTGTTTCAAAATGAGGGAGTCGCATATCTCGCAAGCGGGATACGCGACTCAATATTTATTTTATTTTAATTAAAAGTAGCGTTTCCCGTGTTTCGGAAACGCGTTTCCGGACGTTTCCCGTGTTTCGGAAACGCGTTTCCGGACGTTTCCCGTATCCGATACACGTTCGAGCCGATACGCATTCGAGCCGATACGCAATGCATTTTTATGTATCCGTGCTTCATAGGTTGAGCTAGACTATTTTTTTTTGTTTCTCTGAATCTACAATATATCTAAATAAACTAATTCTCATGATTGCACAATTAATAGCATACTAAATTGCAATTATTTATGTTGATAAACTATTATACTTAATTACTTGCATTTTCAACAAAGTTCCATTTATATTCACAACTAGATGCATTAGAATTGAGGCTAAGCACTTTATAGCTGTCTTTCACAAATTTGGAGTTGAAGCTTCATAAGATCCGTTCAGCTTCCAAAGTATGAATTATGTAAAAGAGCTTGAGTTTAATCATGCATTCTTAGTTTATAGGAATTTAATAATGTGAAAAATCTACTTATCTGATATTTCATTTTTTGATGCCTAATATCAAATTCCATCCCAAATACCACTTCAGCAATTTGATGCAAAATTATCTGGTCAATAATCTTATCCTGCTTTTCATGGTTTGGAATAAACTTTTGCAACATTTTATATAACCCTCTCATAACCTCTACATCTTCAGCAGTGGTAGAATTTCATTATAAGAATTAAGGATTTAAGTAATGTCCTGCTACTTGCAAAGATCAATGAAGCCAACTTTCCCATCTCTTGTCAATTATTTTAAGGGCATCTTGTATTTGCTCTCTTTCTCATTGAATGGCTATCCATTACTTCATAAATATAACCCATTACCGGCCTTTTCTCGGCATCAACTAATCTAAGAAAGGACTAAAATTATTCAAAAATGTATACAATGTTTGTTCAAAATGTAACCATCAAGATAATACTGGTGACATACTTTTTCTCGGCATCAACTAATCTAAGCAAGGACTAAAATTATTCAAAAATGTATACAATGTTTGTTCAAAATGTAACCATCAAGATAATACTGGTGACATGCTTACGGTACTGGTTCAAATTGTACACAATGCCTTACATGATCTATTTGTCCAATGAAACTCCTCAACATGTTGACTGCACCAGAACAAATGCCCGCTTAAATGTTCTACTTATAGATGGCATTTCCCAATCCTCCAACAAGTCTATACAATAAGCGCCAGATGGGATCGAATACAAATGTTGTCTCTTTGCTTCCACGTCTTCCTGTAAGTTCTCATGTAATTTATTTAAAAATTGAAATAGAAAACTGAGAAATTGTACATGCTAGGAGATTGTTATGTGCAATATTATCAATAATTTGGACAATATTTTACCTTCCTAATATACTCCACTATGCTATCAAGCAATTCAAACATCTCCCCAATTTTAGAATAATGTAAAGAATCAACAAATTGAAGTAAAATGTTACTTCGAGATAATTCTCCAAAAATTGACGAGAGTCCACCTATCCATGCAACCATCAACCATGATTGAGTGCCCTTGTAATACCCATTCCTCTTTGTAGGACTTCGTCTTATTTTTATTTTACTTCATTTTCAACAAAGTAACTCACACCTTGTGATAATTAAGTGGGTTTAATCAAACTTCAAGTTGCCCTGTGAACTCCATCATCGCAATAAATTTGAATATATCCACATTCGGATTGCTTCCCACTGCCTACAACGTTTAGTTTCCTCAATATCATCCAATTATTCATCTGTGCTAAAGGCATCCTGCTTATAAACAATTTGAAAATTCATTTTTCAACATCTCTTGCAATAACTTCTCTTTTCATGAATTCTTTAATTTTTTGCATGTGCAGAGGACATTTGATGCTATGTTTACTATTTCAGCGGCCCCCAACAATATGTTGCTCAGCATCATTAGTGCATCTTTTGTAACTTTTTTCACAAATTTAATTATCAAATCGTTTGCATTATTTTGGTTTTGCACACACCCATATTTCCACTCGAGATCCTTTTTAGATGTCCTAGATGACCTGTTAGCTCCCATTGCAGACTTTTGATGCATTATGATTGCACAACCAAACAAATGGGCAGCATGACATTTGGAAAATAATGAGATTGAGGAAGAAATAGAGGAAACAAAGCTATTACTTTTACAATTATAAGAAGAATTAGATCTTAAAGCTGCTTGAGGATAAGGGAGAGGGTTATATCAGTTTTCCGTGTGCCAAATTACTTTCACCAACAAGTTATGCCTACTATCTAGAACTTTTAAACTACTGTACAATAGGTTTACACTATTGGGCATCAGTTTGTGGGGACGACTGGAGAATAGGACATGACTGATGACTTACCATGGGCCATGGAGATGACTTGACATTGACCTAAACCATTAGGTGTTGATTGAACATAGAATAAAGAAAGCTAGAGTCAACTGAGAAGCTTAACAAATGAGAAGCTCCGTTGAAAGGAGAAACTCAGGCGAATGGGATGATCTTACAAGAGAGTAATATCGGTTGACTGAGAGAGGGAAGTGAGAACAACACCGTCAGTCGATTGAGAGAAAAACAAGGCTCCTATTTTATTTTTCTGTCATAATCGCTGATACGTACATTTCGTATAGTGTTTTTGGCCTGCATTTTACATGATTTTAATGCTCAATCGTCCTACATTTGTATGATTTTGAATGTGTTTTTATCCCTTTAGTATGCTGCATGAATGATGGATGAACATGTGTGTGAAATGCAGGTGTATGCTTATTTTCTGGTTGTGGGGAAGTTATGTTTAATTTGTCCAGGCACATCTCGTGCGCCATCTGGAGCTTGGGCGTGTGTGATCATTTTATGCTTAATACAGGATTCTGGGGATAGTCACGACGAGCGTGCGCTTTCTCCTGGCACGCGTGTGCATGCATTATTACTGCCTCAGGCTGAGAAATTAGGTCTCTGGGAGCGTCCGTGCACCTTCTTCAGGCATGAGCATGTTGCACTGTTCATACCCGTGCGCGTTCACTGCCTGCTTCCTGGATGAGTTCAACTTTCCTTCACGCACGGGACATGCATCTTCATGCGCATAGACGTGCGTGGTCGTCGTACCGCACATATAAATACATTTTTTAGGGCTTTTGCCCGGGAGAACGGATCTTTCTCTCGATTTTTTCCGCTGTTCTTCGTCCTTGCAGGTTGTGGAGCTCCAAAGGAGAGGGAAAATTCGTTCCACTTCATTCTTGAGATCAAAGTTTGGATTTCTAAGCGTGAAGAAGGTGATTCAAGGTGGTTTGTGAATAATATGGAGATTTGAGCAAACTTGGAGAAAAGACGGTAACGTTGGGAGGTGGTGACAACCCTCTTGGACCCCATACGGTAGCCGAGGACTGCGTAAGAAGTCGGAGTGACATCCGTGACCCTTCTCCCATTTCCGAGGAATAGACTCTCTGCTTTCTTTGTGCTTGCGGTGCTAAACTTGCCTCTCCCTTCTTCTTCATTAGTTTTTCCATTTATTGTATAAATGTATGGCTAACATTACATGTCTTTTGTGATTTAATCATGTAGTTTGATGGTTCTTTGTGTTTTATCATTTATATGATTTTTGCCCTAATTTGTGAAACCTTGTGGAATGGATTTTCCTTTACCGTACGGAGATTCATGCTTGTATAGTTATGTTAGTTGATGTGTAGGAATAGGATTTAATCTCGATCAACCTAATGTTCGCTTAGATAGCTCAAGGCATTGGACATCCTCGTATCTTCACCCGCGCTCCACGTGATTCGATACTCGGTGATTATTCATCGTTTAATATTACTTCGACCGACGCACTGCTGGCGTTAATCCGCCAGGATAACGTCCGTTGTAGTTTAGCGATTAAGTTTTGGCGTATTTGTCGGGGAGCGCGGTGGACTTAGTCAGAAGGTCTAGGAATGATCATGCCTAATCTAATATAAGCATTTTTGTACTTTGTTTGCAATTTTATCCTCGTGTTTACCCTTTTTATTCTTATACAAGTTCGCACTAGTTTTATTGTTCTACTTGTGTAGTGAGTCATAATATTAATTGTATTACCTTGAATCCATCTCCACATCAGTATGTATGCTTATCAACACTGCACATGGTGTGGAGCTTATAATCATGCTAGTGAGGATTGTTATTTGGGAAGCCGTGGCAAAAGCAAGCTATAACTATTCATATAATGAACCTACCTATTATAACTATGCATCTCCAATCCTGGCGTCGCCTTCGCCAGCTTGTCTGGTTTCTTCGAAGCCAAAGCCTACCGAGAAGCGATGTTTGTTTTGCCAAAGTCTGGATCACGCTTTGAAGGACTGTGCTCAATTTAAAGTGACAATGGAGGAGTATTTCGAGTCGGTGATTATTTTCCCGTCAACCTCTGTCCATGATCTAGTGCCTTCTTGTGTTGATGAGATATCTTCAGTACCTCCAAGTCTTCTTGGGAGCGTTGCAGATATCTCGATCAGTATAGTCGTTGATCCAAATGATGATTTTGAAATGCCCATTTCTTCCTTTATTACATCATCACCTCCTTTGAATTCAGCCTTGGAGGACAGTTCGTATAAATTCTCTGAATCTGTTGATATTTCTCCTCCTATTTTTTCTGACTCTACTACACTTGTACATGTTGATCCTGCTGTTGTTATTTCTTTGTAGGAGGAGCTTGATGATCGTGATTATGTTGTGTGTTGTGTTAAGGAGGATACACTCCTTAGTGAGAAGGTTTCTATCTCCACACAGGAGGGGGAAGTCCAAATCATCATTAATACACGTTCCTGCTCATTTGCCGCCCGCGAGGGGGAGCAATGTGCGGACAATGATCGGTGCATGAAGCTTGATGGGAGTGACTCCGAGATCACTCCCTCCGTGAGTATTTCTTCTTCTTTTGATTCTGATTTTATTCGTTCATCTATTATATTACTTGAATCCTTGCAAGAGAAGGATGTGCACGACCCTTTTTTTAGGCAAATGTTATGTGCAAACCTATTATGGCTATCCTCAAACTAATTTTGCGTGTAGACCAAAAAATTATACTATGTTACAAGTGAAAATTAGGTGTGCAAACCAATTTTGGTTTGCACATAGTCATATTAGGTTTGCACATAACATTTGCTTTTTTTTATTGTGCATACAAACTTGTTTTGCAAGATCAAGCTAGGGCAACCGTGATAGCCCTTTCTTACTTTTTGACCAGGAGCGCTTGATGCTCTTCGATTTCTCTTATCTCCGTGCCTTTACAGGAGAGACCACTTCTGCGGAGAAGGATAAGGCTGTGCTGGTGTTGGTATTACCTACCGACCCGTGAATTGAAGAGAAAACCTGCGCACTACTCTTTTGCTAGTTTATCAGTTAGGATTTGGAGAAATTAGAATAAGTCTTGCTAGGAGACAATAAACCTAGTAGTTAATCGTTGCTTTTCTTTATTGCTCTTTACAGTTTAAATACTTAGTTATCTTTATTCAATAACATCATCATTATACATTCCTGTTGAATTTCATGATTGTCGCATTGTTTGAGTGTTTCTTATGTCAATCCAGTGAATGCGACTGTCTAATGTGCAGAATTATTTTTGACACACGCATGCACATTAACTGCGCGTGCGCCTTGCAGCATTTAGGCACGCACGTGGCCTTTATTGCGCACACGCGTGCGCCCAATATCATTTATCTTGGGTCTGCCAATTTTTGTTTGGGAGGCTTAGCCTGCGGCATTACCATATTCTCGGTGGAGCACATCCTACATTGCTGTGTTAATCTCCCACTGTGAGCATTCAAGGTGACTCAAATCTCTCCTTTCCCTCTTTTTGATCCTTCCTTCTGCAATGTCGTCAAGAAAGTATTCACGGCCTTCGAAGGAAGTGGCCACTATGAGGAGAAGGCCAGACGATGGATCTTCCACCGATCGTGAGGAAGAAACTAGGTTTGTCATGCTCTCCTTCTCCCACCCTGACGAGGTTGAGCGATACTTGCGTTTGAGGGCCAAGACATTCATGAATCAAAGGAAAATTGATTGGAAAGTGCTTGCTACCCTTGACCTTCATAGGAAAGTACACGCTCATGTCATTCACCGTGGTTGGGTGGAGTTATTTAGCATTGTGGACGTGGGTAATTCTGAGCTTTCTGTGGAATTCCTCTCTACTCCTGGGTGGACCCAACTGCGGTGGAGCACCCCCATCGTCAAACCATCTCATTCCGCATTGTGTATGTTTTCGTAGTTTGAGTCTATCAGAGTTTTCGGTCCACCTCGGGCTATATTCGCCTGATTTTGTGCACACACAGGATTTCTCCGATCTTGCCGACGAGTTCCCATTGGATTTATCTCCCCATGAGTATTGGAGGCAATCACAGAAGAAACATCTGCCTACGTTGCTCGTCGGGCCAGAGCTACTCTTACCTTGCGTTCAGAGCTTCGGTATATGCATCATCTTATTAGCCACACCATTTCCGCCCGCAACATGAGCACCCATGTGGTGGGGAGGCAGGCTCTGTTGTACCTCTACAACATGGATCGCAGTGTTCCCATCAACCCATGGCTTACGATTGCTCAGCTCTTACTCCGTCAGGCTGAGGATGGCCATATTAAGAAGATTTCGGGAGCACAGTATATCACGCGGGTGGTCAGATCGATGGGTTTGTATGCTGGAGGTTTTGTCCTCCACTTCGATTGCTTTCACTACCTCGTGGCTACTGGGTTAGTGCGACACAATCCTCCGGGACCATTGCCGCAGTATACTTTGGTGGGGCCCGAGAGAGGTGAAGAGCAAGGAGTGGCATGAGAGGCTGGTGCACGGAGGAGGAGCACTCTATTTGAGGAAGGAGACGATGCTGGGAGTGATGAGGAGATGCGGGTGAAGTACGAGGAAGCTACAACCGAGGAAGCAAGAGAAGAGGTAACCGAGCCGTCCTATGCTCAGAGGTCATTTGAGGAGGTTTTCCCCGACGCATCTCCTCATATCAATTATCTTTGTAGTTCAGTGGACTGGGTGACGAGATACTTGCGTCGACGGGAACTAGCATGGCTGTTGATCGGGATGCTCCTTCTGGTGATCGACCCATTAGTCCGCCCCCTGAGTGGACTTTCTATTGATTCATCTTTTTCTCTTTCTGCGTTGGAGATACTTTATTTTGATGATGAGCTGGAATGCCGGCAGGGACTATATGTATGATGTTGAATGTTTGCAAACTTTGAGTTTTCGTTTGTCTTGTGGTATTGTTGTGACTATTTTATTATTATTATTATGATATATATACATTGCTAATACATGTATTTGGTCCAGCTCAATGACGTTAAACAAAGTGTTTCTTGGGAGTCAACCCAAGTAATTTTGCGGCGAATTGTAGTTTTTGTATATACTGCTTTTCTGTTTACTCTATGTTGCAGGTATCCTCTTATCTGGTTTGATGCTCTCTGCAGTGGAGCAAGCTTTCTTGATTTGGGTAACTTCGTTCCCTCTACTTTCCCCTACTTTCTTTCTATTCCTATCATTAAAATAATTGAAAAATCCAAGCGGGGAGGGGGGGGGGGGGGGGGGGGGGGGGAGAGTGATTACTGGTTTGGGTTATGTTGTTAGCTATGGCCTGTGTGCATCGGTATGTTCGTAGTTCATCATTTGTGTGCAATGTGTGATAGTCAAAAATCTTCTGTATCTTTACTCTCAAAAGTTGTCATGTCCTCTTGTCAACTCTCTCACTTTTGTGGATGACATTGTTTAATGCCATAACTTTTGTTATCGGAGCCTAGTGACACTTCTTTTCTTCACCTTGCTTTTATGAAAATAGGATGCATGGTAAAAGTAATTAGAATAAATTTGAATTACAATTTTTTTTCTGACACGCTTTGAAAATTGTGTTTCATTCATCGTATGGTAGTACAACCTTGGCCTAGTGTGTGGAGTTACTATAGAGTTGACTTCTTTGCCCAATTGAAATCGGTTCACCCGTCGTAATTCCTAGAACTTGCCTAATTGCGATTTTTGAAACATTGCATAATTGGAGTTAATTTGGAATAGGATCTAGACCAAGGTTCTAGATGCCAGATGTCAGGGACATGTCAGATTGAGTTTTTAGATGTCCGATGTCGGAGACATGTCAGGGACATTTTAAAATGTCGAATTTCTAAAAAATATTTATATTATAAAGTTATAACAACTTTGGATGTACCATCTTCAGGCACGCGCGTTTGTGTACTGTTCATGCCGGTGCGCGTTCACTGCTTGCTTACTGGATGAGTTCAGCTTTACTTCACGTACATGCCGCACATCTTTATGTGCACGGGTGTGTGTGGTTGCTGTCCTGTACCTATAAATACAGTTTTTAGGGCTTTTGCTTGGGAGAATGGATCTTTCTCTCAATTTCTCCCTCCGTTCTTCGTCCATGCAGGTCGTGGAGCTCCAAAGGAGAGGGAAAACTCCTTCCACTTCATTCCAATGATCAATCTTTGGATTTCTAAGCGTGAAGAAGGTGATTCAATAATGTGGAGATTTGTGCAAACTTGGAGAGAAGACGGGTAACGTTGGGAGGTTTTGATATCCCTCTTGGACCCCAGACGGTAGCCGAGGACTACGTGAGAAGGTGGAGTGACATCCGTGATCCTTCTCCCATATCCAAGGAATAGACTCTCTGCTCTCTTTGTGCTTGTGGTGCTATATTTGCCTCTCCCTTCTTCCTCATTAGTTTTTTCATTTATTTTATGAATGTGTGGCTAACATCACATGTCTATTGGTATTTAATCATGTACTTTGATGGTTCCTTGTGATTTATCATTTATATGATTTTTGCCCTAATTTGTGAAAACTCGTGGAATGGATTATCCTCTACCGTATGGAGATTCATGCTTGTGTTGTTAGCTTAGTTGATGTGTTGGAACATGATTTAATCTTGATCAACCTAATGTTCTCTTAGATAGTTCAAGACGTAGGACATCCTCGTATCTTCACGTGATTCGATATTCGGTGATTATTCATCGTTTTATATTACTTCGACTGGTGCACTGCCGACGTTAATCCGCCAGGATAACGGTCGTTGTAGATTAGCGGTTAGTCGCACGAGACAACATTAAATAAAAATCTAACTCAAGAAGGTGCTCCTTGGCCGCGCCTTCTCGCATCGCAGGAGGGCTCCTAGGCAAGAAGGCATGCGTCAGCTTGATTGCACCCACCTTTTCCGTACAAAGATGGTGCATTGTGCGCTTAGCACCACAAACACGGCTTTGATAACGTAGGTTGAGATACATTGAATGGTTACAAATTAATCACCAAAAAATACTGATTCATTACCAATGATGTTGACGAAGCTTCTTCAGCAGTAGCAGCAGTTCAAGCAAAAAGTATCAGTGCAAGATCTCTTAAGTATTGGGAGTTAATCTAGGGAATAAGTTTTTTAAGATCAGAACGATTAATGCAGAACATACATTTATTTATGAAGTTGTTTATCTGAAATGTATTTTGCTACCATACATATGGTATGCTAATGCATCCATATTTTTCAATGATATTTCTCTCCAGTTCTTAGTTTTGCTTCTTATATGTCTAAATATTAGAATTTGTACAATACTAATCTTTTAATGTTTGTGAAGTAAGCTCCACTAACAATGACATTTGGAATTGAAAAGGATGGGGATTTACTTACAAAGTCAAATTGTGATTCCATTTATGTGATGTAAAACTAAATTGAAATAAATTAAGTAATAAGTTTTAATTGCAACTTGGATTTCTTCCTACAAAGGGTTAAATAAGAAAGTGTTAATTGAAGTCCAACTTATCACTGCTGTTTGTTCAACTTGTGATGCACCCATTGGTACAGTTTTTTTCCTGTCCATTCTATGACAATCAAATGTCTTTTAATATTCCAAATATTAATAGTCCAATGTTTGCGTCATTTTATAGTTACTATCTTTTTTGTGGTAGGTTTATGGGGCCCTGAGGATGTCGGTAAAGATGTTCTTGATGTGGAATTCCAAAATGTATATAAATGGAGGTGGAGATACACTAGTTGCAACGTCTTTATTGGAGGCTAGCAATTTAATTGTTCTAAGGGTATCACTCCTAATCCCGGCTGCTCCTTTTCTTTTTATTAGATCATAAGTACTGGTTTATGAAATGTTTGTTTTATGCCAGAAAAACTCTGTGATTCATTCCAATGCCAATCTTGGAGTTCATGGACAAGGCCTTCTCAATTTGTCTGGAACAGGAGATACAATTGAAGCACAGAGACTGGTCCTGTCTCTCTTTTATAGCATTAATGTGAGTGGCGTCCTATTTCTTTATTTAATTAACACATACTAAAAACTACATTTTTTTCTGGTGTCAGGCATTTTTGTTGGTTAATATTGTCTTTCTTGAGGAGAGAACCTCTTCTTACTGATATACCTTTAAAAATTCCCCTTCATTTTCACCTTAAATATATATGGATAATTTATTTATTTACTTTTGCCATCATTTATTTCTAGGATTGATTGAAATCTATGGTCATCAACAAGCAGGTTCACTTTTCCTTACAAATTTTAAATCTTAAGCGATGTTGTGCACTATTTTACACTGTTAATGACCTCTGTTTGTGGAAGAAATTGTAATGAATTTTTTTATTTAATGAAGAGTTTATAAGAAAATTAATGTCTATCTTGGCATGAACTTCATTTTATTATGTGCTTCTTGATTTTGCTACAACAGCTATTTACTAGTTTACAAATGTACACCTGCGAGAGTTCTATGGTAATATAGCATTGAGGTCCATAAGTTGTATGCTTCGTACCTTGTGTTGAATGGATTTATATCAGAGTTGGTACAAGTTGTGCTAGAATATGTTATGGGCCGACGAAGAGGGTGATGGTACATGACCCCGGACGACATGTATCTTCTTTGTGCATTGTATCTTTATGTATCACATTATATCTTCTTTTCACATACTCTAATTTACTCACTTATCATGTAACTCGAGTGAGGGGCATAATTGAATATTGTACAATGCTTTCCTCTTACTATACATGTGAGCGAGGGGGGCCTTGGAAGGGCATGAATGAAAAATCTGATCTTTTCTCTTAGTCTCATCTTATCTCTTCCTCTGAAGTTAGGTTTTGGGGTTGAGCAAGGCTTACTAGTTCTTTTCCTCTCCCGGTCGAGTTTGGCTTTCGTTGTATCCTCCACCATTTGGAAGGCTAGTTCAAGGAAGGGTCGAGAGGATCTTCTCTGAGACATTCCCTCTCACAACTGCACACCCGCTTGCAATCAGAAGCACATAACATCTTTGTATTAGAGCCTTCTTCTTCTTCTTCCACACATACGAGAACAACATCTTCCGCTCGTTTCCTCTAGTTGCAAGCCCGTCGAGATCCCTTGTCTTCCCTTCCGCACGACGATTCATTGGATGCCTCTTGCTTGCTCGATCTCGAGCTGTTGCGCTCAATAGCTGCTGTGCGCAAGACTGCCAAACTGTACACTGCCGACTACCCTGGTGCTCCGTCGATGGCTTTGATAGTTCCCAAAATGACAACAACCACGTAATTGAGGACATCCGAATCCTCTGCGCTCGATTCCTTTCGATATCGACTCCAACAGTTACTGCTCCTCCGTAACTCCTTCCCAGCTAGTCGACCTGCCACAAAGCTACCTTTGAAGGGCTTCCCATCCATCCTGCACTGCTCCCTACTTTTGCCATTGCTGTCCGAGTGCGCATCACTCCAAACCGGCTTTCCAATACTCTAGCTCCACTTATGACACTTTCGAACAACTACCAAGCCCATCGAGCGACCGTGGATGAAGGTGGTCTTACCCTCACACAGATTATGAAGGCAATGCAAAAGGTTATAGCTGTCCAAGCTCAACAACAGGTCGCATTCACTGCCTTAACTTCCCGCCTCGATGACATGCATTTGCCACCCTAGCCAGGGTGAGCCGCAATACGTCGTGCACTAGGATTCTCATGGAAGACACGTCATGGGAGCAGTGTCCTGTGTTCCTTGAAGCTGAATTTTCTCTTATTTGACTGGAAGATTGCACCCTGGTCTGGCTTACATATTGTGAGCTTTTCTTCGCCAACCAGCTCATGTCACTAGAGCATTGCATAGGGTTGGCTTCCTTCCACCACATGGGCTCAGCGCATTTGTGGTACATCCAACTTGCCTGGGAGACCCCAAATTAAATTGGGCGGCCCTCACCATTCTTGCAATCTGCACTTCGGTCTTCGATCCACCTCTCTGCATCAATTTGTTGGGCAACCTCATCTCTTTCAAGTAATTAGGGACCGTCAATAATCACTTGGAGAGTTTTTAGATGTTACTAACATGTGCCCCTTCTGTACCACCAGAACATCATGTGTCTATCTTCACTGCCAACCTACATGATCGATTGCGTTTCGTTGTCGAATTGCAAGCTCCGTGGGACCTCAACACAACCATGGGTCTAGCCCGTATTTGTGAGAAATGTCTCCTCATGGGCAAGCCCACAGAGGGAAGGGGGCAATCGTTCGAAGGACACCCCTTCTTCTCATCCCAATAATTTTTCCACCACACCAAAGGGAAAAGCATTCAACGACACCCTAGCCATCAAGCGCATGTCACGAGCAGAAATATCGGTGCGACGTGCACAATGGTTTTGTTTTAACTACAACGACCCATATATAGCCAGACACAGGTGCAGGTGCCTTTTTTGGCTAGAAGTCGCCAATCCCGCAGACGACGACGATGGCGATGATTTCAGGACGGCGAGAGCCACGCACACTTGCCCACTCAAGCTTGAGGACAAGCTTGATTCACACGGGGGAGGTGATTCCATGATCCCACGAAGGGGGGTGACGGTGCGCGTCCGTAGATGGCGTATATCTTCTTTTTGCATTGTATCTTTATGTCTCATATTATATCTTCTTTTCACGCATTCTAACTTACTCACATATTATGTAGCCCGAGTGAGTGACATAATTGACATATTGTGGAACAGTTTCCTCTCACTTTATACGTGAGGGGGGCCTTGGAAGGGGCGTGAGTGAAAAACCTAATCTCTCCTCTTAGTCTCATCTTCTCCCTCACATCTTGTTAAGCTAGGGTTTGGGGTTGAGCAAGACTCCCTCTTCCTTTTCCTCTCTCGGTCGAGCTCGGTTAGTTGTATCTTCCACCATCGAGAAGGCTAGGCTAAGGAAGGATAGAAAGGATGCTCTCTTGTACTTTTCCCCCGCACGACCGCGCACCCTCTCACAAACGTAAACACATAATAGAATATTGCAACTTTGAGACCATAAGCTGCTTGCGTTTTTTTACTTACATTTATGTTACTTTGTACTTCCCCAACTTCTTACTTGCTAGTATGACATGTGCTTGCATATATAACTTGAATATAATCATTTTAGATTACTTCTTTGATCATATTAACTGATAATTCAATATTCATACTGTTGCGCAGAGTAACCTGAGTGCTTGTACTTGGGCATTCAATATTTTGCCAGTTTCACTCATCATCGGCATCCTACAGTATTTGGATTGTTATGCAAATTTTCTTGATGGAATAGCTCCTCTGTACTTTTTTCCTGTATGTTATGCTGGTACATTCGTTAATGGCATGTTGTGAAGGAGGATTTTATCTTCACGGATTTTCTAGTTTCTAAATGATTATGAGGATGAATTTTAGTTAGCAATATATTTTTTTGATCATTCCATAATTTTAGTTAGCAATATATTTTTTTGATCATTCCATAATTTTAGTTAGCAATGTATGTGTGTTATTTTGCACGATAAATGATGATTTCTGGTCTATAAATGATTACTGTATTCGTCAGGAGAATATTTTATGATTCCTTGAAGTTTGTACATCTTAAAATATTTTATGGTTACTTGAAATTTTCCTACATATTGTTGTACATGTTACTTTTAGTTTTTAGCTACATTTTAATGCTTTTTTTCATTCCACTAGTGATACTCTCTTTTCAAGTATTTTGATCGTCCTAAATTTTAATGTAATGATTCTTTAATATTTCATTTCCTTCAAGCAAGGTTTAACTGTTACAAATGTTATTCTTTTTCTAGGTTGGACAAGGATCTGTTCTTCGAGGCCCATTAGTGAACTCTACAAGCGATGAAATGTATGCTATTTCATTTTTTTTTTTCATTTTTTGTAATATCCATCGTTCTGATGCCTAGATTTATGTTTCGGTCTGACAAACAAAAGTTTCAGTTTTGATTTTGGTTACCTTTTCTTAAACAATGAGTATTGTCTAAATAGGACGCAAGTAATATATATGCAGTTTGGTAGGCTTACAATGAAAGAATTTTGTGGAAATTACATCTGTATGTAACAACCGAATCTTTCGCATTTTAACAAATATCACCCACTTATTTCTATTTACAATAATGTTGTCTATATCCTGAATAACATAACAAAGCTAACAACCTTCATTCTCATTTATTTGTTAAATAGTACGTGATTAAATTGTATACGACCAAATACAAAATTGTTTGTTCAACAACAACAACAACACTCAAGCCTTTATCCCACCATAGCGGGGTCGGCTATATGGATCCTCTGTCGCCATTGCGCCCTATCTTTAATCATAGTCTCACTAATGCCTAAGTACATCATGTCTTTCCTTATAGTTTCATTCCGAGTCTTTTTTGGTCTACCCCTCCCCTTTTTAACATGTCTAGTGACTAAACTCTCACAACGCTTAACAGGTGCCTCTAATGATCTCCTATGTACATGTCTGAACCATCTTAAACGAGCTTCTCGCATCTTCTATACAATTGGCGCCACTCCTGTCTTATCCCTGATACATTCATTCCTAATTTTATCCAGTCTCGTGTGACCACACATCCACCTAAGCATTCTCATCTCTGCAACTCCCATTTTTTGCTCATGTACACCATTCACTGCCCAACACTCAGAACCGTAGAGCATTGTTGGTCTAATTGCAGTACGATAAAACTTGCCTTTAAGTTTTAATGGTACTTTACGATCACATAAGATCCCAGACGAGCCTTTCCTCTTCAACCAACCTGCTTAGATTTTATGTATCACATCTTTATCTACACCTCCATCCTTTTGAATTATCGATACCAGATATTTAAAGCACTCACTGCGGGAAATATCTTGGTCACCAAATTTAATTACGGAGTCATCCAACCTTCTTGCATTACTAAAGTTAAGCTCTATATACTCCGTCTTTGTCCTGCTCAACCTAAAACCCTTCTTTTCTAAAGTGTCTCGCCAAGATTCAAGTTTCACATTTACACCATCGTGCGCCTCATCGACCAAAACAATAACATCTGCAAATAATAAACACTAAGGTATTGCGTGTTGGATATGTCCGGTGAGCTCATCTAAGATAGGGGTAAAGAGATAATGGCTTAAAGCTGACCCTTGATGTAAGCCAACAACGATAAGGAATTCCTGTGTTAATCCTCCAGATGTCCTCACCCTGGTCATGGAATTTGTATACATATATTTGATTACGTCAATGTATAATACATTTACACCTTTCTTTTCTAAGACTCTCCACAAGCCGTCTCTTGGAACCCTATCATAAGCCTTCTCCAGATCGATAAACAGCATATGCAAATCTTTTTGTCTTTCCCGATAGTTGTCAATGAGTCTCCTCAAGAGATGTGTAATTTCCATGGTTGACCTCCCTGGCATGAATCCAAATTGATTCTCTGAGATGCTAGTCTCTCGTCGAACTCTTCTCTCTATTACTCGTTCCCTTAGTTCTTAGTATGACTCATTAATTTAATTCCCCTGTAATTGACACAATTTTATATATCTCCTTTGTTCTTATACCAATGTACTGATACTTAAAATTTAAGATATATATTTTCTCCAAATTCTACGAACTATAGGCAAGATTACCTATCGTTCATAGTATATGATATTGTTAAAATTAAAATATCAAGTGTCGTATTCCACGGGGCTGTTGAGTACTTCTACTCACGCAAATTATTATTATTTTATCGGTAAATGAATTTAGTTTTTGTAAATAAAAAGTTGAAAATATAGAAAGAGAGCATTTGATCAAGAATCATTCTTAAGAAAAATAATTAGTAAATCTAAAATTCATAAGCGATGATTGAAAATAACTCGACTGTGGAGGTTCCTAAATCATGATAGCACCTCTCTTGAGGAATACTACCAACTAACCTTAGGTTGATCGATTAAGACCCCTCGGCCAGTCGAAACCCCTAAGTTTGCTTTATGAGGTGAACCCCACTATTGGATTTGACTCAAATCCGGAAGATTTATGTCATCCTCTCTCGAGGCGTGCATGCAACTCCTTTCACCCTTGAGCGATCTTCTCGTATTCACGGATCTCTCGATCAACTAAAATACGGATCATTGATTGAAAAGCTTATGCCGACAATAGGAAATCAATACGATTAAAATCAATGGTAAATCGTAGTTTTCTAAATCAAAGGCTGTGAAAAAGACAATCACAAAATTATAAATCTAAAGAAATCATCAGACCAAATGTGCGAAAATTAGCTAAACATGATTTAAATAAAAGGACAATTTTGTAAATCGGAAAAGAAATTACAAGTGCAAGAAATGAAATTTTATACTAGGAATTGAAATGTGCAAGACATAAATTAAATTGCATGAAGGAAATACAATAATAAAATGCAGAAAACTAAGCTAAGAATGATCCAATCGAAGCAAGGACTGGATGATGATCACTTTGGCAACAACTGACTTTTATAGACAGAAAAATGGGGAGTGCGTGTCTGGGAATAACTGCTTTCTTAAAAACCCCGGGAACGTTGGCAAGAAACCGCCAAAATAGGCTTAACTCGAAGTTACACGCCCTTGAACACGGGTGTGCCCATGGGCTTGTCTAGCTGGATCTGGAAACGACATCGGAACGGCTCGATCATGAATGATTGCGACGGTTGTCGGACGGGTCACACCCTAGGTCACCCGTGACCTAGGGCGTGTAATATTAAACTGAGCTGGAGGCTTGATCTGGCAGCGGGAAGACGGCTGGGTCTGGTCATGACCGTGACTTGATGTCACACCCTTGGTCACGCCCGTGACCAAGTGCGTGTAACTTTAAAACGCGCTGGAAAGAGTTCTGGAGAAGGTTCTGGCCGTGAACTCATGTCACGCCCTAGGTCACGTCCGTGACCTAGGGCGTGTACTTTGCGTTTTTGGCAGAAATGCTTCAAAACATCTCCTGATCACGTCTATGAGCTCCAAACTATTACCAGTAGCCAAAATTACCTGAAAATGCAAAAATAAGCTAATTAGGAAGAAATTAAGATAAAATATTATAAAAAATACTTATTTAATATATAAATATTATACTAAAATATAGATACATATTGTACTATCAGGTACCAAAATACTTTCTCTCCATTGGTCTGACATCCTCTTTGTCTTCAGTATCTTATTGAAGAAACTTGTAAGCCATAAAATTCCTTCCCTCCCTAAGCATTTCCATACTTCAATTTGTATATCGTCTGGTCCAACCGGTTTTCCATTTTTCATCTTCTTCAGAGCGTCATCTATCTTTGATGCTTGAATTTTACGATAAAAACTTATGTTCTATACTTTTCCGATTTACTTAACTCTTCCAAGTTCAGTTCATTGTCTTTTCCTTCATTGTATAGTTCATAAAAGTATTTTATCCATCTCTTCTTAATAGCCACATCATCTCTCCATAATTGTTTGTTCATTTAAAAAAATTAAGTAGTAGTTTTGTAAATATTGAAATTTTGATGGCATACATAAAATATCCAAAAAATTAATAATACTATGACAACTCACGAATTGCAGCAAATTTTCGTTCAAAACCTTCGAGTTTAGTGGTAAACTTCTCCAAAATTCTGCCATGATTTTTTATGTTATGACCGTAACTCCCAATTTGTTGAAGTTAACCCTGATCATCATCATCTAAAGCCTTAACCTCACAATTTTGAGACGGGTTTTTGAATCCTTATTTTTTGATTTGTTCTTGTTGAATGATGATTGAGATAGTCAACAATTCAATGAAGAAAAAGACATCCAACTTAGAAACTTACACAACTAAGAAATAGAGTGCGTAGTGGATCTCCGACAAGTCTCTGGTGGCCGGGATGACGCCGGTGGACTGTTGATGGACTTCCCGAGGGTATTCAGAGGGCTGGACGGGGTTGTTTGAGTGCTGGACAGGGGTGGTAACCGTGTTGGGGGGCTGGGCTTGACGAGAAATGAAGGTGTCCTGGTGCTGGACAGGATCCAAAACAGGGACTAGGTTCAGAAATGGGGTTTCAGCCTTTCAGGTGGCTGGAATTAACTCCAAATGGGACTGTTTGGGGAGATTCTGGATGTGGGAGGTTGTTCGGTTGACGACTAACAGAGGAGGAAGTTTGGAGATTGATCGGAAGTTGAAGTATGAGAGTGAGGGAGTTCTGGGTGGGGAGTAACTGCCAGAGACGGGAGTGGGGAAGGCTCTAATTGACATGTATTAAAGGGTGTGGGGCTTTTTTGAGAAGCCGATAAGGGTTGTCGTGGGATAGAGGTTGTGAGGAAGTGGTTATGAGGGATTAATTGGGAAAGTGGATGAGTGGGAGGGCGGATTAAATTTAGGAAGAGTGATCCTAAATTTAAGGAAATATGGATAATGGAAGGGAAGTGGGCTCGGTTTGAGGGGGTGAGTGAGGAGTTATGGCTGTGGAGTGGTAGTGGTGGGGTGGTGGCTGCTAGCGAGGCGGTCGATGGCGGTGGAGGTGGTCGGAAGTGTTTTCCGACGATCACCAGAAAGCTGAAAATGGAGGAATTGATAAGGGGATTGGAGGGGGATCACAGGAGGTGGCTGGAGGTGGTTTTCCGGTGATCATCGGAGGTGGATGAGAGGAGATTTTGGGAATGTTTGGGGGCTGTTTTGGGTGGTGTTTGGAGAGGGGAATCATGGGGGTGGTTTGCTATGTGGAGAGAGGTGGAGAGGGGTGGTTCCACGACAAGGAAGTGGAGGAGGAGGGAGGGATTCCCGCAAATGGAGATGGTGGGAATATAGGTGGCCGACCAAGGGGAGGGTATAAATCCAAGCTTCGACACTTGGGTTCTGGCTTCGGCACCGGGTGATCGAAAGGAGTAATTTCTTCTTTACTCCAATTTTCAATCCCACAAATTTGAGCCCTCTACAGTCTACCCCTATCTATAGACTACGGGGCCATCATGGACGATCATGATTCTCCGATCATGACAACCCTTAAAATACAGAAAAATAAAAATCACAAAATATAAAAAATAACTAAAATTCTCGGATCGTCTATTTGCATAAAATAGATGGTTCCGATCATTGTGTAAGTCGATGTGTGTCTCGATACCCATCAAATTGTAGGTGGGACGAAAAGCTCTCGTTACAAATAAAAACATATGTTCAAAAAATTCACTAAATATCAATAAAATAGTTGCAAAAAATGTCATGCTTTTGTTGCATTTGGAGGAATATTTCCCATCATTACCAACTAATCCCGAGTCCTGCATGACTACATGCAGATATAACTGCATTTGATTGAAACTGTGTCCAATTTTATTTTGTTCTCCTTCATTTGATTGAAAACAACACAAGCTTCTTCACCCCTCATGTGGAGTTCAAATGTAAAACAAACCATTGCATTTGATCCCAACCCTAGATATAGCAATTATAATTTGGTATACCTGAATTCTTCTCAGCATGTAAAGCGTGCTCATAGCTGTTCCAGGATTAGATGTAAGACAAATTTCCTACGCCACCACTTCAGGCTTTTGAGGCCGGAGGGGTCATGATCAATTGACGAGGAGCGGAGGATCAACCGGTGATGTCTCTGGTTTCAGAGTTGTGTCAATTTGTGACTTGTGGTTTGTGACTTTTGAAGGCGTGGTCCGCACGGAGCCTCGATGAGATTTTCTGTGATCTGCTCTCATGCAATGCATGCTTGGCTTGTGGTTCAATTGTGTTTAATGTAGGCTTGACTTGTGGTCAATTGTATTTAATGCAGGCTTGACTTGTGGTTCAATTGTGTTTAATGCAGGCTTGACTTGTGGTTCAATTGTGTTTAATGTAGGCTTGACTATTTGGCTTGCGGTATAGGACGCCGAAATAACTATAAGTTATATTAAATTAAACATTTCTACGATCTAATCCGAATAATTTATTAATTTAGTGTGGTACTTGTATACTAGAGTTTGTATATAACTTAATAAGGTAATATGTATTATAATTTATGTTATTAATTATTTAATCTGTGCTGTGATTTAATTGAGTTTGAGAAGCATAAAACTCTATCGTACTGCCACTATACCAGTTTTCGAAATCCTCAAACCACATTGCGAATTGTTCGGTTCGAAATGCGGTGCAGTTTGGGCTGTAGTCTATTGGGGGAAGGGATTGGAGGTCTGGATGGCGGAGGTTGGCTGTTTGGGTGAGTTCTGATAGCCGGACGGTTGAATGTGGATTGGGCAGGAACATAACAACAATTTGAGGTTTTCTTTGGCGGAGAGTCGGTGCCAACCGCCAGGGAGAGGTTTGCACACCGACAGATTCCTGGGAAGTCATTGGCAAGTCCCTGAGAGGTGGGTTCAGTAGGGCTAAAGGGAATTAACTGTGTCTGAAGTTCTAGGAAGGGTACAGTGCGAGACAAGGTGTGAGGAATGCATGATTAAGATAATAACTGCCCAGGATCGACAATTGTTGTTGGAAATGAGTGGTTATTGTATGGTTAATAATGGAGAGAGGTGGTTATCAGTGGTTATGAGTGGTGGAGGTGGTTAATGTTGTGGTGGGGGTGGAATGGGGTTGGTCAACAATAGGGCAAGTGGTGGTCGGCGGCTGAAGGAGGTGGTCGGTGGGAGGCGATCGACCAAATGGAGATTCGGGGGGGGGGGGGGGGGTCTAGGCTTCGACATCTAGAATTCCACGGATTCAGCATCGAGGGGTGATTGCAAGATCTCAGAAAGCTGTCAAAATTCTGCAATGATCTGAAATCAACCACTACCGATGATTTAGATCGTCCGATACCATAATGCATGAAATACATGAAATAAATAAAAAATAACAAAATTTGATGAAAAAAATAAAAAAAATAACACATTCATGAAAATAAGTATACAAAAAATAACAAAAATACATAGAATATCCGGTCATTGCTCTGACCGCGACCATGAGCTTGGACCATTCGGATCATTCATACAATGATCCTAACTCCGCCACTTGCATACGTAAACTCGGGCGAGTATATCCATATATAAGGGTCGCTTGCGATCCTTGTCCCCTTCACTTCTTCCATAAACTTTCTTAACATAAAGCAATTCTGCGGAATCTTCTTGCGTCGACAAGACTCGCACCGTCATATCATCTATCCTGGCCGGGTGTGACCTAGCTACCTGGTCAATCTATCCTCGATCTTCCACTCTAACCTGGGCAGATTCTTATGCCTCTAAAGATTTCTTCACACGTTCAATTTCTTACTCTTTCAGGTGCGTCTGAATAATCACTCATCTCTACTCTACAACTATTTCCAGTTCTTACTACTGATGGAACTAATCGAATCGTCTAGCGTCCCAATCATCCTTAAATTTCAATGGGGCACTTGTGAACCTTTATGAGTGCATGTTAACCCAACCACAACTAGTATCCATGTTGGTAAGACGACTCCCAATCATTTTCTACATGGAGTTTGATTCATAAGGTATACAGATAAAATCTTTTGAACCCTAAGATTTTTCACAAGTCAATTTCTTCAAGAAAACATCTTCACGTTATTTCACCAAATTTCTATCACTTCAACTTATGCTAGTCTTGATCTCTTTCAAATGGTCCTAAGTAAAATAACTTTGATTTTTTTTATCATAGTAAACTCAACACTATATTCTAATTCCAAATAGTCATCATCCAGATCTTTGGTTATTCATCATCATAGCTCCAAGGTAATAAGGTCTATTATTGTAGTTAAAAATTATCTACCAAGACAGGGCATGATTTTTAACGAATCATAAATTAATCACTCTGAAGCCCCAAACTACCAGAACTTTCAAATGTAACTAAAGCTTGCACGACCTAATTTCAGGTCCCAACTTCCAGAAGGGTATCTGCATCCCTAAGTGATTAATCTTGGCAACTTACATTTCCAATGATTCAACTAAGGTCAAGTTGTTGTTCTATCTATGATGTCCTTTCATTGTCCTGGTAACACCTCAGATCATCATTCCAGACCTACTTTTATACCATCTCATCTTTGTCCCAGTGACATCGAATATGATCCAACCTCAAAATCATTGTTGTTCACGACACAAAATTTTTCTAACTTACGTCTAAGGGAAATCCAAGTCCTTCATTAATTTGCCCAATAAACAAAAGGTAAGCCCCAATAAACAAAAGATTAGCCTCTATCTATTTTTGGGCAAAGTATCTTTCAATATCATCATGTTATACTCGTCCCAGGTATGCAAGCAATCCTTAGGGCACACAACCTTAGACTTGGGGTTCTATCTTGAGACTTGTTGTATACTCCGCACTTTATACTCTTCTAGGTATCCTCTACTACAACCTTATTAGGATCAACATGTCACCCAATCCCAAATGGGTCCCTTCTGAACTTCAATTCTTATCCGACCCTCAGTGCTTGTCATGGTGGTATCTTAATGTAATCCTGTCACCGGTACAATGGGTTGAATCTATGAGTCTCATCCCATTCTGCTTATGTGTCAACTCTCTTTCTCTATCCTCTTTGGGGTATCCTCGTACCTCCACCAAAAGTAAACCTACGGTCTATTTCGACTAGGTCACGGTACAATGTTAAGGTAAGTCACGTGTCCTAGTAGGGTTGAGTCTAACTCATTAACTAAAGGACTATCTAACGAGATATTTGCAAGCCAGAGGTATTCCCTGCAAGGGGGCAAGGTTCGCCACAGGCTACAAAAGAAACTTGACACTCGTAGGGGAAAACTGACCAAGAAGATTCAGTTAAAGTGGACCTTTTTTCAATGTGATTCCCATATGGGCACACCACTGCTTCCGCTGCTAGTTTGTCCTCAACTAAGCTCGCGCGGGGTGGCCCAGGTTTGTGGACTTCTTTTCTTCGGATCGAGGTTAGCCTCTAATACCACTTGTAAGACCCCATTTTTTTTCTTTCCAAACACCGGGTCTTAGGCCCAGAAACCGCCGCTTTGCGGTGACACCTTCACTCGGAAAGGTCGACACTACAAACGCCGATCCTGCCGGCCAAATCGATCACAAAGAAAAGTTCATTGAAGAAGACAAGTCCACAGAATCAACATGAAAATATAAAAATCTTCACATGATTATTAACTGAATAAAAGATAACAAGGGTTACAATAATAAGGGCTCACGCCCTGTACATCATATCCTCAACTACAGGACCACTCGCGGAAGTTAACTCCTAATCACTCACTGATCTTGAATTCTGTGCTCCTGTACTGCACCGGTCTGCCTCTGTCTGCATCGGCCTCTAGTGTTGCTGCGTCTCCTCGATCCCCTAAAATGATATGGTCCACCGACCGTTAGTCAAAAAGGACTAAGCCTTATGTTCCCCACCCCCCCCAATGGCTCCTAGGCACCGTGCGGGAGGGATGAAGCGGAGGACAATAAGGGGTATAATCAAAAGCAGGTGACAGTGGTACAGGAATGTTTCTACACTACACATGTGTATACATATAACTGAAGCAGTAAAAGAGCATAGTAAATGCAGGTAAAGAATAAGTAAAGTGCAGTAAGTAAGGCAATAGCAATAGAAAAGTAACCATCGATTTATAGGAATGCCCATACAAACTTATAGACCAAGGGGTCGTTTAGCAAGCCCTATCATATAAGAAGTCCCATAACCAACTTATACGATAGGGGTAAAGGTTGAAATGCAATGTTTATGCTATGACAGGCAAGGTATGCAGTTATGATATGTTCATACAAGTGCAACTCACCCACTTCAACTCTATGCGCATAGACCTTTAGTTCCCCCTTTTTGGAGCGAGCTAGACTCCCAGGATACTCCCGTAGTGGCAAATGGAAGCGGTGGGTTTGGCCTCTCCCACCTCTAGGTTGGTATTCACACTACCCCACCTAGACCTATCGTACGCCTCAACGCAAAACCGCGGAGCATCTGCGTACTCTTACTGGCTGGACCACCAGACTTTCAAGGCTAAGTGCAAATTCCACACTCGCCGAGTCAACGAATTGACGTCGGTGTGAATGACCGTCAATACAGGAGACCCACCACCTTCATGCACATGCACATGTTCTACTACCTATCTCCGAGCCATAGGCTCCCCGGGCTAACTCGCCCGTGACCATAACCTTACTGGAGTCACAAGCTCACTGGACTAATTAATCTACTACTACAACCACCGAGCCTACCGATCGTACAACCAAACCAACTAACCTCCCGTAACTACGGGGTGTGCGTGTGTGCGTTATTAAGTTAATCTTGTATAACAACTTCTTACTCCTACGACTTATGGTTAATCTGGACTTCCGAGGATTACCCTATAAGGGGCTAGCTACGGTACTAGGAACTATAATGGGATGACACCCCAAAGTTCCCTTTCTCAAGACACTTAGTGTTGTTGGTATCTACCCGTAAGAATACCCTCCTTGTCATTACTCTTGGTTTAACCCTAAGTGACTTATGACTTCCCAAGACGATCTTTCGTCAACCCCGAGTGCAACTTACCTCTCACTCACCAAGCACACGTTTACCATCTATAATCCTTCTTGTTGACCATCATACCTTCTCAACTGAACTAGGTAAACCACTTACCTCCCATCCCTCCTAAGGATCCACTTGATTCTCAAATTCACAGTTTTACTATACGCAGACCAAATGAGTTAAATGATGCTCACAACTAGAGGTACTCCAAATATTCATCCAACTGACCCAAGTGTTTACTGGAGGTCTATCATTATGTTATAAGACTAATTCAGAGAATCATATTTTTCCCTAATTAATTAATATTTATTTTAATTTCTCCAAATATCTGCCCAAGTATGAAAATGAACATGAAATGTAAGTAAATCTTATGATATGGCTCTCCAAAAATTATGACAAAGCTATGGTGACTAAATAACATCAGAACCACCATATCATATTTTTACAGTAAGAAATTCCTAATCATCTATCCAAAATCATAGTTTATGAAGGAACCACCAAAAAGATCAACACCAAAATTATGGGAAAATTACCAAGCTCTTGTATTCACCATAAAGGCTACTGACTAAGTTTCAGGATCTAATGGAATCATTTTCATCACTAAATTAAATACTTTAAGAAAACCTCAAATTAAATGAATTGTGAAGTAGCCTACTGATTTATGTTTTCAAAAATTCTGTAAAAATTCACAGAGCTTCCTAATGTTCAGAAAGGTCCTATCACCAATTTTCACAATTTAACAAAGAGTTTTGGATCCGCAAACATTTTTCTTAAGTTTACACCAAAACAAGTGCCTTGTGAAAGAAGTACTGATTACATCATTTTATAAAACTCACAAAAATTACCAGAGGTCCAAAACATGATTATAAAGGCACAAGCAAAGTCTCATCATCATCCACGACTTTTTAAGCATAAAATGTTTCTTATATGAAGTTTCCTAAAGGGGTTATGTCCTTATTCAAAGGGGATATTGGCTCCTAAAAATTCTTATAAAATTATCCAGTGCTTATTTATACCCTATGAATCTATCCACCAAGTTTCATAAGCATCCAGGGACTTTTGACCACATGGCCTTCACAAGGTTCTAATGCACACCTAGGAATAAAACTAGAGTTCTAGGGCTTAACCATCTCCACACACCCCATATCACTCATGGAGGTGTCTTAGGTGTTCCTACACCAGTTACCAAGGTTTCACTTCATGGTGATGAGTTTTGACCACCATACCCCAAGGCAAACACCATACCCTAACTTTGACCTATTGACCTAACCTGGGTTTACAAAATACCTAAACAAAACAGTCCCAATTGGGTGGATAATTTACCAAGGTCATACAGTAACCCTGAGGAGCACCCACCAAAATTTGGAGGGCATTTGAGGTATTTAAACCACTAACTAATTATTAGATGATTTATGAAATTATTTCAAAAACCTTAGAAAAAGATTCTCCTAAAAATCCCATCTTTGGATATGATATGTGTGCAGGTATAAGTAGACTATGTTTCAAATCTCAAGTCCATATTAATTCCCAATCAAACGTTATTCAAGAATTGGTGGCTGTCCTACACTAGGGACCAACCCCACTTAAGTGGACCTACAGGGAGCTACTGAACTCCTTTGGGGTGAAATCAATTTAAAATAGGTTAGACCCTAAGGGCTAAAACTTTGGTGTTGGACACTTTTTCTGCAGAGGGACCTAAGTATTTTTAACAATTAAATCTAAGTACAACAAAATATATGACAGAAATATTGAAAACAATTAATTAAATATCTATTTCTGGGTCGATGAAATTTAGACTGCGCTCGACGAAAGCAGAGCAAACTGTGTTCGACGAAAGTTAATTTGTTCGACTAATATAATAAATAACAGCGCTCGATGAAAGCCAAACTTCTCTGCGTTCGACGAAATTTGAACAACGGCTGCGTTCGACTAGTTCCTATAATAACAGCGCTCGACTAATTGCAGACCAACTTTCGTTCCACGAATTATTTCGTTCGACGAACTTCTTGTTTCGTTCGACTAATTAAATGATATAACAGTAAACTTATAAAACAAATAATAAGATCTTGCACAGACCTTGAAGCAAACCGACGTCTACTGGTTGTCTTCTTCCTTCAGCCGACGGTTGTGAGATTACCACGACTTGTGCGCCGCCCCGGCCGGCCAATGCCTCCACCACCTTCGTCAAGTGGTGGCCGGCGATTAGCGGCGGTTGGCCGGCCGGAGGTGGCGGAACAAGGGTTGGAGGTGGAATTAAAGCTCCGTAACTGTAGCTTTTGGCCTATCCGATTTGGGACCAATTGGCCCCAATCCTTGCAAGCAACATGATGAGATCTATCCACAGAGAGGGATGAAGAACAAACCCGTGTGGAGTGGTGATTTCTTGTCGTTATCCGATTAGCCATGGCCGACCTCCCTCCCTGAGCTCCTTGCCGATCTGGGCCTCCTTTGCACGATTTCTCCAGTAAAAGGGAAAAACACTCCTCTCGGCCCTCTGAAGCTTTTAAAGGGATCAAATAGGAGAGGGGGAGGTTACAACATTGAAAACCATTAATGGACATCAAGCCTAATTTTCGGCCATGGTGGAATCCATTGAATTCATCCACCTTGAGGGCTGGAAAACCCTTTAAACTTCTTGTAACAACCAGAGAAGATGAAAGGAGGGTGAGGGAGATGAATGAGGATCAATTTGCCTTGAATGCCATTAATCCTCCTTTAATGGCCACTTTCTCTCTCTTCAAATTGGGGGAAACTCCCAATTTCTCTCTCCTGGCCGACTCTCTCCAAATTGAATGGCCATCTCAGCAGCATTCAATCCCCATTAGGTGGTAGACCACCTTAATTGGGTCAAGCCCAAGTGGACTTGGGCTAGACTAGGGTTAAATTGGTGTATGTTGACCTAAATTATGCTTTAGTTTGACTTTGGTCTAATTGACCAATTGGGTTGACCCCAAAGAGTGTCTTGTGCTCCATTGACTTCCCTTAAAAGTTAGGAAGGTCTAGGTAGGGTCAATTTGACAAGGTGAGGGTGAATTGCCCCTTATTAGGGCACTTTGACCAATTTAGGGTTTAGGGAAAATTGGTCAAATGGGAGGCCCCATGATGGGTCTTTTGGTCCATTAGGATCCTAGTACCCATACAAGGGTAGGGGCATGGTCAATTTTGTTGGAACATGGTCTTCCACATCTCCTAGGTTTGAGAATAACAAATCCTATGTGTATTTGATCTTGTGTGTTCAAGTGTGCAGGTTTACTAGGTCCACATGACTCAAGGAGTACACATGATGACTGCCCCCAAAATTGAGGCCAAATTCGAACAAGCTCACTATCGCCGGCGGGTAGCGATAACGCCCGGCGATAGCGTTGATTAGCGCCATTCCGGAAGCAATTTAAGAAGGATGCTAGCACCGGCGGTAGCGTGACGCACATAAGGCATAGAGCAAGAGGTTGCCGCGGATGGGAGATTCTGCCACGCAAAACATTGCCTAAATCCAGGCTAGCACCGGCGGTAGCGCTTGGCTATATAAAAGACCCCTCACCTCTCGTTTCAGACAGACATTGAGGAGAGATTGGCAGTGCTACAAACTCAGAGGCTATCTTGGCCGAAACTTGAATTCCTAGCGAAGCTCTGCAAACTTCTGAAGGAGGATTACGTCACAGCCGGATCCAAATGAAGTCCGCTTCTACAAACGCTGATTCTAACAGCAGATCTTCGCCTCCATCTTCAGAAGTTCATCTTAAGGGAAGTTTTATTATTTTATTATCTTTCTTTGTAAACGGTAGTGAAATCGCCTCGTGTTGGCGACTAGGTCTGGGGTAGACTTAGGGCTGAAATTCGCCTCGTGTTGACGACTAGATCTAGGCTAGGTCTAGGGGTGCTCGAGGCCTTTCTGGGGATAGATTGGCTAGAGCGGCGTTGAGGCGTATCTGGGGAGAGATCGGCTAAAGCCAATCGGTTCGTGGGGATACGAGTCGGTATAGAAAATGAAAAAGGATTTTATTAGTCGCCTCCGATTTCCAGCGTCATAGAAATCAAGTTTTGTAAACAATTATTTGATATTAATAAAGCATGTCTCTTCATTATTGTTTTACTTGATTTCTCATTGTATTAATCTTGCAATATTTCAAAGTTATCTAAATATAATCTTAACTTGTTGAAAACCCTATTCACCCCCCTCTAAGGACGCCGACCGATCCAACAAGTGGTATCAGAGGCAGGTTATTCCAATCGGCTTAACAACCGGGAATAATGGCGTCTCATGATCTCGCTTCTATTAGTGGGGGAAATTTTTGTGAAGAAGAAAAATCACCTACACCACCTTTATTTGAAGGGACAAATTATAAGGATGGAAAATCTTAATTGAAAAATTATTAAAACTTTAGATATCGAAGTATGGACTTTAGCCATAGCTAGACTGCAAATGAATCAAATAAAAAGAAACTTCAGTTAAATGCAAAAGCTAAACATTATCTATTTGTGGTCTTTCAAATGAAATTTTCAAATTAATATATTGCTTTTCAAGTGCATATAAAGTATGGCATTTTCTTGAAGAAATGTATGATTCTCCGTCTACAGGTATAGAACCAATCGCAAGAACTGGATAATATGCAAGCTTGCACAAGTCTTTCAAGAATGCCCCTCTCATGACGGATCCATGAAGTGCACACCAAGTGAAAGAGAAGAAGAAATACTATCTTCGGAAGAGGAGTAGCCAAAAGAATGTCAACTAACGATATGGTCAAGTCATGCCTCTCCCGAAAGCACTGTAAGGAAATCAAATCATCATATTGTTTGCAATTCTATTTCTCATTACAATTGCTACAAATTAGAAAGCGCAAAATTAAGAAAATTAAAAAATGCAAATTGCAAATTGCGCTTAGAAAATAAAAATTTAAAAGCAAAAGTTAAAGTAGTATCAAAATCTGATTTATCTAGCTTACTCATGTCACTTCAATTGAAAATACAAAACCTTGTCTTGATTGTTATGATATTAAAGAAAAATTTAAGGAACTTGAAAAAGAAATTATTTTTATAAGAGAACAAAATGAAAAATTATGTTAGAAAATTCATCTTTAAAAAATAATTGTGTTAAAGTGTAAGGCTATGAAATTGAAATAAAAGAGATGGATTGAAACATTTTGATGAGTATAGGATAAATATGAAAAACATATTGACTCAATTGTTACCACTCTAAAAATAACACAATAAATTATAATAATGCTAGACATAATTTAAAAATCAAGAATGATGAACTAAAATAAAAATCAACTTACTTAAGGAAATCATTAAGAAAAACGCTCAAACATTCATTCACAATCTCAAGGTATATCTAAAAGTAAGTTGATATAATTTCTAAAATGTTGATAAATCCAACAAAGGAAATAAAGAATATCAAATGCTTGAAAATAAAATTCCAAATCATTATCATTTACAAAATAACCACTCTCCCAACATAAACTTAAAGATAAACAAATTTCCTATAAAGAATGTTTTGCAAAATCATCATGGAAATTTTGATAAATAAGAATAATATTAAACCAATGTTTGAATGGCGTCCAAAAGTTAGAGATGAAACACAACTCAAATCAAAAGGGCCCATTCAATCACATCTCCCCAAAGCAAACACGATGCATTTGGGTACCCAAAGGAACGTCACTCCCGGTCCTCTTTGGATACCTAAATCTCTTATTCATTAGTATCCCATCATTTGCATGAAGTAGAAACCTAATAAAAATGAAATATCATTATTCTACTTCATGATTTGCTTAATTTTTTTTTGTTTATTCTCTTTTGTTTCTTCTTAAACTATCATGCTATGATCACTCTATTTATCTTGAAAAGTCATATCATTTGGTTTAGTGATCTACTTATCCGTTTTATTTTAACTTTTAAATCCATTACCTTAAATGTCTTGAACTATCATTATTAATTAAATATTGAAACAATTATCAAGACTAATGAAATTATTTTAAATTGATTTTAAATAATAAAGGGCTTAGGCAAACAAAAAATTAAAATGCACAATGTGTTGATTATTATCTATCTTGTGTGATGAATATGATAGCCCTTATATTTGAGAAAATTTACAATAACTCTTCAAACTAACCAAAAATAGCTTCTCACTTCTTTCATATTCACTATTCACCTCACAATCTTTCTTTAAATATTCTAAAAATTGTTGAATATGACTTGCGCTACATGCTTCACCATCATAATTATGTAATATCAAAAGATCTTTAAATTCAAACATTACAAAAGATCCACTTAGTTCTAACATTTGATTGGTGATCATAATAAGTAATGAATGAATTAATGAAGTATGACTTGCATGTATCTCATTTGATTATAAACATAGAATCAACTTTATATTAATAAATCAAATGAAATCATAGATTCATTCCATGTAAAAATATTAAATCACGCTCTTGAATACATGCAACATTATCTCAATTAATCTTGTGGTATAATAATTGCAATCAAACTCATTATTCTACGCATTATCAACTAATAGATATTATTCATGCTAGTTATCTCATATTACCATAATGAATTAATAGATATTATCAACTAATCTTGTATCTTGCGAAAGGGTTGATTTTGGGCTATCATCCCATCATATCACCTAGTACCGGGCGAACCTCTCACAAGGTAGTCCTCGGGAAGTCCAAGATCAATTTTATAAGTTCAAACTTTAATAAAGATTATTTTTTCAAAATATCAAAAAAATACTGTATGGACTTTTATTGTAAAATCAAGCATGATTTAATATATTATTTAGTACTTCTATAATGTTGTGATTTATCATCTCAACTACTTTGAACATTATTTTCTTCATGCTTAGATATATCTATTAATATGTGCATCAATTATATGTTAAAGGTTGTGTAGGATCAAGCTTAGCATGCCTCTAAGTATGAGAAATGTTTTATGTTTGATAATGATAGATATTCACTCATTTTTGCATTGTCTCCATATGGTTTAATTTAAGAAAGCTTGTGTATGTTTATGTATTAGTACAATGAACTAAAATTGCACAAGTATCTTACCTACACTCCTTATTTGCACTTGTAAAGATAAGAAAAGTGGTTATATTTTTTCATAAATTATATTGGTTTGCAAAACAAGTGTATTCGGAGAACTTTGTACAAACCAAAAATCATAAAATAAATAACAAAGATAACTCCACCAAGCACTACTTGAACCTCCTGATAAGTCTTAATAAGCGTTGTGAGGTTGAGCACCTTGGAAAGAATAGTAAAGTGTCTTGTGCAAACCATATCTTTCTTTCAAATAAGAAAAACCACTTACTCTTAAGTACACCGGATCACTAGTCTCAAACAGGTAAAATTAAAATCTGTGATCTCCCAAGCACTACTTTGCACCCTGATAAGTCTTAATGAGCATTGTGTGTGTAAGCACCTTGGTAGTTGTACATTTTATTTGTGCATTAAAGTGTGTGGAAGTAAAATTATTTGTGTTTTGTTGTGCTTCTACTTTACATATCTCTTGTATTTTTGATTAAACACTCGTATACTCTACTCAAAAATACACTTATGTGCACATCATTATCTTCCATAACACTTCTTCTCATGAGTATTGGATCCTAACGCTAATTCAATGTTACTCTTTATTTATGAAATGCACTAGATAACCTATCATGCTTTCTACAATGTTTGGTATGATTTGAAACTGTGATTGAAATAACATTGTAGTAATCTCTTTATGATAATATTATTTCATGCTTGGTTACTTTTGTCAACCATAAAAGATTTCATTGAAACATGATTTACATAAAACATCTTCTATTTGAAATTAACTCATATATCTTTTTATGGATTATCCTTGATTAAAATAAGATGTTCATGTATTTCTACAAGTCTTCCGCATCAACACCATATAATTTTTACCTTGTGCTTTCATGCTTATATCAAGTCTAAAATCTCAATTTTTCTAAAACAAATGGTAGACTTGCTTGGTAGAATTTATATTGGTTGTTCCAACACGCATATCATTTCTTATGCTCCAAACTCTGATTTATTTCTCTGAAAACTTTCATGCTAAACACTCCTCCAACAAGTAAAATATTGCTTATAAAACATCCTCTTATTATTGAATTTGAAATCAAATTTTACTTCTTACTTGTAATTGCTAAAAAGATGTTGTTTCTTTATTCGAAAATGCTTCAACTCTATCTTTATAAAAAGTTCATTTTGAAACTCAAAAACATCTCCTTTTTGAACTTAAACTCTTATTTAGTATTATGATGTTTCTTTTTTTCTTCCGCAATTCTCAAACTCTGATTCATTCATGAATTTCAATATAGCTAATAGTATTTTATTTTTAAATAAATATCCATATGCTATGAAACTTCCATTAGATTTAATGCTTAATGTTTCCAATAATTGTTATCCATGACTTCATTTCTCACCATAGCGGGGGCGTAGGGTTGTAGACATTAGATAACCTTATCTAGTCATGTCTTGTCCCTTAACCGGGGAGGGTTCCAGTGGGGCTTTGCGAGGCACTGGGGGAAGAGTGCTAGGGTGAGTTTTGTCTAGTGTTTGCATAAGGGACTAACACCCCAACCTACGGCATCTTTGCAGCTCCTCATGCCATCCGTCACTTAGTACGGGGCTAGGGTATAGACGTATTGTCTGGGTAGATGGGTTACTTGGAAATCACTATTTTTATGCTTAAAACTCTTATATAAGGGGAAATCATTACTTTTGCTCAAACTAAAAACTCTGATATATTTACACAAAATATTCTAACAAGTGGCTCTAAAACTCCTTATCATTCCTTCTCACTCAAGAGCTCGATCATGCTTTATCTTATTATCCAACTTTTCTTTGGTGCATCCCTATCCACTTTTGCTAATAACAAAGGGGGAGAACTAACATGATAAATGCAAAAGGGGGAGAACTAACATGATAAAAATATAATCCGCTATCAAAATAAAAACCCAACATGATTGATTAAGTTGATAGCATACATATTAGGGGAGCATTCACATAGGGGGAGCATATATTTAGGGGGAGCAATTCTAAATGCTAAAATCACTAATTATCCTAAGTCATCTCTCACACACACAAAGTAAAGTTTCATCATGCTTATTTATTAATGCTTTGATTTATCATTAGTGATTTGTTTTTATTATCAAAGGGGGAGTTTTGTTGGAACATGGTCTTCCC